>CM032455.1:129140985-129178485 GCA_019049505.1 Pachyrhynchus sulphureomaculatus | reverse complement strand
GAGGGCATTATTTTAGTAACTGCCGTCAAACATTAAGTTGCTGTTAGTAGAAAAACTAATAAAAAAAAGTATAAAAATAACCACATAAAAATACACGTCATTTTTTTTTAACAATTTTAACACATTGAGGAGGTTGCGACTTAATCTAAATGTCAAATATTAGAGTCTCTATGAAACTACTTAAAATTATTGCCTAACTGCATATTCATAAAGTCCTTAATACTCTTTTAATACCTTCCTTTGAATCAGTGTGTGATAATACTTTAGTGTGTGATTTATCTGTCTTATAATACATACTGTATTTGTCTCTAGGATTATTTGGTTAAAGGTTACTACTTAGGCTTGGCACCCTTTCATTATTGACATTAGATAGTTAGAGTTGATACAGCTGACAATTATAAAATAATAAAATGGCCGAAAATAAACGATAAACAAAAAATTAAACCGACTTCAAAAAAAGCTTTAAAAAACAACATATCTTCTCCTAATCCTATAAGCTGGTATTTATCTGCTTATAAAAGCCAAACACAATATGTCTCAAAGTTAACAGGCCATTCTCAAAATAGCCAATGTTAGTGGCGCCACCTATTTGATATAATATGCGTTGAAAAGGTATACTGGCATCATGTCTAATTTTCATGACAATCGGAAGTGGACCCTAGTGGCAGTGTGTTTTAGTCGGTCGAAAAATGAACATCGAACAAGGAGCAAATATTCAGTTTGATGTAAAACTTGGTAATACATTTACCGAAACGTATCAACTGATGAAACATGTTTACGGTGATAATTGTCTCTCTCATAGCAGAGTGCATTAGTGGTATAAACGTTTTAAAAAGGACGTGGGACCAAAATGACGATGAACATGTTGGTCAATCCAAATTCGTGGTAACCGAAAAAAAACCGAAAAAAGAAACATCGAAATTCTCCGTGAATTCATTTAAAAGGAGCCGAAATCTTCGTTGCGATACATGGAAATGGAATTAAATATGTCCGAAGCTTGAATCTATCGCATTTTGGCTTAGAAAAGTTTGCGCAAGGTTTGTACCATAAAAATTGGCTGATTGCTTTGAATTAAAAAAAGTAGTTTGGTGAAGTCGAAAGTGAAAACAACGTTGATTTATTTCTACTATTTGGAGGGTATACTGCACAAGGCAATTCGCTCCACTTGGTCAAACGGTTAATGCTGTATATTATCTAAGTTTTATGTAACGTTTATTGTCGCGTATTCATCGTATGTGGCCACACTATCGTGGTACAATAAGTTAGCTACTGTTACACGATAATCAACCATTCACCGTATTCGTATGATTTGACTCCATGCGAATTCTATTTGTCGATGAACTAAAAGCGCTATGCGAACATTGAAGACATTCAAAAAGCGTCCAGCAGGGTAATGAAGGACATCTTAAAAGATCAGCTGAAACACTCATTTAACATGCTTATCGACCATGTAAAACGCTGTGTCGAGTCCAAAGGGGACTATTTTGAACATTAACAACCGATTTTGCCGGAATATTAAGTTCCTGTTTGAGACACACACTATGTATACGATAAGTAAGTGAAATCTTCGCTGTTCGTAAATGATACCCAAATAAAATTTTGAAGTCGGCGCAAGCCTTACACTTAAAAGACACATATCAAAAAGAAATTAATGTCAAAAATGAATTTATATTCACAAACTTAGGAGAGTACCTAACACAAAATATGTTGGGTATTCTCTCTCAAAATTTAATTTTAATATGAAGAAATCGCAAATATATATATATATATATATATATATATATATATATATATATATATATATATATATATATATATATATATTTGCGATTTCACACACACACACACACACACAATATTGTTTGAAATGATAACAGGTAAAGATCTTTTGCTAATTATATTTTGTTTTACAAGCAGGTAGGTACTATCTTTTAAGAATTAAAGATATATTTTGTCCTTTTTATCACATTTTTTTGGGGGTTGGTTTAATTTTTTTTTTAAATTTTAGTTTAATTTCTTTATTTTTAGTTAAGAACCGTGGGTTCCATATATTTTATTTTTATTAAGTTTAAGATTAAAAAGTTATCTAAAAATGGATAGAGAGAGATAGAAAAAAGATAAGCAAAAGATAGACGCGGTAGAAATGGATTGTTTAAGGAGATTATGTAGAATATCTAGACAGGAGCGCGTCAAAAATTAAGAAATTGGAAGACGGACAGGAAAAATATATACAACAGCAGAACTAATAGAAACCAGACAGTTAATGTGGCCCAAATGTACCATTGTATTGGATTCATCATCATTTTAAAGCGATATTAAAACTTATTGACTATTGGTCCTCCGCTTTGCCATGATGTTTTATGGTATTTCTAGAAACAGTATTATTAATGTATCATTGCATTATTTTCAAAGTGTTGCTCTTACTTTTTAATTTTATATTTTCATACTGAAAAGATATGCAGCAGAGTACGGTGTTTCCACATTGTAAAAGATAAAATGGTCATCACAGATTCTTTTTACTTTGGTGTAAAGCACACTGTTATGTCTGAAAGAAGCGATTTTTAGTGTTTTTTCAACTTCAGAAATAAGAAAAATACTGAATTCTTTGGGGTTGATCTCTGATCAGCAAGTATTAAAATAATGCCAATCACCTACTGATAATATACCATTTATGAAATATGTTAGTGATGAAAATACTTAAAAATTACTAATTATTATAGTTTGTCCGCAGATTATCAAAAAAAGTACACACATAACTACACTTTCTTTCTGTCCAATTGACTTCGTATAATTTTATCTCATCGACTATCCCAGATTTTTACATTTTTTACGTTTCGGAATCCCTAGATCACGAGTAACTAGTTTCTAATTTTTGTGAGTATAACTGTCGAGCTGCCGCGATAATATCCGAATGAAACAAAACTCCGATTTCCAAGCTGGTATGTATATATATATATATATATATATATATATATATATATATATATATATATATATATATATATATTTATTTGAATGTGAAGAAGGAACCTGTAGCCTTTAATCGATATCGTTTCAAAGGAAGCGTGTATATGTGATAAAATCTAATATACTTGACCAAATTCCCGTCCACAAAATTAAACGCTAATGTATTACGATTAGCATAAACATTTGAGAGGGTACCAAAGCACAAAAACTAGGCATATATTTATATAACTTATTAACAATTAACCAAAATATTAAATTAGAAAATATAATTTTTAATTACTAAGAAAAGATGAAATATTCAAGAATGCAGAATATTTTTTCAATGTTAGTGTGCAATAAAACAATCCTAGAAACAAGAGTACAATGTAGTTTTTTCCTTAACGCCTATAGAACCTAGCCCTACCCTAACCTATGCACTTTTTACCTACCTGGGGGCATACCTATAGGAGGCGGCCGCATCAGCGGGCCCCCAATGAGCGGACCTCGAAGCATACCCATCGGAGTATGACCAGTATGCATTACTGGCGCCCCCGTTACCACAGTTAATGGTGGACCTGAGAAAGAAACGCCTTGTTAGGTTTGCATTTAATTTTGGACCCATATCACTGAAGCAGAAGCTCACAGTTATTCTTCCGTAAATTTGCCTAGTGTTAACTATGAATAATTTGACTTTATATTTTTGATCCAGTTTTATATACAAGTAAGAGCATTATTTTTACCTGATTATAGTACTCACTAAATAAAATCATTTCAGTAAATATAGCTTACATGAAATCTTCAAAAATTTCCACAATACACAAAATCATCAGTTAAATATTATCTATATCTGAGTTGAGGAAACTGTTTCCACCATCCATGTAACATAATTCTTGTTTCACATAAGCTACAAGTGCAGGGAAAAGCTATAGAACACCATATTTTATACGGAATGTTTCATTTTTAAAAAGCTCAAAAATGACATTAATTTAATATCATTGCACATTACCAGCCAAACAGACAAGGTTAGTTTATCCGTTCCAATCTCTAGCCCAACTAAACACGAAGGAATATACCCTTTAAAATCCAAAGCTTATTATTTCATCGATTGATTTGTTTTCAATAATATACATTAACATACTTTCATTGCTGAGTAATACTATGAACTTTTCTAAAAAAAAAAATAACTAATTGTGTCCTAGTCTTTACGTACTTAGTACTAGCATAAGAACTAGTGTGTATCATCTCTGGAAAATAATTAATTAATTTATTTTACGTTGTTTTTCTTGTTGATTTTAATTAATTTCGTCCAATATGTTTTTAAATTGAATCTTGTAATTTTTATAAATAAAGCAATTCTTGAGTGGTGATTTAGTGGTCAAGAAATTGATACATTTAGGAATCATTTAAGAAACTCTGTAGTAAAATAATCGATACCTTTGTGCCGAAAATGTGACTCATTTCTCAAAATGCAAATGGACCAATGAGAGTATCATTAACAATGTTAGTATATAAATTTGATGAGAATCGTCGAAAATTTTATTGGTGAAAAATATGAGCGTTTTTCACTGCTTATACGTAACTATACTGAAAATTGTCCTCCTTATGTTACCTAGTCAGTATCTCATTCAAATTGTACCAGTAAAATTTTCGTTCATATTATTTTAGTGTAAAAGCAAAATCTAATTGTTTAGTTACGCGCACCTACTATTCTTAGTTTATAATTAACTTTGAGCATGAATGTATTCACGATATAAGTTTAAAAAAAGCGGCCAGCGTGCCGAATCCCGTTTAGATAAAATAGACATTGAATTCCAAAGAACTGTACCGTTATTAATCGAAAATATGAGTGTTTTTACGGCTATAAACAGTTCTAGGAATACAAGGATTGATAAATCTGGTAAATTTGAAATGGCAGGAAATTTTGTTAAGCGGCATGCCTATTGGTAAGCCTGATTCTTGTAACGTTTCTGTACAAAGTTTCAAACAGATGCAAAGCGCAGTTGTGTGTTGGCAGCTATTGTAAGTGATCGGTGTTACACGTTTTGTAAAAATGGATAAAGACGAGAATCGTGCAGTGATAGAACATTTTTATTTCAAAAAGTAGACTGCGGTCCAGATAGAAACTGAACAGAAGGAAGTCTATGGGGACTTTATACCAGCTTTCAAGACGATTTATTACTGGATAAATAAATTTACATGTGACCGTATGAGCACTGCCGATGCTGCACGTTCAGGACGCCCAATTGAGACTTATTTTGAAGAAATGCTCGATAAAATTCATGGTACTGTGATGGAAGTCGCATTAAGCTTCGTGGGGTGGATGAGATAGTATGCATCTCATATGAACGGGTACATAATATTCTGCATGAAGTTTTAAAAATGAAAAAACTGAGTGCGCGATAGGTGGCGCGTTTAATGCTCCAGACCAAAAACGCACGAGTAAGGACATTTCAAAATCATGTTCGGAAAAGTTGTAGTGTAATCCAAAGGACTTTTGGCTTCGTTTTGTGACTCTGGACGAAACGTGCATCTACCATTACACCCCGGATATAAAACTGCAGTTAAACAGTGAGTTGATGAAGGTGAAAGTGTAAAAATCGAAAACAGTTTTATCGGCGGGAAAAATGATGGCAACTGTTTTTGGGACTTGAGTATCATTATGACTGACTATTTGGAAAAGGGTAAAATAGTGATTGGCTCTTACTACGCAACGTTAATGGACCGTTTGCATAGTGAGCTGAAGTAGAAGCGACCGAGATTAGCGTGCAAATGTGTTTTTTCACCAGGACAATGCGCCTGCTCACACATCGGCCATTGCAATCCCAAAAGTGAAAGAGCTGGGCTTTGAAATAGTGTCTCCCACCCACCTTACTCCCTAAATTTGGTTCTAAGTGACTAAAAAGGTGGGTTGGCGAGAAGAAATTTTCGTCGAATGTAGAGGTTACCTGTGCTGTAAACGAGTATGAGGGAATAAAAAAATTGGAACCTCGCTAGAGCAAATATCCTGAGCTCAATGAAGACTATGTTGGCAAATAAATTGTTTTTGCAAAAAAACGTTATTTGCCCTTTCAATTCCCCACGTAGCCTTCCAAAATAATAAAAAAAATGTAAATGTTTTGAAACTTTGATAACGAGTAGTAAACAAAATGTCAAATGCCCGGGATTGTGAAGAAAAAAGACTTTCAAATAAGCATTGGTAAAATGATTTATGTGAGTACTATAGCTTGTCAAAAGAAATGCCCCAACTCAGAAGACTTTTTTACTTATTTAACTTTAAATTTTTAAATGGAGTGAAACGTTTTACTTACCAGATACCCGTACCGGAAATGCCGTTGCAGCGGCAGTTGCTGCAGCCATCCTACCCATCATTACCATATGTTGCTGGGCTTCCTGTGCTTTAGCTTGAATGACGGCCGCCTGACTTACGGCGGCAGCTTGTTGAGCAGCTGAAACTGCTATAGCTAACTGAAGAACAAAGAAAAGTTAGTTACTATTTAAATTAATTATTATTAAATTCTGTATGTGCAAAAATTCGTATTCAATGAAAATAACTACTACACTAAATTTTTAGTAAAATTTCCACTTTTATGGATTTTTATATTTGACACGTGTTTCGCTAAAACATTAGCGTTATCAAAAGTATGAGAATAAAATGAAATAAATATTTTCCAATGGTTTTATAAGTAAATATTTACAGCTAGGTTGTAACTAAAGGATAATAACAAAACTTAATAATTATACAAATTATCTATTCATTAAATATGGTAAATTCAACAATGGGGAAATTCCGCAATTGGTAATTTAATAGTGTGTTTGTATTATTTCTTTTATTGATCTTCAGGGTCTCAAATGAATTTAATTTATGCGATTTGTTCTGAACGTGTAAAATATGGAAATTATTATCAAAAACATGATTTTCTTCTATTAAATGTTTGGCATATGAAGAATCAGTTTTACTTTTTAAAAAACTTTTATTTCAGAACATAATAAAAGTTTATTAAAAAGTAAAACTATTTTTCATATGCCAGACATTTAATAGAAGAGAATTATGTATTTGATAATAATTTCCATATTTTACAAGTTCAAAAAAAATCGCATAAATTAAATTTATTTGAGACCCTCAAGATCAAAGAAAGTGTCATATGGGGTCCTGTTTATAACTGTCATATTAATCGTCTGGAGTCTGTCCAAAATAAGTTTGTAAAATTCATTTTATACAAACTAAGGTTTCCCTACAGCAATGTACCATACTTGACTCGTACTCAATTAGTAGGTATAGAGTGTTAAGTAATTATAATGCAAATTTTAGTGATTTAGATCTGTTTAGATACAGTATGATAACATTTAAAAATAACCGGTCAAGTGCAAGTTGAACTTGCACAATTAGTGTTCCGTACGTTGATTGCTTTTAAAATAAAAAAAAAACGGTCAAGTGCAAGTTGAACTTGCACAATTAGTGTTCCGTACGTAGATTGTTTTTGAAATAAAAATTTTTGTTAGAGTGGTATAAAATGATCAGTGACTTCACAAAACACACCCTAAATGAGTTTTCAACAAAGTTTGTTTCCAATCTTTACTGAAAACTGGTGACCTTGAAATTTTTTTTTTTTTTTTTTTTTATATACCAAATAAATTATTAAAGGTAATGGCACTCGTGATAATTTTCGTTCAATCTATACCCCGTGGAGAATATTCCAGACTTTTTTCAAAATTTTTTGATCAGTACTTTTCGAGATAAGGTAGGGGACAGCGATTTTTTAAAAGTAATACGAAGAAAAATGTGCGCAAGTATTACATTATATATATATTTTTTTACTCGTATTTTCACAAGCTTTCATTTGATACCACACTCGATGACCTAGTAAAAAAAATTTTTTTTCACTTCCGATTTCACCCCTCCAAACGAACCCCTTAAGTGAAAATTTATGTTACGGTGGTATAAAATCATCAGTGACTTCACAAAACACACCCCAAATGAGTTTTCAACAAAGTTTGTTTCCAATCTTCACTGAAATCTGATGACCTTGAAATTTTTGTTTTTTTTTTTATGTACCAAATAAATTATTAAAGGTAATGCTCTCGTGATAATTTTCGTTCAATCTACACCCCGTGGAGAATATTCCAGAATTTTTTCGAAATTTTTTGATAAGTACTTTTCGAGAAAAGGCCCGGGACAGCGATTTTTCGCGAATTTTTAAAAATAATACAAAGAAAAGTGCGCGCAAGTATAATATTATATATATATTTTTTACTCGTGTTTTCACAAGCTTTCATTTGACACCACACTAGTAAAAAAAATTTTTTTTCATTTCCGTGGTATTTAAATGATCCGCGACTTGAGGCACAAAATTATTACCACACCCCGGGTGTGAAGGAGTTTTCAAACAAAAAATTTGTTTGTTTCCAATTCTTTACTGAAAACTGATGATCTTGAAATTTTTGTTTTTTTTATATACCAAATAAATTATTAAAGGTAATGCACTCGTGATAATTTTTGTTCAATCTACACCCCGTGGAGAGCATTCCAGAATTTTTTCAAAATTTTTTGATCAGTACTTTTCGAGATAAGGTGGGGGGACAGCGATCTTTCGCGAGTTTTTAAAAATAATACAAAGAAAAGTGAGTCCAAGTACTACATTATATATACTCGTGTTTTCACAAGCTTTCATTTGACACCATACTCGATGACCTAGTAAAAAAATTTTTTTTTCACTTCCGATTTCACCCCCCCAAAACTAACCCCTTAAGTCAAAATTTAACTTTCAAAACTACACGGCTTTGATGAGGCCATCAATTCCTATATTATTACCGAACTTCAACTTTCTATGACAAATAGTTTCGGAGAAAAAAATCGGGTGTGGCAGACAGACACACACCGAAGTGATCTTATAAGTGTTCCGTATGGAACACTCACAAAATAAAGTATAGACGTATTAATATAGTAACTCTAAGGCAACGACAGTAACAATTTATCTATTATATTTGTTACTACTCTTTTTATAAATTATTATGTACATTCTATTTTTTTGTAACTATAATTACTGTTTTACTAGTTGGAGTTGTTGCTCTGTAAGTATTCATTGTATAAATAAATAAATACAAACACACTGTTAAATGACCAATTGGACCTCGGAAAATCCCCACTGTTGAATTTATTTAATGAATTGATAATTTTTATAATTAAGTTTGGTTGTTATCCTTTAGTTGCAACGTATGTGTAAATATTTACTTATAAAACCATTGAAAAATGTTTATTTCATTCTATACCCATACTTTTGATAAAGCTAATGTTTTAGCGAAACACGTGTTAGGTATAAACATCAATAAAAGTGGAAATTTTACTAAAAATTTTGTGTTTTATTCTAATTATTTCTACTAGGTCCAGAAAACCATTTCGCACAGGACACAAATAAGGTACTCACATCAGACGCTGCAGAACTGGCTCTAGACTGCCTCTCTTCCTCTTTCGACCATGCTGCACCTTTGGAATATTTCGGATGCCTCGTTCTGATTTCTTCTAACGAAATATCTTCTAAGGGATGAATAATTTTACTTGACGCTCCCGTTGAGGCGATCGTATTGACTCTAGCCGAGTCCCCACCGCTCCCTCCGGCTGTTATGTTTGTAGTCGGCGGGGCGCTTATCGTAGCCCCTGAAAAAAAAATGAATAATCTTTTAACATGTAACATAAAACTTTTTTTAGGTCAGATTGTTAAGAACAAGCTATTAGTTAAGTATCTATTTAGTCATGAACGTGATGTCATACAAAAAAATTGCTCGTCAGTTAAATTACTGTTACTGCTGTAGTTACTTTGACAAGATTTCATACGTTGCATTTTGAATTTTTTACGTTTGAAAAATGAGTGAAAATATTTTGGGGCATAGAGCAGTGATAAAAGGATAATGAACCTAAAGTTATTCAATAAAGAATGTCCCAGGTATACAACAATGACGGCCAATCATATTTTTCTTTTATATGGATAACATCATCCCTTTGGAATAATTTGCCCAGGACACCGATTATAATTTACAGCGATTCAAGACCAACGTGAATCACTTTTTTCGCGCACGCGTCGCTGCTATAGCGCTTTCCTTGCAGCACGTGTGCTACAACCATTAAAAAAAAATGATGATAATACAACACTATACTTCGCAGGAAATAATACTGAAAAATCACAAAACATAATTAGGCAGCCTCTCATTAAATTAAAAATCTGGTTCACAACTTACTAAATTTTGATCCTGACAAAATTGATATATTACATTGTTTTTTTTTTTTAAAAAAAAGGCACCCAAAATGATTCAGTGAAGTTTCTGGAAATTCATATGGACTCCGGATTAACATTTAAACAACATATACACAAGCTCAGTTCCAAGTTATCTAGCGTCATTTATTTACTTTACAAAAAATACCATACTCAACACCTGAACTTATGAAATATGCTTACGTGGGTCTTTTTCAAAGCCAATTACTATATAGCATATTACAATGGGGAAATTTTGTGGACTGGCTACGGTTCTTGGGTTCTAGGAATCCGAAAATTATGCTACTTTTTCAATATTTTCAATTTTAGCAAAGACAGTACCTAGAGAGAAATGTGAGTATTCAGTTCTAAGAATCTTCATTACATAGAAAATGATATACTACTTTTATTTTAATTGATTCTATTTCAAAACTTAATATAGCCGATGTTCAGGACTGACAAGTGGCAGAATGGGGTGATACCTTGGGTAGTCCTTTTTTCCGAGTTATCAGTTTGAGAAGGAAATAACGTTTTGTTATAAGAGAGGGTTCTTTATATAAAGAACACTATAAATTTGAGGATGGTTGTTGAAAAATCTCCCCCTCCCTGGTCATCATTTAGAGAAGCCGTTTTAGTGTAACTGTAGTTAATTTATAACGGAACTTTTTTTAAGGAAGGAATTTTTTGTGAAAGCTCTTTTGCCAATTATGTTTTTATAGTTCCACTATAAGTAAACAACAAAAAAGAGCTATTTGAGTGATGGTTAACATCCCACAAAGGCATTCATGCCGTGACCACTTCAAAATATTCAATATAATGACTCTACCTGCTCTGTATACACCAATGCATGAAATCATGCAAATAAACTTACCACTATGGAATTGGTACGTGAGCAAGACACAAGTATGAGAAACGATTGTACTCCCTCAACACAGACTTTACAGAACCCAACAAAGCCATGAAATCTCTGCTGTAAATTTTACAATTACCTCTGGTGGAGAATTACTGATTTGCCAGTCAGTAAGTTTAAGTGAGAAATAAAAAAAATGATGTTTTCATTGTGTGTTTATGATCACAGTGAATATTTGAGTGCTGAGTTACCCTGATTTTTTATTTGTAGCTTTATTACTGTATTATTATCGTTATTATTGTGTATTTTATCTATATTATTGTCGTGTTATAATTTTTTACCTATCGGTCTTAGTATGTTTCAGTAGTTTAGACTTAAGTTCCTGTTTTTCTTTTTTTGGGAAGAATGTATTTTCATTTAATAAATGTAGATTCAGAACATTTAAAGAAGTCCGAAATAATAGTTTTATTCCATAATTTTAACGATTATACAGTTTTAAATTATTTATTAAAATGTACTTTTTTCAATTTAATAGTTTTCTGGCAACTTTAAATGTTTCCTGAAAAAACCGCACGGTGGATGTCTTCTTTTGGATTCAGCATAAATAAATACTTAAGAAAACATGTGTCTCACTTAAAAGACAGAGGTTTTTTTTTGTACACCTGTGTAATCGACATTATATATTACTGACACGTTTGACATTAATTTTCGATTATGTTTGTATTATTTATTAGAGTTTTTATATGAATAAACTAACTTTTGAATGTTTAGTCCAAAAAAAAAAAGAAAAAATGAAAGATCTAAGTACATTGTAACGTATTAATATTACAAAATTTATACAGTAGATATGTTAAAGACATATTAAAAAACTATTATCTATGTTATTGAACTCTATGCTTGCGAAAAAATCAAAATAAATATTGCTAATTTATTCATTAAAAAGCGGTAACATCGCATATTTTATAATAGTTGGACATCCTGACATTCTGAGACGGCGCATATTCAGAGTAAAATAGTATTGTAGTGCACTTCATTAGAGTTAAAAGTTAAGAAATGGATAAAGACAAAGAATGCGGAATTCATGACAAAAATGGAAAAAAATATATATTTGGAAGAGAAAACATGTTACCGAAGCAGTTTACAGACAAAGATTAAGTCAAAGGAGATGTGGCAAAAAAACACGAATGGTAAACAGTGATAATGACAATTCTAACCTCTCAGGGTGTGCCCATCGTATTGTGAACATTCAAACTTTAGGCCATAATCTAAAATGTTCATCTTGTAAAGAAATATTATCACACTATTTAAGATTAAAAAAATACTATGCGTTAAATATTTATAACTACTAGAAATTGTTACTAGCGTGAACAATTAAAGGCATTTTAAATGATACATTAGTTTTATTGCTTTTTTCATTTAAAAATTTACATACTGGTACTTTGCGTTTAACGATTCATATAGAACTTACGTCGAACACTTGAATTTCCCTCTATTTTTTGTCAATGTGGTGATGCTCCTTCATTTGCCTGATATAGGTTATTGCTTGAAGGCATTGATAATTATTATAATTTTCCATTCATGAAAAGCTTCCTAATTAGTTGAAAATTTTTTAAAATAGTCGTCATATTTTGATGTATAATATATCTAAATTTCATATTTTTGCCAGTATTTTTTTTTGTGATATAAAAAACTGTGTTTGCTGCGTTAAATGAACATGATCCATGTATTTTTTAAATGTCTTGAAATTTTTACGAAAAATTCTAGATTTTTTAATTTATCGAATAAAATCAGATTAAAGTATTTTTCATTATTTTCGTGTAACGCCCCGACTTTCTTAATAGTGTTCAGGGTCTATAAAATACATGGCGTCACGTGAAAACGTGGCGCAGTTTTTTAACAGTTAAAAAAATCAGAAACAATACTAAATATTTTTCTGAGAGAATATTAACCTGAGGATATAGGTTTAAAATCAGCTCCCACAACACCAGCTCCAGGAGATGAACTAGGTATCGCACTGGGAAACAGAGGCTTTGGAGGTGCCCCTTGACCTGGCATCATCATTTGTGGCGGCATCATGGGTGGCATTCTGAAAAGTTGAACAATGTTAAAAACTGTTACTTCTAAAAAAGGGGTTATTTATTTTGTTTTTCTTTTTGTTAGTTGATCTTATTTATTTGGTTACCTACCCTTGCTGTATAAAATGTTGTCCCATTGGCCCTCTCTGCATCATTGAGGCTCCAGATCTATAGAGTAGTGTAAAATAATATACAAATTTGTAAAAAAAATAATAAAAAATACAGTGTTGAATTTAAATTAAGATGTTTTTGACCATAGAATCTAAAGTTATATAAGAAAATTAACAAATAATCTAAAAAGGTCAAACCTCCCTTACTTAAACCAGGAAATTATCTCTAACTGTATATGGTTTTTTGGGTTTGTCCCCACAATAGTAATTATATCTATCTAGCAAGAAATAAAAAAAATCTTTTGATTTCCTTTTATTTTCAGGAAATTACAAATTTTTGACTTTTCAGTACCTAATCTGGTGCCATTATTTTGAGCAAAATTAGTGGAAATAATTAAAATGTTAAATTATTTTTAAAGAAAAATAGTATTTTATTTATTTATTTATTTGTAAAGCAGCTGTTAAATTTTGATATATAAAAAAAAAATAGGACTTCAGTTGACCACACAAATATTACCATTTGCTTGTTAAGAAGAACATAACAACAAACACAATTCTTACCCTGGATGCATAAAGCCCATATGCCCCATTGGCATCATGCCAGGCATACCAGGTGCTATTCCAGGGGGTGGATGCATCATCCCAGGTGGAACCATGCCAGGAGGTAGACCTCCTGGCATGCCAGGTGGGGCATTTCCTAATAACCCTTCGGGTTTTGGTCGTTTGTTTGCAGGTTCATCTTCATCTGATGAATCATTGCTTCCACGACTACTTTGTTTTTGTCTTTCGTGTTCTTTTAGATCTGCAGCTGGGATACCTTTAAACAAAATCATGCAAGAATAACCAAATTTATAAAAATTGGTAACCAAGTTAAATTTTTGTCATTAAATAAGAAGATTAAGTTTTAAAACATTCCAGGTTGGAACTCATATTTCAGTATGTTGCCAAATTTTAAACATTTAACTATTATCATATAACATTTAAAATACTAGATTGGGAAACCAGGGGAATTATGGTCGATGAGAAAAGATTGAACCATTTAAGGTTTGCAGATGACATAGTTCTAATATCAGACAACTTGAAAGAGTTCAAAGAAATGTTAGAAGAACTATAAAAAGCAACTCAGAAAATAGGTCTGCTAATAAGCTACAATAAAACGAAAATGATTATCAACTTACAGTGAACCTGTAAAAGCAGAAAATAAGGAGATCCAGATTGTGAAAAAATACAACTATGTATTTAAAGTAGACATTCCTATAAGAATGAAACCAAAAGCCTATAACCAGTGTGTTCTCCCAGTGCAAACATAAGGAACTGAAACGTTGACACTTACAAAAAAGTCAGCTACAAAACTGCGAATGACACAATGCAGGATGGAGAGGTCTATGTTAGGTTTGTCTCCGAGAGATAGGATCAGAAATGAGGAAATAAGACGAAGAACGGGTGTAGGTGGCATATATTGCGCATTGCAAAATTAAAATGGAGATGGGTGGGTCATGTGACCTTACCAAATGATAATAGATGGATGAAGAGAATCGTGGAATGGCGACCGAGAATCGCCAAACATAACTGAGGAAGACCACTGACCTGATGTACGGACGACATTAAAAGAATCGCTATATACTGGATTGCAACGTCCCGGAACAGAAAAAGATGAGGACGCCTTGAGAAGGCCTATGTTCAGCAATGGACAGGGCAGGCTGACGATGATCATATCATCATTAAGTAATTTTTGAATCTCTACAGAGAAAAGTATATTAATATAAAGTTGAAATTGTGAAAAAATGACAAAGCAACATCTCAAACATTTTCTGTTTCACTACATCTGTTCCAAATATTGTATTCCTGAACAGAAACACTTTAGAATTTTTGCATTTCTTTGTTAGAGGGTCCTTAGATCACAAAACACAGTTTCTAATTTTAGTTGGTCTCACTGTCACAATAACTCTCAAACGACATGATAAATTGACTCCAAATTTGAAAGACATATAATAATTGAAGTGGGATAGGAATATATAGCTTTTACATAATAGTACTTTAAGAGAAGAGGGTGAAAAGAGTGGAGCTTGTAAAATTTTCTAGTTCCAACAGTATTATGAGAATATTTCTAGATCTTGGTTGCATATTGAACAATTCTTGGGCAAAATCACTTGCATTCAAAAATAAAACATAAGAACAAAAAGGGTAGAGAAGAGGATTAAAGGGGTTGGTTACTTGTCTTTTTTAGGGCTCTTGGGAGTCGGAAATCCTGTAAATGATGTTCCTTTTTCATTATTTTCAAATGTAGCAAAAAGAGTGTGTAGAAGGAAATGTCAGGTATCACTTGTTTAATATGTCTGAATGAAAAAATAGCATATTCAGCTTACCAATTAAAAAATTGTTTGTTTTCAGTATTATGGTTCTTACATCAGAAAATTTATTTCAATGAACCCAAAAATAAGCTGTCAAAATAGAGAATAATTATTATTACATTTTTAAAAACCAAATCATGTTCACATATTTCTAAAAAAGGTTACTGTGTTATAATTTTTTGGTTCATATGATTGATACAATGAAGCATGCCACTTATTTCTTGTTTCAAAAAAATATAGCACCAATTCCCACGGCCCTACTTTAAAATTGTACAAATTTTTTATTGATGTTAATACAACAAATAGCAGTGATGAAGTTTGATGTGATACTGGTCATTTGGAACAACTTATTAGCAGAAACTTTGTAATTAATAGTTTTGCAATTACTGCCTGTTTCAAACTGACACATAATAAAGTTAATTTTTATTTATATTCCAAACCAAATTTGATTATTGTTGTTCAAAGGATGTTCACATATTGAGTAATTTAGGTAAAATATATTTATATAAAGGTTAACTAAGAAATTCAGGCAAAAAACAGAAACAAAAAAAGCTTTAGTCACCTTAAAAAGGTGTCACTAATACCATACTTTAAGTTTTTTTCAATCTGAAGAAGATTGTTTCCAAACAAGCAAACTAACAGAAAATGCTTAATTTTGATATGAATGATTTTTTAAACAGATACATGATATAATCCACTTAATTTTGCAATATCTTCAATATTTTTCGAATTTAAGTTGCTTTAGGCTGTTTTTTAGTGTTCCATGTGGAACACTAGTAAGATTACTTCGGTGTCTGTCACACCCGATTTTCTCCGAATCTATTTGACCTAAAAAGTTGAAGTTTGGCACTCATATAGGAATTGATAGTCCTATTAGAGCCGTGTAGTTTTGCGAGTTAAATTTTGACTTAAAGGGTTAGTTTCTGGGGGTGAAATCGGAAGTGTTTTTTTTTTACCAGGCCATCAAGTGGGGTGTCAAACAAAAGCTTGTGAAAATACGAGTTCAAAAATATATATAATGTAATAATTGCGCACATTTTTCTTTGTATTATTTTTAAAAAATTGCCAAAAATCGCTGTACCTCCCCCTTATCTAGAAAGGTAATGATCAAAAAATTTTAAAAAAATTCTCCACTGGGTGTAGATTAAATGAAAATTATCACCAGTACATTAATTTTAATAATTTATCTGGTATATAAAAAAAAAACAAAATTTGAAAGTCATCAGTTTTCAACAAAGATCGGAAACAAACTTTGATGAAAACTCATTGTGTTTTGTGAGGTCATTGATCATTTTACACCTCCGTAACAAAATTTTTTATTTTGAAAGCAATTAACATACATAACACTAATTGCACAAGTCCGACTTGCACTTGGCCGGTTATTTTTATAAGATAATAGTTTTGACCTAATAACTGGCATAATAAAACTTGAACATGTACCATCATCAAATTTTTATGGAAATTGACAAGCTAAGTATTCGTCCCTCTAACCCCCTGACAAAGGCCCTGGATTTACAACTAGATCATATCTGCCTGCTCTGGACCTAATAAAGCATATTATGCTCATTTGACATAAAAACAGACCCTAGCTATTAACATACTTCCATCATGTTTTGGAGTCCAGCACATATATAAATAGAATTTTTATATCCCAGAAACATATAATTAGGTTAATATTTGGTCTGAGACTGCTTAAATCATGCCAAGAGACATTTAGAAAAAACAAAATACTTATATTTTGTTAAAAGCAAAAAATCTGTGGAAAGTTTGGAAATTTCAATACATCAAAATGTGTCACTTACATGTACAGGAACAAAGAACAGATTCTGGACAAATACCAAACTGGGAATACTTCTGTTGTTATAATACCAAGCCACAGAACAGCAATTTTTCAAAAACCACCACATCAAACATGAATCAAGTTGTAATACCAGAAAGCAATAGACTGTTAAAATCTTTGAATATCTTTAAGAACTCACTGAAAACTTCTTATGTATGCTTGTATATTATAATATGATAAAACTATCACTTTCAATTACTTTTAAACTTAAACTTGACTTGTCTCATAACATTTATATGATCTTATGCTGAATTAAATGAATTTTAATTTATATTTAAATTAATTTGCACCAAAATTATGCTAATAACCACACAGGAAAAGGAAATTCAAAATATTCATACAGTGGTGGTGGTTGATACTGATGAAAATTTTTCCAAAAGAAAATTAGCATTAAATTGATCTAATAATAAAAATATCATTTTAACAAAAAATAGAAACATAAATTTTGTGGTAAACAGTAAATAGAAAAATTTAAAAGAAAATAACCGGTCAAGTGTAAGTTGAACTTGCACAATAAGTCTTTCGTACGTTAATTGCTTTTAAAATAAAAAATTTTGTTAAGGAGGTATAAAATGATCAGTGACTTCACAAAACACACCCCAAATGAGTTTTCAACAAACTTTGTTTCCAATCTTTACTGAAAACTGATGACCTTGAAATTTTTGTTTTTTATATACCAGATAATTTATTAAAAGAAATGCACTCGCGATAATTTTTGTTAAATCTACATCCCGTGGAGAATATTTCAGAATTTTTTCAAAATTTTTTGATCAATACTTTTCGAGATAAGGGGGGGACAGCGATTTTTCGCGATTTTTAAAAAATAATACAAAGGAAAGTGTGCACAACTATTACATTAAATATATATTTTTTACTAGTGTTTTCCCAAGCTTGACACCACATTCGACGACCTAGTAAGAAATTTTTTTCTTCACTTCCGATTTAACCCCCCAAAACCAACCGCTTAAGTCAAAATTTAACTTTCAAAACTACACAGCTCTGATGAGGTGATCATTTCCTATATAAGTACCAAATTTCAACTTTCTATGACAAATAGTTTCGGAGAAAATCGGGTGTGACAGACAGACAGACACCAAAGTGTGCCATATGGAACACCAAAAAGCATAAACTGACTTCAAAGAAGGAAGCAGTTTTTTGGAACTATTTTAAATAGTGAGCTATGCAGCCAAATTTCATTGTAAGACTTGGTAAGGTACTGGATAACTATAAAAATATCTAATAATTTATTTCTACAAAAAAATAAAATAAAGGCTTCAGAAAAATTAATATAGAATAACAACAATAATGAAACATAATTAGTAACAATAACAAACATTACAGATTGAATACTCCTTATGTATATACATTTGTACCCATAAATAGGTCCTGTTTGTCAATATATTTGTTGTAAAGCCTCTGAATTCAAAGTATGGAAGCACAGAACTCATCATCTTTGGAGTGACATGACCATTTAAACTAAATTTGATTTAATTTATGGAATTAGTCTATACTTAATGACAATCTATTTTAAATTAATAGAATCGAAACAAAGTTTTTTGTTAACATTTCCATTTTATTTTAATTACTACAACAATTGTTTCAACAGCACAGTTTTCTTTAGAAGATTTATAACTAACTGAAGTAGTTGTAAGACATCTGAAGAGGACACTGTACTGTCAAAATGATTCATAGTAATTAAATCTTAAAAAAAAACAATTATGACTTTTTCTTCTACCAATTAGTTTAACCTTTGAATTAATAATTTAATTTAAAAGAAAATGTGGCTTTTAAAAGGAATATAAACACAAAACATTAAATTTAAAGTGGTTTAGGTATGTACTTACTTAAACTCATTAACTATTATGAATATTATTTTCTTAAAAATTATAGGGATTTAATTTAAATGACTAATGTGACTCAAAAAAGAAAGACAACCTTATTTAACAAGAAAAATATGTTCTAGATTATCAAACTTACCTCTAAAATAAAAAACTAACTGAGGATTATAAAACATTGTAATTATGATTATGAAATATTATTGAAGAAATTATAAATGAAATTACCAAAGGCTGAAATGTAAGCATTGCTTAAATTTATCCATTTAAAAATAGTTTAAGTTTCCGAAACGCGCTTGGCAAGGTTAAATAGAACACTACTTCATGCTCACCGTGTTTACTAGGAGCTATAATTAGACTTACCCTCCATTCCGTATATCTCTATATCTACATTGGAATGGTTTGGTAATGAATTGGGAACCTTGTCTATAGTTTCTTTATGAACTTGCATACAATGTATTGATAATCCAGGTCCTGTGTATAGTTTTTTATGGCATATATGGCATTTAAAGTGCTTGGCCTTTTGGTGTTGTATTAGAATTTTCTCGTCGTCGAATTCCCTGTTACAGTACCTAAATTTGGTTAAGGAAGTAATATTTCTAAAAATAATTTACTGGAAAAGTTAATTTTAGCGCGCCACAAGGAGGTAGGAAAGTAGATCACGCCAGTGATATAAATGTAAATTAAAAAAAAAAGGATACCAGCACCAAGGTTTGGACTGCTTCTTTTTCTTTCGACCCATTTAATTTTTATGGAGCTATATGGTTACTAAGAAAATCACAGAGAATAAAATACTTCTAGTAACGATTACACTACAAATTTATCACAAAACACACTTTTTCGACCAGCCACTAGTCAAAATGGCTACGCTAACAAAAGTGTCGCAAAATGTTGACAACGTGACGTTTGGGTTATTAGAAATTCCTGTAAATTACGCGGCAAATCCAAATTGGTAATAAGAGTTAACCTGAAGAGATGTCGCCAGACTACATAAGAATATAAAAATCTTCAACTCATACTATCGTTTTCTGTAATATATGGATATCAATTATAACATAAATTTTGACTTGTACTCCAAGGCGACGCCAGCGTATTAAAGAAATACGGAAACTGCACAAGATCTTATAACAATTACTAGGCTTTTCTGCAGGTGGCGCTAGGAGCCTTCAATCACGGCCTCCTTAGATAAACCATTGTGAGCATAGACCTAGAGGATGGACTGAGCATTATCCTAACATAGCTGACCACTCTCTAGAAAGAGACAAAGCGACTGTGCAGCCAATACCTGTTTCTTTTGTCTAGGCCTGTAATAAACAAGGCGCAGTACCACGAGACGGAATTCAAGGCGAGAAAAGTCTCCACCCGATTTTAGTTCAAATAGAACACTTAGAAATATTATTTTCAAGAGCGCCCTAGCTTAGCGGCATTCTAGAAAGAGACAGCTACTGGCCGCTCATTTGCTTTGTCTCTCTCACACTTTTGCGTCCATATTTACTTCACAGCGGGATACGGAACACTCAGTCCATCCTCTATCTCTATGATTGTGTGGTTGAAGTGATTTGACAATTTTGCTTAACTATTTTGACATTCTTTGTCAAAAGGACGTATTGTAGTTATAAAAAAAATTACTCCTAGGTTTTGGTATTTTTTCATGTTTCGAAATTCGTAGATAGGCATCAATAAATTTTGTATATTATCAATATCATTAGAACAGTTTTTCTTGATTTTTAGTTGTGATACTGAACAAAATTTGCACATAATTATTAAAACCTATTGTGTGGAGGGGGTTAAAGGGGGAGGGAGAGGTTAGAGGAGGTATTTGCTTTAGATATATTGTGTTATCGGTCCTTCTCAGGATTCGAACCAGTATAAGATTTTGAAAATTATGTTATTTTTTATTATATTATTTATCTACGATCAAATATACATACATATAAGACGTGAATGACGAGAGTGGGAGTATGTCATTTTTAGGGCTATTAGAATCGGGAAATAAAGAAATAGTGACATTTTATCTTTATTTTTAACTTTAAATGAAAAAGTAAGTATCGGGTGATTGCGAAAGTTCATGCCCGATTTTCATAGATGCCAGAAGCATGCACTGTGCTGATGTTTCTTTTTAGTGTTTCGTGTGAAACACTTATAAGATCACTTCGGTGTCTGTCCGTCTGTCTCTCCGTCTGTCCGTCCGTCTGTCCGTTCGCCTGCCAAATTGAAATTTGTTACAAATATAGGAATTGATAGCCTTATCAGAGACGTGTAGTTTTGAAAGATAAAGTTTGACTTAAGGGGGGTGAAATCGGAAGTGAAAAAAAATTTACCAGGTCATCGAGTGGGGTGTCAAATGAAAGCTTGTAAAAACACAAGTTCAAAAATATATATGTATAATGTAATACTTGCGCATACTTTTCTTTGTATTATTTTTAAAAAATCGCAGAATATCGCGTTCCCCCTCCTTATCTCGAAAAACACTGATCAACAAATTTTTGAAAAAATTCTGGAATATTCTCTATAGGATGTAGATTGAACGAAAATTATCGGGAGTGCATTCTCTTTAATAATTTATCTGGTATATAAAAATAACAAAAATTTCAAGTTGTCAGTAACGATCGGAAAAAAACTTTGTTGAAAACTCATTTGAGGTGTGTTTTGTGAAGTCCCTGATTATTTTATACCTCCATAACAAAAATTTTTATTTTAAAAGTAGTCAAAGTACGGAACACTAATTGCATAAGTTCAACTTGTACTTGACCGGTTTATATATAATCATATTATTAACTGACACTTGAACGCGTCCTGAGTTAACATAACCTTAAAAAAAAAGTTTATTTATATTAATTTGTGTGCAAGGATAATATTCAAAATGGAAAATGAAAAGTTACATTTTCGTCATGTTATGTTATATGAATTTAAAAAGGGAGTGAGAATTCGAACTATAACAAAAAATATTCAAGACATTTGGATCGTGCTCCTGCTCTTAGATCAGTTAAAAAGTGGATTTCGAAATGGTGACTATAAACTTCGCTCTGGGCGATCTTCCGGCATTGATAATGACTTTATCCGTGACTTAGTTAATAATAATCCACGGATTACCACTAAAGAGATTGCTCAGAGACTAAATGTTGACAATTCGACTGCATTTCGTTATTTAAAGCAACATCGATACACTTCGAAAGTCGATGTATTGGTTCCGCACATTTTGACAGAACGGAACAAACTGAACCATGTTTCTACAGCCATTTCTCTACACGCCCGTCAACAAAACGAATCTTTCTTGGATCAAGTCATATAGTGGAGATGAAAAATGGGTTGTGTATAACAACATAATAAGAAAAAGAAGTTGGAAGTATGGAAGTGAAGCAGCAGAATCTATGGCAACGGCTGAATTTCATCCAATGGAAATGTTGTTATGTGTCTGCGGGGATTGCGGGGGAATAATTTTTTACGAGCTTCTTCCACGTGGTCAAACAATAACTGCGAAGAAGTACTATAAGCAACTCACCCAACATAATGTTGAAATCCAAGCAAAGGCATCATCTTTCATCATGACAACGCTAGATGACATGTCGCTCAACAGACTCTTGCGAAAACTTAGTGAGTTGAAATGAGAAATCCTCCAGCACCCGCCGTATTCCCCTGACCTTGCCCCTTCAGATTTTCATCTGTTTCATTCTCTGCAAAATAATTTGAATGGCAAAAAATTTGATTCTATGGAAGAAGTCAAAAATTATCCACGCAGTTTCTACAAAGAACGAATTCAAAAACTTGTTAAACAATGGAAGACAGTTATAAAAAATGATGCAGAGTACATTATTGATTAATAAATACTATTTTTCATAAAAATGTGTTGTACTTAATTTTTTTTCTAATCTGGCACACAGTTTTTCAATCACCCAAATGAAGAAAATGTCAGTATTTTAAGTAGATCGTTCAAGCTCTTCTTTTGCCTTACTTTACCATTATTTGAAAGATCGAGTTGTGATGTGTGAATTACATAGTAAGGTTCAAAAGTTGCCGGTCTCGGGAGAAGGAAATATAATCAATCAGTTTTATTTTCCGATGAAATTCGATACATTTTTTAGAACGGCTAATTAACTTTTGTACTGATGCAGAAAGAGTGCGAAAGGCACTTGTTCACTGCTAACGAAGTTAAATACCATTAGGTGGTTTGTATTTGGAACTACTAAACGCTTCGAAGAAACTGCACTAATCAGTGACAGGTGAGGACGTTCGAGGACTACACACACGAATAAAATGTGTTCGGGCACGCCTTGAGTAACCAAAAAACTTATCTCGTCATGTTCAAGTCGCTCAACGAACGCTGTCTCGTATTTTACAAGATGATTTAAAGGGTCGTGCGTACAAACGATACACAGGACACCTTTTAACTGTGAAATTGCGAGCGGTTGCGTTATGTTTCTAAATCCACTAGATTATTGCTTGTAGGCCAAGCTGAAAGCAATTGCCAGTAGAAAACGGCATTTAACAGTCGAATCTTTGAAGAAAATTATTTGTAATGTAAGTACATTACTTTTGGAGACGATTCGTGCCCATATCGATGAATGGTCAGACAGACCTCGCTGTTGCATTGCTGCTAAAGACAACCATTTCAAATAATCTATAGCTGGTTCTGTTGTACTTTTCTAGATCTACGATGTGTTGTTTTTTTTTTCTACACGCATTGAACGTATTAACAGAAATGATGGCCGTACTGTGTATATCGTGTATTATATTCAACGTTTATCAGTATTGTAGATCAAATTTAAACGTATTTCATCGGGAAAGAATAAACACATTGTGTTAAATATATTTACTAATTTCTTTGAGATATTTCTCTGTATCTTATTTATCTATAATATATATAAAATGCAACGTCTCTCTGTCTGCCTGTCTGTCCGTTAGTGCGCTTATCACTAGAGAACCACTTATCCGATTTACGTGTTTTTTCTTTTAAAACATACATATGTTCTCTGGCCAGGTTATAGGTTATATTTTATCACGTTATATAACATAAGGAATAAGCAGCGACGATAATAGTGAAACAAGTCGGAAAAAAGTTTGCCGCTAGCGCGTTCTCTTGCAATACACTGCCTAAACCATTAAATATGGAAGAATATCATGTAGCAAAGAATATCTGTAATATATATATAATGCAACGCCTCTCTGTCTGCCTGTCTGTCCGTTAGCGCGCTTATCACTGGAGAACCACTTATCCGATTTACGTGTTTTTTTTTAAATTCATACATTTGTTCTCTGGCCAGGTTATCTATAATCTTCTATAATAAATATATATATATATATATATATATATATATATATATATATATATATATATATATATATATATATATATATATATATATATATATATATATATATATATATATATATATATATATATATATATATATATATATATATAATATGCAATGTCTCTCTGTCTGTATCTCTGTCTGTATGTCTGTCTGTCCGTTAGTGTGTTTATCATTGGAGAACCACTCATCCGATTTACCTGTTTTTTTTTTAAATTCTTAATTTAATATATATAAAAAAATCTATAATACGAGGCTGGTTTGAAAAGTCCGTGCAAAGTCCGAGAGATGGCACCACCGGCGCGTATCGAGGTCATGTTTAGTTAGTAGCATCTCTTGAATGAACGCACACCAAGTTTCAGCCATATTGGTCTATTTCTTTGTGTTTGGCATTCGTGTGAATCAAGGAAGTCGAGTGATTTTCAAGAAATGGACGAAAAAGAATTTCGTGTGGTGATTAAACATTACTTTATGAAAGGCAAAACGCCTCAGGAGACTAAAGAGAAGCTTGATAAACATTATGGTGACTCTGCACCTTCGATTAGAACAGTTTATAAGTGGTTTCAAAATTTTCGGACTGGCCATATGGGCACAAGTGACGCTGAACGTTCTGGACGGCCTGTGGAGGTTACGACTCCAGAAATCATTGATCAAATCCATGATATGGTGATGGATGACAGAAGAGTTAAGGTGCGTGAGATTGCTAGTGCTGTGGGCATCTCGACTGAACGGGTACATAATATTTTGCATAAACATTTGGACATGAGAAAGCTATCCGCAAGATGGGTGCCGCGATTGCTCACGCTTGACCAAAAACGGAATCGTGTGAAGTGTTGCAAGGATGGTTTGTAGCTGTTCCAGAAGAATCCGGAGGACTTTAAGCGTCGTTTCGTCACTGTGGATGAAACATGGATACATTACTATACTCCTGAGACCAAACAACAATCTAAACAATGGGTTACCAACACAACAATCTGCACCAAAAAAGGCGAAGACCGTTCCTTCGGCCGGAAAGGTTATAGCGACTGTCTTTTGGGATTCGCAAGGGATAATCCTCATCGACTATCTGGAAAAGGGTAAAACTATTACAAGTGAATATTATTCATCGTTATTGGACCGTTTGAAAACCGAGCTGCAAGAAAAACGCCCGCGATTGGCCCACAAGAAAGTCCTTTTCCATCACGACAACGCACCAGCACACACCCTCAGCAGTTGTGGTCGCAAAATTAATGGAAATAGGATTCCAACTCGTTTCACATCCCCCCTATTCTCCAGACTTGGCTCCCTCGGACTACTATTTGTTCCCCAATTTGAAGAAATGGCTGGCGGGACAAAGATTTTATTCAAACGAGGAGGTGATTGCAGACACTAATGGATATTTTGCAGACTTGGACAAATCCTATTATTCGGAAGAGATCAACAAACTAGAACATCGTTGGACGAAGTGTATAAGCCTAAAAGGAGACTATGTCGAAAAATAAAAAAGGTTTACCCCAAACACATAAGTAGTTTTTATTTTTGCACGGACTTTTCGAACCAGCCTCTTATATATAGTGCGCATTAGTGCGTTTGGCATTCAAGAACCATTTATCCGATTTACGTGTTTTTTTTTTTATAAAATACAGAGGGAATAAACAGAGACAAAATGCTAATATGTAGGAAAAAAGATGGAACTTTAACAGGAAGCTTGACAGAAAGGCTGAATAGATGGACGGAATATTTTAAAGAAACATTAAATGGAGATGAAAATGAGGAGTTGAATGAGAAATAAAAAGCAAAATTAACTGAAGGGCAGAAGGGGACAAACAAACCCTGCAAAGAAAAATAAGAGAAATACTCAGGCCCCAGGTGGAAATGGTATAACAGCAAAAATGATAAAAGCTGGAGGAGTAGATCTGGAAAATGAAATATGCCGGTTGGTGCAAGAAATATGGAAAACAGAGAAGATGCCAGTGAGCTGGAGAGAGTGGCTCATTTGTTCAATATACAAAAAAGGAGAAAAAATTATATGTGCTAATTATAGACCAGTAGCCTTATTGGATGTCGTTTACAAGATAGTAGCGGTGACTATCAGAAACAGACTAGAAGAGAAAGCAGAGTCTGTTCTGGGGGAGTACCAGTATGGATTCAGGAAAAAAAGATCGGTTACAGACCAGATATTTTCGATTAAGCAAATCCGAGAAAATAGCTTAGAACAAAATTTGGCACTACACTTGGTCTTTGTGGATTTTAGAGAAGCATACGACTCTGTAAATAGAGAAGGACTCTACAAGATAATGAAAGAACTAAAAATTCCAAGTAAATTGATTTGCATGGAAAGTAGAGTATTGATTGAGGGCAAAGTATCAGACAATTTTAAAGTGAAGAGAGGATTAGGACAGGGGGATCCAGTGTCGACATGTCTATTTAATTTGGTACTCGAGAAGATGATCCGGGAGTCAGTAATAAAAACAAATGGAACTATATACCAACAAACCTGCCAATGCTTGGCCTATACGGATAATGTAGCAGTGATTGCAAGAGCAAAAGAGAACCTCAAAGAAGCCATAAGTAGGATAGAAGAATGGGGAAGGATGAAAGGACTAAAGATAAATGAAGAAAAAACAGAATATATGGAAATTACAAAGAAGAAGGATAATAAAAACAATAAAAGTTTAGATATAATAAACAACTTAGGGAAAAGTTTGAAAAAGTAGAAAAATTTAATTATCTGGGAGTAATAATAACATAAAGTGGACAAGAAAGGACGTAGATACAAGAAAGAATAGCGAAAGGGGCAATGAATCCAATATTGAAATCAAAGAATGCACCAAGAAAAGCAAAAAAAAGAATATATATGACAGTTGTCAGATCCACGGTGACATACGGATGCGAAACGTGGAAACTGAATGGAAGAGAAAAGGAGACGTTGGAGGTGGAATCTACGGAAGAAGGAAAGAAGAGGGACTGTGGAGAAAAAGAACAAACTACGAATTAAAATGCCTATATATGAAACCCCTTATAAGCCCCCCATAAGAAGCCAGCGATTAAGATGGTTGGGACACGTGGCAAGGATGAAGGAAGAAAGACAGAAAGCAAGCTCTAATAAGAGTAGTGACTGGAAGAAGAGGCAAGGGTAGACCTCGATCTACATGGATTCAGGCAGTAAAGCAAGATCCGCAGTTGGTGGGAATCCCGCACTGGGAAAAGGAGACAAAAAGAAGTGGAGACAAGTATGCAACCAAGCCATGAGCCTCTAAGGCCCCTCGAGCTATATAATAAAATAAACAAAGAATGACGATAAAGGTGAATCAAGTCCACGCAAGCGGAGCCGTGGGCACGGCTAGTCATAATTATATATATATGTGTTTGGTAGTTAAAATTAGAATAAAAAAATACTTCTAAGTAAAACAAATATGTAATTTATGGTCTTCCCCGATGAACCATTTGTAATATTTCTCAATTTCCACTTTGAATGATTTTTTAACAAATTATAATCCCATTTTCTTGATAAATCTTATAAAAATATCCTTAGGTATTATATGTCACATAATGAGGCTATCTATTACGATCGGTTCGCCCCCACGAATACAGATATAACGTAATAAAGCAATCACACCCACACTAACTGACTAATGACTAAACTTATACTAGTTGGATTTTAAAAAAAACTTATAAAAATTTTGTTGTCTGGTAGCTACCCTAATTCAATTAATAATCCTCTCCGCCAAAATTTATATATACCCACTAAAACATCTACGATATTTTTTTAAACTGGAACTTTTTTAAACAAGTTATAGTACCCACTGAAATAAATAATTTTGTCAAATATTCTGTTGTTTTTTCAAAATTTTTCAAAAATTTATTGTGAAAAAATTCGTTCTAAAGTTGTATTTAATCCCGACCCCAAGGAAAGGGTTTAAAAACATCAGCTTTTGAAAGCAGTTGCCTTATTCGCATCACGATACCTGTCCTGCTTTATTGAAAGAAAACATATACACAAAAATTTAAGTGGAACTGTTCTAATAGTAACATCATCCAAGACGTCTTTCCATGTGGGTGTTACCGGACGGGCATGGAGGTCGTCTACATTGATCCCGCCCAGGCGCGGTATGTGGTTCAAATCACAAGTTATTAAAGGCTCATATGGGAATAAAACTAGCTATCCCTAAAAAAACAACAACAAACAAGAGAATTACAATGTCAGACAATACTCTTTTCCAAACAATAATCAACAATACCATTCCGGAAGTTACAGAAGATACAGAAAAAAACGTGGTCAAATACTAAGAAGTGGATAACACAATGCTAGGCAGAAATACAAAAACACCTTCAAACACATTGGATGACCGACGATACCCTAAAGCTTATAGAAACGAGAAGAAATTTTATTTTAACAAACAACACAGGAGAGAATCAGATTAATCAATAAAGAAATCAAGGCTTGTAAGAAGGACAAAAATACATACTTGAATAATATATATGAGGAGCTAGAACAACACGCTACAAACAATCGACCACACACAAGGATTTATGAAAAAGTAAAAACTTATCGAAAGAGAGTCACCGACATGCCTGGATTCATTGACGTTTGGAAAGATTACTGTAAAGAACTTTTTGTGCTTCAACTTGTGGGCGACTGCATTATCGACAACGAAGCCGCAGTAGAGCAAGAGCCATGTATTCTTAAATCTGAAGTCAGGAAGGCTAATCAAATCGAACAGAAAAGCAGCAGGAACTGATGAAACAACTGCGGAAATAATAATGATAATGGCAGAAACCGTCATGACTATGTTACATCAACTGTGTAATGTGGTATGGAAGACTGGAAGATGGCCGAAAGATTAGTGTGAAGTTACATTTATACCCTTGCATAAGAAATGATCCCCTTTGGATTGCAGCAACTATAGAACAATCGCTCTGGTATCACACTCTGCTAAGGTGTTTTTCTGGATCATAAATGAAAGACTCAAAACTTTTCTACTGCCGCAAATATCTAAAGAGCAAAAAGGCTTCATTCCAGGAAGAGGGACTAGAGAACAACTTCTCAACATACGCCAAATAAGTGAAAAGTCAGGAAATTCCAAATAACAACCTATATATATATATGTTTTATTGATTACTCTAAAGCTTTCGACTGAATACAATTGAACAAACTCTGGTCAATTCTAATCAGCATGGGAACATCTATACATCTTGTAAACCTTATCCGATCCCTGTATGAGAATACAAATTGCAGAGATAAACTAAATAATTCTTTTTCCGATCGCATTAACGTAGAAGCCGGAGTCAGACAGGGCTATATTCTGTCACCCTTACTTTTTAACATATATAGTGAACATATAATGAGGTCTGTTTTGGATGACTGCAGTGGGGGTTTGACAATCGCTGGAAAAAAGCTAAATAACCTTAGATATGGGGATGATACTGTTATACTTGCAACGTCAATACAAGGCCTATAATCAATTATGAAGCGCCTTGAAATCACTAACAAAAACTATAGATTGACAATCGAAAACCAAAGTAATAATTGTTAGTCGTAATAAAGGTCTGCCACACATAAATGAAATTGCCGATTTCACTGTTGTAGACCATTTCAACTATTTGGGATCCCTCATAACTAACAATGGTGGCTTTGAAGTGGAAGTAAGAAGACGTTTGGCTATGGCTAAAAACTCGACGATCAAACTTATTAAGATCTGAAAAGTCTCAGCTGTCACAAAAAACACAAAATTAAGATTGCTATCCAGCCTTATATTCCCCATAGCAACTTACGTACCGGAAATATGGACCATTAAACCACCTGACAAAAGCAGTATCGATGCGTTTGAGATGTGGGCATATCGAAGAATCCTCAGAGTATCATATACCATACATCGTACAATGTATCTATTCTTGAAGAACTTAGTATACAGGACCGACTTTCAAATAGAATTAATAGACAGTATTTGAAATAATTTGATTACATTATGAGGAAAGTGGATGCCATGGAAAAGCTTGTAGTAACGGGGAAGATAGAAGATAGAAGATCAAGGGGCGACGGTCTCAAACAAGATGGTTCGACGAAGTAAGATCGAGATGCCTGGAGAGCGACTGTTGAGGCAGCAACTGCATAGTATCACCGATACTCCTATTGGGGTGAAAGGACTGAGATAGAAAGAGTTCTAATAGTACCAAGATTCAAGTACAAAATACTCATTGCCGTAGATAGTATATTAAAATCTTACAGGCCAACGATTAAAAATTAGAAAAACTTCAAATGTATCTACTTTTTTTGTTTAAATTTTATATAGAAAATATGTGGTGAAGCGACTTATTTTAAGGCATAGTAGTGACTTAGTTATAAGAAATGTTAAAGGTTTAGCAAACAAAGATTACTTCCGTCCATTACTGAATAATTTTGGTTAACAACCCTAATCTCCAGGGCTCTCGCTCTCCCTGAATCTTCTCGAAGGCTATAATATCACCTCACTCCATTATGTCTTTGCAAATGAAGTAAATAAGCATATCTTCATCCTCTACACACAAGTCAGTCCTTCTGCCACGCCTAAAAAATCTAAGTGCATTCTTAACCTATAGTATTCCGTAACAGTTTTAATAAGTGAATTTAGTATAACTTTGAATTCTTTTAACCAGTTATTCAAATTGTGCCTTAACAAGCGACGATGTACAATCTGTTTTTTGGAGCACCTGTTAGTCCACTCTATGAAGGCTGCACTCACCTACTGCCTGTTTATACTCAACGCTGGTTTTTGATCTTGCATACTGGGATAAGAGTTGATTTCATATTAGGCTTAACAACTGCTTGAAGTGCCGGAGGATTATCTGAGTAAATGTACACAGCTTATTCCTAGTACTAGGTACTATGGATGCGATAGAAAAGCCTTCTTCTGCTTAAATAACTATAATAAACTTTCCCAATGTATCCCATCCCCATCTTAGGCACATATACAATTTATATATAAATTCCTCCCCTCGTTCACTCAACTCCGGCCATTTGTGACTTGTCAGTGAGGCACACCACAGTATTTTGTCAGAGGTTGATTTTCTGTTTCTTCTTCTAGGCCTTATGAGAAATTCTGAGAACAAATTACCAGTTAAGATTTCTGTCGCCGTCATCTTAAAGGTTAGCAGACGAATGTCTTGTGCAGCTTTAGAGGCGGTTTGCTATGTCCTAGATCACCGATATTTTTCCAGCCTTGATATCCCACCTCCGTGCGTAGGCCTCTGCTTATTTGTCATTTTAATTGATACTTTGCCCCATTCGAAAGTCGACAAAGTGATTTCAGCAATACTATACTTCCCGTGCAATAGTGGAATTTTAAAATAAATACTAAATTTGATTTGTTCGGACTCAAGAATATCTTAATCGATGAATTAGTGCCCGATATTTTAAATGATAAGTACGTAGTACATATAGTGTATAAACCATCTGTCGACCTTAAGAACCCTGGAAAAGACTTATGACATAATGTAATCGAAGGGGTTGGGAGTAGTATAGGTGGCGGGATCCGGAGACAACTCGATGGCATGTCCATCAGCAGTGGTTGCCATTAGCCGCAGAAGTCCTGAAACCTCCTGAAAACTCTGCAAGAAATGCTGAAAATGTCTTGAAACGGTCTCGTCAATGACCAAAGGCTGTTGAAAAGTTGTCAAAAAGGCCTTGTAAATCATGCCAATGAGACCTTACGGCTGAAGAAGTCCTGAAAAAGGCGATGCATAGGTAAAAAAAGGTAATTGTATCTGAAGACAGATAAGTATGGTGCGAGACAGGTGTAAGGTGTGCGTAAAGGAAGTAAAAGAAGTCATCGACAATGACGTCACATTACCAGAGGCTTTAATCTTGGTGAACGTTGACCAGAAGGGCCTTAAAGTTGCGCGACGTATAGGTTACCTGTCATGAAGAAGTAATTAGGCGGGTGATTACTTTTTGAGCAGATAAAAAAATAAAGGTAGGTGACAAAAAGGCAGTACTTGTGCGAGGTAATTACCTGGAGGCTACCTGACTTAAGAAGTAATTAGCTGTTTGCACAGGTAAAAAAGGTGTCAAAAATGCACTGTTTATATGAGGGAGTAAAAAATGTGTCAAATAGGTTTTGCCAGGGGTAGTTTCTTAGGAGTAGTTTTTGGTATGATGTAAAAAAGACAAAATAAAATATTTTTTTATGAAGGTAACTTTACCCCATAATTTTGGGGCCTTAAGCATTTTATTTAAATTAAAAACAGTCCTATATAAATTGGTATACAAACCGCCAAACTTTCGTATGTAAAACGGATTCTATACCTATTAGTCCGTCTTGCCAGTAGAATAAAATTGTTAAATGAAATGTAGACTATAATCAAAATAATAGAGTAGAGAGAGGTCGGCAAACATGATAAGAAAGTTCAAACTCGTGGATGCTAAGCTGTTAAATGGATATATTAGAGAATGCAATATTTATATATGGATAGAGCGTACTAGCATGCATGCAACTGAGTTTAAATGATTTAAATATTAGCGAGAGTGCTAGCATGCAACTTAAAATAAATGTTTTTATTATAAATATGTATAAAATAAAAAAATATATAACGACGATTTTAACAACGAAATATTTTATTTATTCATAATTTTTATCTATCCAACTATTGTGTTTATTATCAAAATTTAACCGTTTTACAAATACTTTATTTTCCTGTCGTTTTAGCACTTTTTTTTTCAAGTAAATAAATATCAGAATAATTGGGCCAGATTCTGACATTCTAGTCTAGCTGGCCATATAATTAAAATGAGAGTAAATGAAATGGAGACAATAAAATACAAATCGGTTGAAGGTGTAAACTTTTCTTGGTATCTTAATAAGTAATTACCTGTGCTACCTGTCTTAAAAAGTAATTACTTGTTTGAGATAAAAAAGCCAGTGCCTGACTGAAGAGGTAATTACCTATGTTAAGAAGTAATTACCTGTTTGAAGAGGTAAAAAAGCCAAAGCTGCTAAGAGTATATGCATTGGAGAATGTAATATTTATATTAATATTTCGAGAGGCCAGTAAAGCTGATAAGAAAGGTCAAATTCCTTGTGCTAAGCTGTTAAATATATGCATTGGAGAATATAATAGTTAATATTTTGAGAGAGAGAGAGAGATCAGCAAAGCTGATAAGAAAGGTTAAATTCCTTGTGATAAACGGTTAAGTATATGCATTGAAGAATATAATATTTAAATTAATTTGAATAAATGAAAAGTGCGAACTCTTTATAAGTTTGTTAATTTTAAAGTAAACAATATTAATAGCAACAAGATGTTATTTATTCATCGTAATAAACGAAAAGAAAAGGTACGAATATTTCATCCGTATGAGAATTTTATTATAAACAAATACGATGCAGTTATTTTAATTGTTAATAAAAAACGTTAAGACATGCAGATATTTAACTCAACTATACTGCAAATTATAAAAATGTACGTGTGACATTTTACAACAGAATATTTTAGGTTTTAAAACATGAGAAAATAAATGTAAATTTTTATACATATATGTATAGTATACGGGGGAAAAATGCTTATTTGTTTATATATTAGATGTTTTATTTTAAACAGAAGAAATAAATATTCAATTATGCTTACGCACATATGGTAATTGTAAAAAATGCCTATTGCTTAAACCGTAGAAATAAATGTTAATTTATGTTTGTGCACATATAGCAATTCGAAAAAAAAATTGCGTATTTGCTTATACGCATAAAGTGTTGTTTTAGAAAATTATCAGGAAAAAAGTGGTGCGAAATTATGTAACTATGCTTTCTGTATAAAATTACAAAGAAAATTTTATTTTTATATAGTCAGTTATTTTACCTAGTATTTTGTTTTCGGCAGTTTTTTTTTAACACAAAGTAATTAGAGTTTATTTATATTTATCATATTCTCCTAAAAAGAGGCGGTAGAAGACAAAGTAGGACATTTACTGATCAAATATTTATCAAGGCGGACGACGAAAGAAATTTACAATTATTTTTAGATGGTGTGAAACAAATTTAATAAAGTAAATTTTTATATCGCATATGCATCCAACACTTTTTATAGTATTGATTTAAATTGCTGGTGAGTTCCAGGTTCCTATTCAAATGAGTCACTCATTTCTGGGTAGACTTTGGAAAATGCATAGTAGTATATTTGGGAGAAGAGCCCCAAATATGTGAGCAACATTTCATTATTGGTCAAATTTGACCTTTTTGTAAAATTAAAAGTTATTAATGCATAAAAAAACTTTTCAAATTTTAACAAATATAACAAACAATAAAATATAGTTGTGGATAACATCCTATAAACTTCTTGAAATATACTTTTAAAATTTACAATTGCATAAGATTTGAAAATTTCTTGTAAGAAACAGCTTTATCTCTTGCGGCATTTTTACGATTTTATTAAGGTCTATAGTAAACACTAAAGGATATTTTAAGTTTTATAGTTAAAAACAAAAGCCAATAATACAATTTTTTTACCTGTCACAATTACCACAGTGTGATCTATTACATGCTAGGATTTTTGATCTCTGGTTAATATTGTTATAAAATAGATTTTAAGCTTGTAAAATTATCTATTAGAGCAGTGATTACGCTGAAGTGAAATGAAGAGCCTTACTAAAGAGTTAAGAAAACAAATAAGATTGTTTGATTTTACTTCCATATAAAATTAAATATATCAATTTACTACAATATATTGGCTGAAATATATAAAATAAGGCTTTATTTTCATGGTGAATTATCTGAAAATCTTGTCGACTAACCACAATTAATAACATCCAAACATAAGATTTACGGTGGACACAATCAGATAGTGTTGTTTTTCTTCTGGTAGAAGTGACGGTACCTTGGGGTACTCGGTTTACAGAGAGATAAACCAAAAAAAAAGATACCCGAATAATAACTCACATCATTACCGTCATATTTCTCAAAAACCATCATCAATTAGTTATTATTAAAGCTCTATCAATACGTGATAAATATTTTATCTCATCAGCAACACATTAACCGACCAATACTCTGAAAAGTATTGGATATTTCTTAACGATATTAGACATTTTCTTTAACATTTTAAGGACTCAACCTCAACTTTTATACAAGATACCGATTCACCAGTAGATAATGTGATTTTACTCTATATATACGATATGACAAAACCCAGAGCCAAATTAATTAAAAATTCAGACAATTTTTAATACACCGAATTTACAAAAGCTTAAGATCAACAACATATATAATTACTCCATTCATTGAATATGTCTATGAAATTTCCTGTTCTTGTGGAGTAGTATAAATGAGAGACACTGAAAGGCACGAGAACTAAGACTACGAAAAATGTATCCATTATAAATTTCAGTTTCCAATGCCTCCTTGTACCTCCTAAGACTATTTACGTTCTGTTTTGGTGCTAAATATAAGATATAATCTACTAATTTTTGCGATTCTTTCTCTATTTTTTGAATTTCAGCTTTTTTTTTAATAGGACAAAAATATTGACACGATGATAATAAAATCAAATTCTAGTATGATCCAGTACCCTTAATTTGCCAGGAATATGTCAGTTCAAAAAGTTAAGTTTGGAATATAAAAAAATTGAATTTTGTGTGTACAGGGACATTTCTTAAGTATCTTAGTCCATTTACGATATTTTCATTTGATATCTTAGAAAAAAGCTAACAGAATTTTTTTTAAGTGACATCCTCTGTACATGAGACACCATGCAGGGTATAGTTCAGAGATTTTACTATTGAAATGTCATAAATAAGAGGAACCCTTCTTGCTTCATGCTTGTCAGGTAAGAGTATAAGAGAAAAAGGAAATCAAGTTAAAACAATAAATCATATTTTCCCATAAAAACTATGCATGGAAAATGACGCCAACGAACATTTCAAAAATTCTTATGAATTTCTACCAGTTTTCAACAAAAAAATTACACTGTATAGTTTTAACCTTAATAGATTATAAGCCCCACAATGGATGTGTAAAAGAAAGAATCATAATAGCACAGTGATATTGTTAGCAATAATTGCTGTATCGAACATAAATTTGTAGATCGTCGTAATACTTTTGTACAGGCAGAATGCGACATACGGAATCTTTCTTCATTATAAAACTTGAAAGCTAAAAAAATAATTTTGTAGTGCCGATTGTCATTTTTCGTTTGGACATTTGTTCGGACTTTCTTATCATGTTTGCCGATCTCTCTCTACTCTATTATTTTGATTTTAGTCTACGTTTCATTTAACAATTTTATTCAACTTGCAAGATGGACTAATAGGTATAGAATCCGTCTGATATACGAAAAGTTGGCGGTTTGTATCCCAATTTATATATGAGTTTTTTTTATTTAAATAAAATATTTAAGGCCCCAATATGAAGGGGTTGGAGTTATTTTATTTTGCCTCATTTACATCATACTAAAACTACCCCTAAGAAACTACCTCCTGGCAAAGCCTTTTTGACACCCACCTCTAAATACGGCCTTTTTGACACATTTTTTACCCCCTCACATAAACAGTGCCTTTTTGACACCTTCTTTACCTGTGCAAACAGCTAATTACTTCTTAAGTCAGGTAGTCTCCAGGAATTACATTTTCGCACAGGTACTGCCTTTTTTTCACTTACCTATTCTTTTTTTACCTGTTCAAATAGATAATTAATTCTTCAACACAGGTAAATTACTCGCCTAATTACTTCTTCACGACAGGTAGCCTACACGTGGCGCAGCTTAGATTAAGGCCCTTCTGGTCAACATCCACCAAGGTTAAAGCCTCTGGTAGTGTGACGTCATTGTCGACGACTTCTTTTACTTCCTCTATGCACAGCTTACACCTGTCACGCGTCATACTTACCTGTATTCAGATACAATTACCTTTTTTACTATGAATTACCTTTTCCAGGACTTTTTCAGGGGGTCTTATTGGCATGATTTACAAGGCATTTTGATGCCTTTTCAATAG
>CM032455.1:129113485-129135985 GCA_019049505.1 Pachyrhynchus sulphureomaculatus | reverse complement strand
GCAGCTAAATATCCCAGAGCATTTAAAAATATTAACATAAACAACCTGCCTGTAACTTGGAAATATAATAAGAAAGTATGGATGATAGGAGAAATTATGACAGAGTGGTTACAAGAGCTTGATTGGAAGATGACGAAACAAAAAAGAAACATTTTGTTATTTTTAGATAAGGCAGGACCTCATCCAAAAGACATCCGCTTAAAAAATTTAAAAATCTTGTTTCTGCCCTCTAACTGTACATCAGCTTGTCGACCACTAGACCAGGGAATTATAAATAATTTTAAAATTTATTACCCATTGGGAATAAGTAACCAAGGAAACAGTTAAAAATTGCTTCCGTAAGCGGGATTTAAGCATGAAAATTTGCAAAGTGAAGACCAGTTAACTGAGGCTGTTACGTCTGATCCAGAAGATGACTTACCACTTAACGTACTTGCAGATATCCTCAAAAATGAGAATTTGTTGGAGTTGACTGATAATGAAAACCTTAATGATTTTTTGAACATAGATGAAAAATCCAGATTCGGAACAAAAAATTGAAAATCCAATTGAAATACAGGGACTTTCCGAAGATTCTGATGTCGTTGAGGTTCTAGTACCACCAGATGCTATCCCAAATTATGGCGAAGCTATTACCCTAACCAAGCAGCTTAAAAGTTTTGCCGAAGATCACGGAGACGCAGAGTCTTTAGAGCTTCTTTCCAAATTAGAAATACGATTTGTGGACGCCATTTTAAAGAAAAGTAGGAGACAAACAACAATATATGAATTCTTGCGTCATTAAAGTGACCTTTCATTTTATATGTATAACTCTATTCTATTATATGTATCTAAAGGTAACAAATCTTTGTTTATTCCTTAAGTTTTAAGTTTTTTTTTATTTTAAAAATATGTACATATATAAGCATACGTTTTAAATGTCCCAAATTCTTTAATTACAGTTTTCATTAAAAAACCGATTTTTTTTTTCTTTTAAGTTTACACTCCTCTTGAATGGACACTTTCGGTGGGTCCCGTTGGTGTTCGTCCAAGGAAGATGTATATATATATATATATATATATATATATATATATATATATATATATATATATATATATATATATATATATATATATATATATATATATATATATATATATATATATATATATATATATATATATATATATATATATATACATATGTCTATATATGTATATATATATATATATATATATATATATATATATATATATATATATATATATATATATATATATATATATATATATATAGTGACAGATAGAAAGTGTGAGACATATGGGATTCATCTTTATTATTAAATTTAAAAAAAGTTTATAGGTAGATTCTGCATCATTTGACACCCAAAAAATGATTTTGCAGTGCCGATTTTAGATATATTTGTTAGATCGGTAAAAGAATTAAAATTTTTTTTTTTATGGGTCTAGCACACGTGCTACAGGGAAGTCCCTAAAGCGCTACAGGAGCGACACGTGTGCGGAGAAAGCGATTCGCGTTGTTCTTGAATCGCTGCAGATTGTACTCGATGGGAAACACAGTCCTGGGCAAACCATTCCAAAGGTATGATGTTCTCCATATAAAAGACTGCTTGAAAAGCGTTGTACGAGGAGTAACAAGCTGAACCTCATACGGATGTGAAGTATTAGCGCGACGTGTACTTCTAATATGCACCGCTCTGGGAGGAATTAAACGGGCCACATCCTTCGAACACTTTCCATGAAAGTACTTGTAGAATAGGCTCAAGCCGCCAACCGTTCTTCGATGTTCCAGCGAATCAAGGCCGTCGGTCAGTTCCGGGTGTCCAATCAGACGAACAGCTCTTCTCTGGATAGAATCCAACAAATGCAGTGTATGTTTGGGATCGGAGCTCCAAACATGGGAGCAGTATTCCAGAGTTGGTCGGATTTGAGCTTTGTAAAGAATTAACAGTTGTTGTGGAGTGTAAAGCTTTCTGGTTCGAAACAATATTCCCAACTTTTGAGAAGCTCTTCTTGCTATGCCTGCAACATGTTCATGTCATGACATATTTGCTCCCAAATTAACAGATTAAGTGACGATGTTAGAGGGATGGAGTGCCCCGACATAACTATGTCGGGTTCTGCAACGTTAACTTTTTTAGAAAAAAACTGCCGCCTGGGTTTTTGTAGCGTTAAATTCCACTTGGTTACTGTCATCCCAAGACAGAATTTCTTCCAGGTCTTTGTTAAGTTGAATGACTTCCTGCTGTCTGTGGATATTCGTCTGAGTAGTCGATGTCCGAGCGTTCAAAGTGAATGAAGAGATGAGTGTACTGTCATCTGCAAAGTTGTAGATTGGATTCTCGGTCTTTTCCAGCAGATCGTTAATATAAATGAGGAAGAGAGTAGGAGACAGTATGGAACCTTGGGGCACACCGGCGTTGATAGTGAAGGTGTTAGAAAGAAATCCGTCGACTGCCACTCGTAAAGAAAGATATGTATTTCTTCTTTGATTTCTAGGTTTTGTTTTACTTGTTTTACCATTAATGATTAAGAAATTATTATTTTTTATCTAATATTTTTGATTTGATGATATATAATGATTGTGACAAAAAGTATGTTGGGCAAACTAAAAGGTCAATTAAAACAAGATTTAAAGAACACTTAGCACACTTAAAATACAATAGATCAGAAAAGTCTAGCATTGCCGAACATGCCCTTGAAGCTGATCATACTGTAACAATAGATAATCTAAGATTAATAAAAAATGTATCTGATAGGAGATTGTTGAATGCATACGAAAGTATGGAAAGCATAAAATGTAAAAGTAGTTTAAATAAAGACAGAGGGCCTATTCCTTATAGTCCTCTCTACTGGTTACTTGACCGGAACTGATGGCCTTGCCTATGTCATTAGTTCCGCTTGAGTAATTCAAGGGTTAGGCTAAGTATACATAGGGTAGATTTGTAGTTTAGTTTTAGTCAGTCATCGCTCCTGATGAAGCTAACATGGTTAGCGAAACGCGCGTCGAGTGCAAAAATAAAGTGTTTGGTGTAGTGGTGATATATACTGAGTAGTATTATTATTAACGTTATCAAAAAATGTCACGTATAAAATATATATGTTTGTTAGGTAACGTTTTGTATTTATTTAATTTCTTGCAAAAACAGATCTGCTACTTCTTAAACAAGATTAAAGAAAATCTTATTTGTCAGACTCAAAGTTAGTACTTAATCCTAAATTTAACCTTATATTGTAAAAGTTTGCCTAATAGACCTTTTAGAAACCAAAACTTCGGTTTCCCTTTTCGACAACAGCGGTTAGGGATTTTCATTTGCAGACTATCTGTAACACATTGAAAACTTTTTTCGAACAATTTGCGCTCTGTTCTTGACCCAACTTTTTACATTAGAGAGATAAGTCATTTAAAAATTAGGAAAAATGTTAAAAATATAATAAATATATATTTTTTTAAACTTGCTAGTTACAAGTAAATTTTAAAAATCATAATGATCTAGGGTCAAGACCGTCCGATAAAAAAGGCGGGAATTATGGCCAAAACTCCAAAAAAGGGGACAAAACTACTTGCCCTTATAAAATGAGATATCGAAATTTGGCATTCATGTAATACTTGAAATAGGAATAGAACCTATAATTTTTGAGTTACGTTGCTTCAAAAGAACGGGATGAAATAGTCAATAAATTTTCTAGAATTTCAACAGTACTTTGAAATTTTTTCCAGGTTTTTGATTGTACTAAGTAACAAAATGTAAGTAATAATATTTATAAACAAACATATAAATAGTTAAGGAGGTGAAGGAAGGAGTTAGAGCGGTTGTTTTGAATATATAGTGGTGTATCTCTTTTTAAGGGTTATTGGAATGGACACATAGCAAAATTATGTTATTTTTTCATTATTTTCCATATTTACGAAAACGATATGCGTAAGGATGTAATTATAAGTTGGTTTGGGAGTACATACGTTGATCAGTGTAGTTCTGACTTGGTGGTCTCATTTGACATTACCGATCTAGACTGTTACAACACCTCAACAGGATGCATGACTGATGCCAAACCTGGAAACTTAAGGTCAATCCAGCCACAACCCAATGTATTATGGGGGAAACCGGCTCTCACCAGACACGTTCAGTTGGGTGCCATTAGACTCGACGGGAACGCCAAAGTCAAGTACCGCAGACTAATTTACGACAAGCAGCTGGTGTGTAAGGACTAGATTGCTGCAGACACCCCAGAAGTGTACAGGGTTACTTCCACCCTTTACCCTCTCCTGAACTACTGAAGCAACCAATCCACCAGAAACGAACTAGTAATATACAAATAAGTAATCAGGTCAGTCCTCGTCCACGGAAAACCGTCTTGGGACCATCTAAGCAAAACTAACGGAAGCTAGCTCTACATGCCCCAAAATAGAGAACTCTGTACGGTCTGAACTCTAGGTAATCAACTCTCGCAAACACGTCGCGCACAAAGATATCTACTGCCTGAGGCTACAAAACTTAGGCACAATACCACAACACTGTAACTTAGATTTAGATGAAATACAACATTGTAAACAAAACATATAATAAAAGCATATTGTAGAAGCTAAATAAACTGAATGGTTTGTCTGTGCTACTTAGATACTAACGGAACCAAAGGTTGTAGTGCTTATTGATAGATGTCGCACTCTCTCGGCTAACTTGGGAGGACTTGGTGTTGTTCAGTGGGATGTTAATTGCTGATACGTTTTGTCCTTTATGTTGTTAAGCATATTCATGCTCCTGGTATATTAAGGACATCATTTCTTTTATTTAAGGTTCCATTTTTCTCAAGTTTGATAGTTTCTCGGACGATTCTATATTTCGTAGTGTTGTACAGTGACTATTTGCCTGCAACTATTAAAATCTATTTTGTGGCTCGTTGCTAGCTGGTGTTGGAATAGTGCTGATGTACATTGTTTGTTAAGGATGCTATGCTTGCATCATATGTATATATATATATATATATATATATATATATATATATATATATATATATATATATATATATATATATATATATATATATATTTAGTTTATATGTCAGTTTGTCCTATGTAGGCCCTAATAAAACTGCATCTTCCTTTGGATTCCTGAATTATAATGCGTGTGATTTGTAGATCGTAGATATTATGTGTCTTCGTAGATGTCGTCCGATGCAGTTCGTTGTTTCTTTGAGATAGAGAAGTATGATTATAGGTTGGTTTTTAAGCAGTGCCTGAGGTTTTACTTATGTGCTACTTTATTGTTGTAGTGTTTTTTTGATTATCTGGTGCTTTATCTGTTTTGTTTGAGTGTTTTTGTGGTACTATTTATCTCCTCTTGCCTATTGGTGTCGTTAGTTAGACGAAAAGATCTTGAGGTCAAGGTGTTCGGTACTGCTTTTAGTTGTTATGGGTGGTGATATGAATTGTCGTTCAAATATCTGTTGGTGTGTATTGTCTTTCTGTAGACTATGCGTTTCAGGTACACTTCTGTGGTCTTCTGTACATGTATATCTAAGAACTGTAGCTGGTTGTTTTCTTCTAGTTCCATTGTGAATTGGATTTTCTGTTTTAAGGAGTTAGGGAAGCTAAGAATTTCTTCTTCTCCAATGGCCCACTCCACGAATATGTTATAAACGTACCGAACTCAAAGTTTTAGTTTAAGGGACGCTTTGTTCAACGCCCTTTGTTCAGCCACGAAATGTAGTACGATTTAAGAGGCAGGGAGTATATTGATACAGGGCGTCTTTCGAAAAAATGATATCATATACCTCAAGATCGCCAGCAAATAATAATTCGTTGATGATAATTTCCTGATTACCTATAGGATCACTGTATGTTTATTTCATGATGACGATCCATCACAAAACATTACTGAGATCATTAGGAAAGATAATTTTGGAAAGTAGTATATAATTATAAACCAGAAAACATAATAACGTATTGGAAAGTCTCACTAATCGGCAATAAAACCGAAACAACCATAAAATTTTATAAAGGGTATAATAACAATATGATATAAATAAAAAATATGATATTTCATACGTTTCAAATATAAAATATATAATATTATCAAGATAAATAGGAACACAATACTGTTATCCATAAAATTTAAGGTTTGTGTAATATATTTCAGGAATTGCTATTGGTTAGATAAAAAAAAATCATCGAAATGATGTGTTTGTGTTCTCTATTTTTTTATTTTGTGCTTTTTATATTTATTCCGAAATTAAAGACTTTGCTTCCATTATCAATCACAGAAAATGTAGAATAAATCCATTAAGAAAAAATTTAATGTTGGTAAAAAATATGAAACTTGTGTATGCTAGCGAAGTTTAAACTTAGAGAACCATATCTAGAGAACGATAAAATGTATTGTATCAAAAAAAATTAAGTATTTTAAACTATTCACGGTGAGCGGCTAGAGCCTTTAGATTTGACAAAAATTGCTACAAAATCAGTGATAGCAGCATTTTTCGTGCGTTTCTTTAAGCGAGATATTTTTAATATTTATTAAATTGATAAATGTAAAGAAGGAATAAGAATGTCATGTGTGGGTAAATATGATGCATACTCGCGCGTTCTAATCCGCGAATACTTTTGTACGTATTTAGTATATATATATATATATATATATATATATATATATATATATATATATATATATATATATACAAATTCACTCAAAAAATCTACATACACATCCATATACAGAGTGCCCTATATGTATAGAATAATGATTCCACAGCATGTATTAATCAGTGTATAAAAAACATATTTAAATAAAAGTTATAGGGTGTTATACGACGCACATGCTGATGTTGACAATAAAATGTTTTGATCTGTCAGTTCGAAGAAATTACGCTATTTTGATTTTTTTTTAAATAGAAACTCCTGTATATTATTTTATTTTTGAGTCTTACTAAAAATTTTAGATATTATTTGTCTAACATACATGTCTAAATTGAAGTGTTTTGGAATTATCGTCATTTGAAATTTAAAATAAAAAAAAGACGAAAAAAACTATTAATAGATACTCTAGGTTTATTTTTAAGGTAACAATTGCTCAAAATGTATACCGTTAACAGCGAGGCAATGAGCCAATCTGTAATTAACAACCTGAACAGAGTTTTGCAGAGAATCCGGGGAGATCTGTGCTACTTCGTATTGAATTCTTTGTTGTAAATCTTCTACAGTTTCAGATCGACTTTGGTAAACTCGAGTGGCGTAAGGTTGGGACTCCTTGCAGGTCATTCTACAGCACCTCTTCTGCCTGTCCATCAATTAGGAAAAATCGCATCCAAATATCTACGAACATTAATTTTATAGTGAGGTGGTGTTCTATCCTGTTGATACCACAGATTCCTGTTAGGGGTATCCAAATTATCTTCATTGGGAAAAAGACCTGCACAAGTTGGAATAATTTGCTTTTGGAGTAACTGTAAATACCGCTGTCCTGTAAGATTTCCATCGATAAAAAGGGACCAATGATATGACGTCCACAAATTCCTGCCCACACGTTTATCTTTTGTGGTCTTTGAGAATGACTGTCTATTATCCAGTGAGGATTCTCAGTAGACCAATACTGACAGTTATGCCAGTTAACTTTTTCGTCAGAAAAACAATATTATGAATTAGGTTAGGATCATTATTGATTCGTTCCATCATGACCTCGCAAAATTCAACGTGTCCCAAATTCAAGTTTTACTTGTACACATGAACAAAATAGAGTGAAAGTGTGTGCCCCTTGGGCCAAAAAAATAGTTTTGGGGAGAGATAAAGTTTTTTCATATTAGTGAAAATATTGCAGTTATGATAATAAATTATATAAAAAGGAATTTTTCCATATATGACACTAAGTTTCCTTACAGTATTTGTGTGACTTGTCGTCTTACTTTATTTGAATACGAGAAGAATATTAAAAAGAGATCATTAATAATGCCAAATTATATACAGATGCAAGAGGAAGTTCTAGCACAGGGCATATTTGTTACTGTTATACAAGGGGCATACACTTTCACTCTATTTTGTTCACGTGTACAAACGAAACTTGAATTTGACATTGTTAACAGAAAAAATTAATTTCATTAAAATCGATACTAAATTAAATACTACACAGTACAAAGAATTCTTCACGAAGAATTCTAATTAGAATGTTTTTTTTAACTTGCTTCGTTAACATCACAAATAAAACTGAGATTAATAATATTTATAAATATATTTTTTTAATTTCTCATAAAATAATGTATAATATTGTATAAGTTTGTGTTTATGCACTTTGTGTAAAAACATACGCGAGACTATTCTACGAAGGCGTTCGATTAGTAAATACTCGTAAAAGAAAACAAACATGAGTTTAACAGAAAAGAGGGATTATTACAGAGTTTGATTTGCGTTTGTGATCTTAATATTTGGACAGTATAATTTTATAACATCTAATTTATATGGATGTAGATATTACAATTTTAAAATTTTATTCTTATAATTATTATACATGTGTATTAACATATACATACATACTCACACACACACACATACACACATGCAGACATATTTATGGTAGCTCAATGTGCATTAGGTTTTTAAAAGAATATATAAAATGTTCGACTATGTATATAGTATATATATATATATATATATATATATATATATATATATATATATATATATATATATATATATATATATATATATATATATATATATATATATATATATATGTGTGTGTGTGTGTGTGTGTGTGTGTATTTGGGTTTTTTCAGTGAATTTGTGTATATGTATGTATACAATCATATGTACGTGCAAGAGTATTCGCGCATTAGAACGAGCGAGTATGCATCATGTGTGTCTTCACCTGACATTCTTATTCCTTCTTTAAATTTATCATGTTCATAAAGTTTAAAAATAGTATATCTCACGTAAAGAAGCAGATCCGATTTTCTTCTCTGCGGGAAATTAAGCTTTGAGCGATCACGAAAGATGCTGCGCTGACCGATCTTGTCGTAATTTTTGTCAAACCTAAAGGCTTTAGTCGCTCGCCGAGTATTTTTGAAGATCTAATGTTGAGAAACAGTATTGTAACTGATGGCAAATTTGGAATTTCACATTCTTTTTAGTTTTTGAATAGATCCGTGGATCTGTTCTGTACCCCGCGTAATATTCTAAATATTTTTGATCTTGCGTCTTCTACATCTAAATTAAATTGTTTTCGAGTTATTCACGTTAAGTAATGTATTAGTTACTCATCTTCTCTCCAATAATATCGACAAAATTTGTAATTTATGGAACATTTTATAAGCAAACTTAGGGACGAATGTAAGCTGTCTATTACCATGTTTTATTAATTAACATTTTCACGGAAAGACGGAAGCCTTCGTTGAAAATGCCTGCTCCGGTAGAGGCTCCAAATAAAACGTTGAAGTCTGGATATCTGGGGCAATTTGCGAAAAATACTCTCGTCGTTCTCTAAAGTGGCAGAATGTTACCGGTTTATGCTCTGATGGAAGGAGTTTGAGAATCCCTGTGCAGGCACGTTATTGGTTCTTACATCTTAGTACACAATCTTGAAAATTATGGTTTCGAATACTCCAGTTTGTTTAGAAAACCTTGAAGTCCTCATTTGTCGATCTGGCAGAGGCAAATCCTCAACAAGTGTGTTGGTTTCCTCAGTCCTTGGCTTTACAGATCTTTCTGATTTAGAGTCAGCTGGAACTAACGGTCTAGACAATAAATTTACTTAGAAATAAGATGAACTGTCATTGCCATACACTTCGGAAATCTTTCATGGATAACTTCTGATCTATTTACCAAAATGTTATTACTGTACAATGCTCCAAATTACTTTCACACATTTTTTGGAAGAAAAAAAATTCTAAAAATGCAATAATTTGATAACTTAGCAATTTTCTTGTATGACGTCATTTTCATGGACATTTTCATGGATAGATAACTTAAAAAACCTTTATAAATATGTCATATTAAGTTATTTAAGTAGTTTTCAACAATTACCGCCTTAAGACTACGTAAATAATACTACATTCACAGTTCAAGAGTATGATGCAATTTTTACATTGTTTCATATTTTCGAGTTGTACGAGGTGAGATTGATAAGTCTGGTAAATGTCTACAAAATGAGCGTAATTCTTGTAACAGTTGCAAAGTTTCAACGGATACAACGCGAAGTTGTTTGTTGGTAGCTTCGTAAGTGATCAGTGTGCCACGTGTCGTAGAAATGGATAGTCGAGCATCGTCAATGATAAAACACTTACTTACTTACTTCCTCGTCTGAGTAGGCCACAGACCTGTTCTACTTCGTTACTAAGCGTCTTGTTATTCGGATGTCCAGCTGTCTCTCCATGTCTTTGGTGGTCGTCCTTTTTTGTTCATACATATTTTTATCATTCTCGTATCTTCGATCCTTTGTACATGTTCACGTCACTCTCTTCTTCTCTTTCTTCCTCATCTGACTTCTATTCTGGCGATGTTTCTCGCTGTGTCTAATAAACTTTTTCCTGTTATTGCTCTCAGTATTTCCATTTCATTTGTTCTTACTAGCTGTTTGGTTTTGTTTGTGTCTGCCCATGTTTCTATGCTATAAGGCACTATGGGTCAAACGCGAGTTCTATATATTCTTGTTTTTGCTTTTACACTTAGATCTCTGTTTTTCCAAACTACATCTCTGAGGGCCCCCGATATTGCTGCTGCTTTATTTGTTTGTTGTCTCATTTCTTCTGTTATATCTCCCTAGCTAGTAATTAGTACTCCAAGATATGGGAGTTTCATTACTTGCTCTATTAATTTCCCATGTATTTCTAATTTACACCTAACTGGTTCTTTAGCTATTGCGATGCATTTTGTTTTGTCGATATTAACTTCCATGTTGTATCTTTCTGCTAGTTATATGAATTTATAACGCAGTCTTTGTAGGTCCTGTTCCGATTGTGATATTAGAACAATATCATCTGCATATCTTTATGTGTTTATCTCCTAGTTCGTATCCATCGTTGACTAGTTTTACTTCCTCAATGATTTTGTCCATTATTATGTAGAATAGTAACGGGCTTACGCTCCCTGTCTTATTCCTACTTTTATATTTATTTCCTTTGTTAATTCGTTATTACTTCTTATTTTTGTTGTGTTACCGTGATTGAGTTTTTGGATTATTTGTGGTATTGGGTACCGAATTAGGTACTTTATTAATTCTAGTATATCTTTCAACCTGGCTCTGTCGAATGCTTTCCTTAAGTCGATGAAACAAAAAAATGCTGGTTTCTATAGCTTTTTCTATTATTTGCCTTATTGCAAAGATAGCGTCTGTGGTTGATCTTTTTTGTCGGAACCCTTGTTGCTCGTCGCTTATGTGTATATTGTTTTCTAATTGACTTTTCAGAATACTTGTGAACACTTTCATAATACTTGCTAGCAGTGTTATTCCTCTATAGTTGCTCGGGTCTTTTTTGCTGCCTTTTTTAAATATCGGTATCATGATGCTTTTCGTCCATTTATTTGGTATTTATACTTCCTGTAATATCATATTAAAGAATGTTGTCATTTTCGTTATGTAGCTTTCTCCGGCATATTTAATTAGTTCGTTTGGTATCCCATCTTCTCCTGGTGCTTTTCCATTTTTAAGTTTCTTAATTGCCATCGATACTTCTCTTCCTATTTTGTAGTTTTCGTCTGTTTGTTGTCTGTTGTTTATGATTTCTGCTATGTTCTCTTCTTCGGCGGACTGATTTTTATATAGTTGTTTAAAGTATTATGGCCAATCGCTTGTTTCAATATTTGTGATTGTCAAGTATTCATTAATATTGGCTTCTCTTCTTCGTAATATGTTCACTACCTTTTTGTGTATAAATCTCTTAACGTTTCTTTGGTGAAATTGGTCTAATATTCCTGCTTTATTTTCTTAATTTTTGCATTTACTTCATTTCGTATTTCTATGTAGTGCTGTCTATTTTCTTCGTTTTTTTTTTGTAATATGTATTGTATATGCGCCCTTCTTTTCTTTTGTGCAAGTTCTTTGACTTTTGGGATGGTATTGTTTTTTTTTGTCTCTCACGTTTATTCGTCTTGTACCTATAGCTTCTTTACTTGCTTGTAGAGTGTTGTTTCTTAACGTAATTCAGCTTCCTTCTACTGTCTGTTTCTAGTATTGCGTTGTTCTTAATCTGTTCAGTTATCCTTTTCGTATATAACCATTTTGTCGTGTCGTCTTGTAGTGCTTCCATGTTCATCTTTTCTACATATAATAGTTGTTTTCTTTTATATGGTTTTATGTTTGCCCTATTTGTTATGATATAGTCGATCACCGATTTTCTGTCATTTGCCCTCCAGGTGTACATGTGTTGTAGTTTATGAGGATAGGAGGTATTGTTCATCCTTAATTGATTATGTGCTCAGAATTCTATCATTTCTTTTCCATTTTCATTCCTTTCTCGTTCATTGAATCGTTGTTTTATACCTTTTATTATGTCGTTTCAAATTCTTCCTTTGAAATCTCCCATTATTATTGTTTTGTTGTTATTTAAGTTATCTATTTCTTTTTGTAGTTTATTATAGAATTCTGCTCGTTCTCTTTTCCTTTATTTGTATCAGGTGCGTATATTGATATTATATGCATCTTTTCGTTTCCTGTCTTGATCGTTACTACTAAAATTCTATCAGAGATGTATTTGACGTCATCTATACTATCTTTATATTTTTTATTTATTAGCAGTGCCACTCCTGAGGTTACTTTGTCTTGCTTGCTTTTTCCGTTGTATATTAGTACATGATTTTAGAGCTGTATTATTCCTTTTCCTTCTTTTTCAGTTTCGGATATGGCGCATATGTCTGTTTTATGTTTTTCCACTTCTAGTATGACTTCTTGTTCTTTGTTTGTTCATGTTCTTATGTTCCAGCTGGCTAGTCTGGTTATATTTTTTTCCATTCTCTTTTCCTTTTTCTCGCTTGTGTCATCATCTTTGTTTTCCGTCCTGTTTCTGAGGCTTGGTTCACGGATCTGTGAGCAATGTTTTTTTTACCATGGTAGAGAGTTAATCTGACGCATGGACCCTCCTCCTCTTTCATCCGGGCTTGGGACTGGCAACGGCGGAGTTAAAATGATGATAAAACATTTTTATTAAAAAAAGTGGACTGCTGCCTAGGTAGAAAGGAAGTTCATGAAGACTGCACCAGCATTGAAAACGATTTATTACTGGATCAATGAACTTAAACGTGATCGTACAAGCACTGCAGATGACGCATGTTCAGAACGCCGGATTTATGTTTCTTTTGAAGAATTAGTCGATAAAATTCATGGTATCGTAATGGAAGCTCGTTGGCATCTCATATGAACGGATACATAATATTTTGCATCAAATTCTAAAAGTTAAAAAACTAAGTGCGCAATGGTTGTTACTTTCAGAACAAAAACGTACAAGGAACGACATTTAAAAAATGTATTTGGAAAAGTTGCAGCGTAATCTGAATGACTTCTGACGTCGTTTGGTGACGAGACGTGGATCCACCATTACGCCCTGAAGACAAAACGGCAGTTAAATTAGTGGATTGGCAAAGGTGTAAAGTGCACCGAAAAAAGGGAAAACAGTTTTGTTAGCGAGAAAATTGATACAACTGTTTTTTGGGGACTCAGAGAGTACCATCATGATTGACTATTTGGAAAAAGGTAAAACAGTCACTGGCTCTTATTATGCAACGTTATTGGACCGTTTTTATAGTGAGTTGAAGCAGAAGCGACCAAGGCTAGAGCGCAAAAGCGTGCTACTTCACCACTACAATGTGCCTGTTCACACATTGGCCGTTGTAATGATCAAAGAGCGCGAGCTGAGTGCCGAAATATTTCCCTACCCACCCTATTCTCCTGTTTTGGCCCCAAGTAAATTTTTTGTTTCCTAACCTGAAAAAATTAGCTAAGGGAGAAGAAAGTTACCTGCGCTGTAAATGAGTGTTATACACAGTTCGAAATAATTTTTTTACTGAGATAATAAAAAAATGGAATATCACTAGATCAGTATTATTGAGCTTAATCGATGTTATGTTGAGAAACAAATTTTTGTTTTTGCAAAAAAATGTTATTTACCAAGTTTTTTACAAAACTTTTTAATCCACCTTCATATTCTTGGTTCATAATGCATATTATATTTTATGACAATCATTTTATATAACTGATTCGTTCTGTTTCTTTTTTATGTCTATTTGTATCCTCAAGGGTATACCAAACTCAACCATTTTTCCTAGCTATATGTTGTATTTATTTCCTCCGCTGTTGTGTAAAGATAAAAATCCCGTTTATCTGCATTTTTTCTTGAACTATTCCAGTAGATTTTTTCCTAAATTTTAAGAAACCATACGCCGAATCACAATAAAAGGACGCCCCTGAAAACCTTTTTTTGCCTGCCGGGAAATATGAAAACGGTAGAAAGTAAAAAATACAATATTGAATATTTTTCAAAAGGCAATTTCAGATTTATTGATATCAAAATTAAATATCAAATTTTAATTTAGCAGAGGGAATTCTTGACGGACTTTGCAAATTATAAGGGAAATAATATTATTCATAATATTTTTCGGCGGAGGCGGTTTTTTTATAGTATGCCTTATTTCTAATTTTACGATAATGAAAAGGCTCGAAAGATTAAGATTTAGATATATTTTCGTAAGGGTATTTAATAATAAAGGTCCTGAGTATTTTTTAAATCAAACTGAATAAATATTTTCACTTTATTAACATAGTAGAAATGTTCTTGATTATTTTGTGTAAATATTTAGGAAGTTTATTTTTTATATATATGATTAAATAAAACACAAACTATTAATTTATTGATCCAAATCTATTTGAATGGTATGCCTGAAATACTTTGTTTACGACTCTTGTGTTTCCTCAGAGAGCGATTTTTACGAATGGCAGTGGACGGATCTCTTTCTAATACCTTTACTGTTAACACCGGGGTGCCACAAGGCTCCATACTGTCTCCTACTCTCTTTCTCATTTACCTTAACGATCTGCTAGAAAGGAATTCAATCTCCAGCTTTGCAGATGGCGGTATGCTTATTTCTTCATTCACATTGAACGTTTGAGCATTGGCAGTAGGAAGTCGTTCAACTTAATAAAGACCTGGAAGAAATTCTATCTTGGGGTGACAGTAATTAAGTAGAATTTAAAGACACTCTATACCTCTCGCACTACTTTTCCGGATATTTCGCTGTGTTTCCACGTTAACTATCGTACGAAATATGATGAGAGCTTTTCAAAGCGTATTCAAGCATATAATTTATTTTAATACTTATGCCGACATTTTTTCCAATCATCGAAATACTTGTTGTACTTGATTTCCGCTATTGCTTTCTAGGTAGCCAGCGGATTCAAAACGGTATCCACGTAATACTAATTTCAGCTTCTGGGCAAGAAAAATGTTATACGGCACTATATCTCTTACATATAGTGCTTATAGAACGGTCATCATTTCATTTTAACTTAAAAATTACTGGGCTGGGGTTTTTGGGGGCTGAAAAGTTTTTGATCTGACACATAGATGTTGCCCGTTTCAAAAAATCCATATGATTTTTAGGAAGTACCAATCTCCAAACGATACGTGTCAAAATTTTATGACATTTCGAGGATTAGTTTACAAGTTACAGTGGTTTTAGTGACGCTACTTTTGATATTTTCAAAATAATTTGAAAAATCGAATTTCTTGTGATAATTAAACATTGTTTTTTGATAGGAAAAAATACCGTTCAAGCAAGGTAATGGCTTAGTGTTACGGGATCTCTACCCGTGGAAAATCACTCATTATTTACTGCTATACTGAATTTAAACGCGGTTGTATAGATACAAATGATGCTGAACGCTCTGGACGTCCAAATGAGGTGGTTACACCGGAAAAAAATCCACAAATTTTTTTTGGCAATGGATGGTAGATCCACCACTGTACACCTGAATCAAATCGGTAATGAGCTGATATTAGACGTTTTATATTTTCCATTGTATATACCATATACAACGTCTTCACAAAAAGATTCAACCTGTCGTATGCATTTTGGATTTTTCTTGCGCTTGCTGTTACTGCAGGCAATTAAAGTTTTAGAAAACTCCAATAAATCTTGTGGCGCTGATACTTCTCCTTCCTGTAAGTCCCGGACTGATATATCTTCTGGTAACCTCTTTTTTCAGCTTGCAAAACTGATTTGCCTATTATCAAAGCAGCTTTATGCAGAATGTCTTCATCTTTTAAATTTTCAAAAGATTGCTCAACGATAACACTTAAACGTTTTGGAGCCAGTAACTTTTTACTCTGAATAATAAAAAAAATTATTTCTGTATCAAATGCTTTTACTATTTTACTTTCTAAATTTTGTGGTGTAAAATTTCCAATTCTGTCTTCTAAATTTTCTTCCTTCTCTTTCAATAACTCCATATAATGGCGATGAAGATAAGTCAGAAAAAAACAACGTCCTTTGTTTATTACATTCTCTTGAATGAAATCACGCATTTCATTGAAAACCTCTTGATGGTATTGACGAACATCATGCCAGTTAGCGCTAGTTGTTTTTTCTTTTGAGGAAGCTTTATAAGAATAATCTAATTGACAATTATTATGATAATATATTTTTGAATGTATAAAATTTTTAATTTTCTCAATCAACTCCGCGAATTTTTCGTCTTTTTCATCAATCTTTTTTAAAAAATCTTTTTTATTCAATGAATGTAAAGGTAGTCTTTTCCCTCGATGCTTTTTTGTCTTTTGCTCGCAAAATATACAAATTTGTTGATTTTCATCAATATTTACGTCTCTATCAAAAGTTATATTACTTGTAGAGGGAGAACCTACAGCACATTCTAGCTGCGCACTATGTTCTTCAAAATTAGATGATACCGGTTCGAGTAACTCCGTTGTAACAGCTGCCTCAGATATTTCCCCTTCAGAAGACTCAGGTAAAAGAATTGTTGCTGGACTTGATAAGGTAGATGCTGTAGATGTATCCACTGCGATATTCTGTAAATTTTCTTCTGGAGAAGATTCTGCTGGTGTTGCTAATTTCGGCAAGTAATATTTCTTCATTAACCCGGTAAATGATTTGTAACATTGTCTGTGGTAAGCACTTTCAAACAATTCAACTGGCAAAACTACGTCTTTAAATTTAAGGTTATGTATTTTCCTCTGTTTTAAAATTATTTCACATTTTTTTAACGTCTCTTTTCCGTAAAATGTGTCAAATTCTCATCAGATTTTTTACAAAACGCACAATTTAATAACTCTGCCATGATATTTTATTGAATAATGCAAATATTTTTAATTTAACAAATATATCACAAAACACGTGTTACAACCGGCACAACTGTTATATACTCATAGACTCGATACTATACTATTATATACTGTATGTTGGGCATACACACAGCGTAGACTGTAAGTTTAAGAAGGGGAAAACAGCTCGCATAGATATCTCACTCGCTCTAAAACGCATGCATCATGCTCTCGCGCTCATACTATCGGCTGGATGTTTTTCGGTGTCTGGGGGGATGCTTGGCCCTTACGATTTGTCTGGCTGATGACGTATAGCTTTGAAATAGTCCCCTAAATAACATATATCGAGTTGAAGCTTCAGAATTTAAGTTAAGTTAAATTTTTTTTTTGGAGCTTTAAAGCGTCTGGCAAAAGTTGGAGCCAACGGGAAGTGTCTGGCAAGGTTAAAAATTATTTTATAAGAATATTCTACACAATATATATAAAAATTAGCCATCAGAATTTAACTTAAGTAAGCCCTGTTTTAATTCACCTTTCTCACCTGGTACCTGAGAATGGGCCGTCAGGCAGCAGGTAGGCAGACATTTGAAGTACACGCCAACACTACGTAATCCCACTAGTTTTGTCCATCAGAAAATAAGTTGTGTCTGGGGCTCTGGGATCTTGGACTAAGTGGACAGCAGCCAGTGAAAGCCGTCCGAAGCGACCAAGACACAACAGTCGGCTGGGAAGGTTTTGGCCTCTGTATTTTGGGATACGTATGGAATATATTTCATCGATTATGCTGAGAAGGGAAAAACTTTCAATAGCGAATATTATATAAAGTTACCGGTGCGTTTAAAGGCAGAAATAGCAAAGAAACGGCCCTAAATGAACATGAAAAAAGTGCTCCTTTATCAAGACAATGAACCGTCTCACAAGTCAATGGTTACGATGGCAAAATTGAAGTTCGAATTGTTTTTCCATCCACCGTATTCTCCAGATTTAGCCCCCAGCGACTATTATCTATTCGCAGACCTCAAAAAAATGCTCGCGGGAAAGAGATTTGGCTTCAGTTAAGAAGTTATTGCCGAAACTGAGGCCTATTTCGAAGGCAAAGAAAATTATAGAAATGTTAAAAAAACGCGTTGGACTGATTGTATCGCTCTTGAAGGAGACTATGTTGATGAATAAAGTCGAATTTTGCAAAAAAAATGTGTTTTAAGTAGCTAGACCAAAAACTTTTCAGGCTACGTGTTAATTGTACATTGAGCGATAGTGCATTTTGAAGATGTAAAATCAATGACCTATTCTGCCACAATTCTGGCCTGTTTAGTGGAACACTTATAGCATCACCTCGGTGTTTTTTCTGAAATTATTTGATATAGAAACTTGAAATTTGGCACAAATATAGGAATTCATGGCCCAATCAGGGCCGTGTAGCTTTGAAAGTAAAATTTGGACTTAAGGGGTTAGTTTTGAGGGAGGTAATCGGAACTGAAAAAAAAATTTATAGTTCATAGAGTGGGGTGTCCAATGTAAGCTTATGAAAACACGAGTTTAAAAATATATATGATGCAATACAAGACCCCTGTCCAGCGATCCTATCACGAAAAGTACAGATCAAAAAATTTTGAAAAATTCTGGAATAATCTTCATAAAGTGTAGCTTGAATGAAAATTATCAGTGTGAGTGCATTACGTTTGATAATTTATCTGGCATTAAAAAAATTAGTTGCCCGCCAAAATGGTGAAGGTTATTTCATCGTAAGTTATGAGTTGAACCAGGAGTAAAAGCTACTGTTTTAAGCATTAGGTATCGAGTGAAAATAGTTTTATTTATTTATAACTGAGCAAATATTTACCACCATATTCTATATTGAGTTTGATTTTTTGGCTATTAGACAACTAAAATGCTATAATCATTATACATTAGTAACTAAGACGGTACGGAACACTAATTGCGCAAGTCCAACTTGCACTTTACCGCTTTTTTAAAAACTGTCTCACTGTCTGTATACATCATAATACCTTTGTCAACTGTTTATTCACTTGAAAGGAACTCTTTGTGCCGTGCACAACACCAAGATAATTAAAGAAAACAATTAACAAGACCGACTTGGACGTGTTTTTTTTGGTTTTGGTTTACGTTTTGCATGGGATTCAATTGATTGCTGTGCTAATTTTCACATTTAGAAAAACATGCTTTTATTTCTAGTCTAATAAAGCAAATATCTTGAAAATATTGTCGGACGTTAATACCAGTTCTTTCGGCCTAGAAAATAAGTATTTCAATTTTAAAAATTCCCTTAATTTTTTAAGATAGTAGTATTACTTGCCATCATCTGGACGAAACAGGAACGCTTATAATAGATAAGTCAAAAAAATTGAACCAAGTGGAATTTAACGCTACAAAAACCCAGGCTGCAGTTTTTTCTAAAAAAGTTAACGTTGCTGAACCCGACATAGTTATGCTATTTATTATTTATTCTGAGGCCATTCAGTTGAGCTCTCGAGATTGTAAATGCTGGAATAATCCTCAATGGACAATGCATAAATAATATCAAATATGCAGATGATACTGTCATTTTCGCAAACTCACTGAAAGGTCTATAACAACCCTTAAATAATGCCAAGAATAGAGACTTCGACTCAATGAAAAGAAAACCAAATATATGGTAATTAGCAACTACTCTTAGGATTCACGAAAATAGAACAGGTACAAAAGTACATATATTTGGGTATAATTGTTAATGATCAGTGAAACCTCTACAGGAATCAAAGTCCGTATAGAAGAAACCACAATAACGCTAACGGGGGTCGCGCTAGCGGGGTATTACTGATATGGTAATTAGGAATAACGACATGGAGCTGATAGTCATAGAAGGAAAAATAAACGGACGCAAACCCAGAGACCGGTCTCCGCTTCGCTGGTCGGATCAGGTTCGGCAGCTAACCGGAGTTGGAGTGCATAATGCAGTTCATCTTGCTGACAATAGGAACCAGTGGAAGGACTTAGTGTCATTGGCAGTCACCACACCTCTTCTAAGAGGTTCGGACTGAAAAGGAAGGATAGAAAAACAAGAACAGCTTTCAACAAACTGAGCTCTTTCAAAGCGACCATCTCAAATTGGAGACAAAAATTAGACTCCCTCGTTGTTATGTGTTCACAGTATTACTATACGAGATAGAAAGTTAGACAATAACTGAAGCACGCAGAAAAAAGATTAATGCTTTTGAGATGTGGTCGTATAGCCGAATATTGCGAATATCTTAGGAAGATTCTATCACAAAGTATTACAAAGGATGAAAAAATAAACAGAAATCGTGACGAACATCGAAATACGTAAATTAGAATATCTCTAGCATATTATGCTTAACCAGCAGAGATATGGACTGCTTCAGTTAGTATTACAGGGAAAAGTCATTGGAGAGAGAGTTGTCGGCAGAAGGAGAATTTCATGGCTTAAAAATGTTAGAACTTGGTTTTCCACATCAACAGTAGGTCTTTTTTGAGCAGCAGTGGACAAAGTGAAGATAGCGATGATGGCTAATATCCAGGACGGATAGGTACTCGAAGAAGAAGAAGTAAGTTTGTTGGAATTAATAATTTCGTGCTAGTTTATTAAATTTTAAAATTAAGTTAGGTTTATTGTTCATAAAATAATGGCAAATAATTATTAAATTAGAGAACAGAATTAAGCTAAAATTCATTCCATTAAAATTACGTAAAATTAACTTTTTAGAGAACTAAATATAATGTTTCAGAAGTCCCCGTCCCTACATAATTGCCCATATGCGTCAACAGTTATCCAAATCCAATTATTTATGGGTATCAATATACCTAAGAATTTATAATTGTTAAAATATATAAAATGATAACTATATTATGAAAACTCAAAATAAAAATAAATTTTATCGTTTTAGACATTTTAAAAGGAATGGTTTAATTAATTATTAAAAAACGTAAAAAATTCGAATCCAGACAGCATGCAGCCTGTAATAAATATATCACCAAGTATAACTTAAAAATCCACCAGTTAAAATGCATTGACAAGCAGAAATGACTGACCTCTGAAAATCCAGGATAAGATTTTGTTTGGTTCTGATGTTGCAGTTATCACTTATAATGTTTTATGTATTACTAGTCGGGCGGGCCGCTCTGCTCGCGTGGACTTGATTCACTATTATCGTCACTGTTTATGCCTTACGTTACCTAACGTAATAAAATATATCCTAGTAATCTGGCCAGAGAACATATGAATATATATATATATATATATATATATATATATATATATATATATATATATATATATATATATATATATATATATATTATTATTGTATAACCTGGCCATAGAACATATGTATGAATTAAATACAAAAAAAACACTAACCGACAGACATACAGATAGAGAGACGTTGTCTTTTATATGTTATAGAGATATTATTATTATATATAACCTGGCCAGAGAACATATGTATGAATTAAAAAAAAAGATAACGGTCCATCTGTTATCTTTTCGCCGTATAGCTGAATAGAGGTCTAGAGAACACAAAAGATGCAGATGTAGACCACAGACAAGATGAGCGGACGACATAAAATGAATAGCAGGACACGATTGGATGCAAAAAGGAAAGAACAAAGCTCATTGGAGACAACTTGGAGAGGCTTACATCCGACTTTGGATGGAATAAGCTAATGATGAAGATGATGATGAAAGGATTAAAAGTTGTTGTGAAGTGTAAAGCTGTCTAATATGAAATAATATTTTTTGCGATGCTTTCTTTGCCGTGCTTGTAACATGTTTATGTCGAGACATATTTGCTGGAGTGTTTCTACATAACTAGGTCGAATTCTGCCACGTTTACTTTTTTAAAAAAAACTGCCTCCTGGGCTATTTTAGCGGTTAATTCTACTTGGATACTGTCACCCCAAGATAGAATGTCTTCCAGGTCTTTGTTAATTCGAACGACTACGATCAGTAAAAGATAAGTTTCAAAATAGCGCGTTGAATAAGCTCCTTTATTTTTACCACATTGTGAATCAAATCTAAAATAGGTTGTAGAATCAACTATAAAAGGTGGCAAAACAATGGACCCTTTTTTAATTTTGTTTTCAAAAAAGGGTCGTTGAAATGTGAGGACCAAGCGAATGTACTTTAACGAAATCCCAAAATATCTGCGTTGGAAAGAAAAAATATCATATCATATTTTTGGAACTGTTCATAGATTTTAAAGGACATCACATCACACCTAACATGAC
>CM032455.1:129083385-129113385 GCA_019049505.1 Pachyrhynchus sulphureomaculatus | reverse complement strand
GTTATCCTGGTGGCACTCATTAATCATTTGGTATCTGTAGGTTGGTAAACTGTTGGAAAAAAGTTAACTAGATGTGGAAAAACTCTCGAAGGTTGTTAAGAATTATGCATACCTGAGGCAAAAAATTAGTACGACGTGAGACAGTGTCGGAATCAGGCTTGGATGGTGCGCATTCTGAAAATTAAGTTATATATTCAAAGATAAAGCCATCCCAAATAAGTTGGAGGCCAAAGTTTAGGACCAGTGCATCCTACCCGTAATTACATATGGTGTGAAAACTTGGCCACTGAATAAAGCCGATATACAAGAACTAGCTGAGAAAGACAGATTATTGGGATAAAATTTAAAGATAGAAAAAGAAACAAGTGGCTATGTGAACATACAAAAATTAGGGGATATTATAGAGCACGTAGCAAAAAGAAAGTGGCAGTGGGCTGGATATGTAGCACTCACGACCGATAATCGACCAAGCGAAAATTGGAATGGAGACCACGAGAACAAAAAAGGAGTGTAGGATGTGCAGGCTTTGGATTGATGACGGTAGCTACAAATGAGATGGAAAGTCAGAGGGATGGCTTACATCTAGCATTAGATAGAACTAGGTTTATAGTGAAAAACTCTAGAACATGTTATTCTTCTTACTTAAATAAGACGATCGTTACACACGCTCTGTGCGATGGCTTAGAAACCTTTTCGAGATACTTGACTAGAACTTGAACGTGGAAGTTTCGCGACTTCCTCATGACGGCACTGTTTGCTATCTCAGCGTCAGTCTTGTAGTAGTGACAATTATCGCTAACTGGGGATTGAATAGGGGTCAAATAGTAGAATCAGTTAACTGTGAAACTTCAGAACACAATAAAGTTCTTACCTATATGCCACTTGGTATTATATGTATATATTTAAGATTTAGATATCTTTCATGGATTTTTTTGGCAGCTTAGACATAGAAGTTTAGTAACTTAAGTAGAGCCTATGGTAACCTATATTCAATTACTTATGTAACCTGAAAATTTTTTAGTTAACTTTTTGACTTTCTCGATGTCAGTGTTGTTGTTTGGACAATCATACTTCTTCGGGATCCAAAAATATTATCGGTATTGTTGAGAATAGCGTCATGTAGTTGTGGAAAATCTCCAGTAAGTTATTTGACTTATCGCAATCAGATTGATCTACTGCACGTTATTGTGTATTGAACTGAACTGAACTGGGTAGTTTGGATTAATTTATATTAATTTAGGCTAGTTTATGTTAATATGGGTTTCCTCAGATATCCTCGTATTAGTCTTTGTTCTTCTAAATAGCGAGTTGATTAAATTAACATTTGTTCAAAGAAAAACTGCCATCAAAGGGATTCTCTTATGGAAGAATTAGTGGATTAATTTGTTTGCTTACAAGTAGCATTTTTTTAATATAAAAGAATTTCTTTAATTTAGAAAATTTATATGTCTTTGATCTTCTTCATAACGTTGGTGAAATGTAGACAAATTTTAAAACAAGAATATCCTCTCAAAAAATATTTTAATGTTTATACATTTAATATTATATACTTTATACATACAGAATACATATCTATAGAAGTTTTGTCAATTTTCTTTTTTATAGATTTTAACGTCAATACTTTCATCTGCTCTTTCAATGGTACGATCTAAAAAATTTACTCCATTTTCAATTTTCCAAAGCAAATTTCATGTCTGAGTGGATAAAGTGAATTTTAAAAAGGAATTTAATTTGTTAAAAATACCAGTCCGTTCAATCAATGTATCGTCTACATACCGACTGCAAAATCATATATTTTTTTAATAATGTGCAAAGGAGAAACGTTTATTTTCACAATAATTCATAAACATTTCTGCAATTACTGACGATGCAGAAGAGCCGATTGGAAAATTATCAATCTGTTTCCGTACACTTTCTTGTTGTATTTCCAGAAATCAGGGTCCATGCATTTTTTTATTAGTAAGGAAAGGCATCTAAATTGATTATCGTTTAATTTTGTGAATTGCTTTAATAAGTGTACAAACTTTTCTTTAATGAACCTAAATCGGAACTCCACCAAACCTATTAAAGCTAATAACATACAAACACTTTACGAATTCAACATGGCCAAAGTGCGTGTTAATAACATATATACAGAAAGCTTCACCACTACCATTCAACATTTATACGGAGTATTATAATACACAAAGTTGGAAGGACTTAGGAGGAGAATTATGGGTACAGCGTTTGTATTTGTAAATAATCTATGTTGGGAATGTGAAATCTTTGGCACAATGACACTACTCAGTATATTTCACCACTACACGCACTCGACGAGCGTTTCGCTAACCATATTAACTTCATCAGGAGCGATGATTGACTAAAGCTAAACTACAAATCTACCCTATTTATACTTAGCCTAACACTTAAATTACTCAGGCGGAACTAGTGGCAGAGGCGAAGCCATCAGTTCCGGTCAAGTAATCAGTAGAGGGGACTATAAGGAATAGGCCCTCGATCTTTATTTAAACTATTTTTACATTTTATAACTTCCATGTTTTTCGTATGCGTTCAACAATCTTCTATCAAATATTTTTTTAATTAATCTTAAATTATCTAAAGTTACAATATGATCAGCTTCAAGGGCGTGTTCGGCAATACTAGACTTTTCTGTAGGTATTTTAAATGTGCCAAATGTCCTTTAAATCGTGTTTTAATTGACCTTTCAGTTTGCCCAACATACTTTTTGTCGCATTCATTACAACTAATTTCATAAATTCCAGTTTTCTCACAATTAGGAATCTTATTTTTGGGATTTCCTAAGATATTCTTTAGATTGTCTGATGACTTATAGTCTAAGGTAGGGCCTACCTTATTAAATATCTTATTGAATCCTCTGCTATATTTTGGAATATATGGTATAGAGGCGTACTTGGTCTTATTTTCTTCGCGTATGAAAAAGGTGGAATACTTCAACTTATGTCTATTTATTAACTTGTTTACTAAGTCATCGTCATCATTAACTCTAGTTATATTTCTAATACGATTTCTTTCATTATAGATATTTTAAAAATTAAAAATAATAATAGGTTAGAATTTGATATCTATAGAAAAGACACATTAACAGATAGATATATTCCTAATGATTCATTTCATTGCAAACAACACAAATTAGCCACATTAGAGTAAACTTCTATAATGAAAGAAATCGTATTAGAAATATAACTAGAGTTAATGGTTATGACGATGACTTAGTAAACAAGTTAATAAATAAGTTCAGGTTAAATATTTAGAATTTCACCTTTCTCACACGCGAAGAAAATAAGATCAAGTATGTCTCCGTACCATATATTCCGAAATATAGTAGAGGACTCAATAAGGTATTTAATAGGGTAGACCTCATCTTAGTGTATAAGTCATCAGACAACCTGAGGAATATCTTAGGAAATCCCAAAGATAAGATTCCTAATAGTGAGAAAAGTGGAATTTATGAAATTAGTTGTAATAATTGCGAGAAAAAGTATGTTTTGTAAATTAAAAAGTCAATTAAAACACGATTTAAAGAACATTTAGCTCGTTTAAAATACAGTAGAACCGAAAAGTCTAGCATGGTCGAACAAGCCCTTGAAGCTGATCATATTGTAACATTGGATAATCCAAGATTAATAAAAAATGTATCTGATAGGAGATTGTTGAAGGCATACGAAAGTATGGAAATTATAAAATGTAAAAGTAGTTTAAATAAAGACAGAGGGCTTATTCCTTATAGTCCCCTCTACTGGTTACTTGACCGGAACTGATGGCTTCGTCTATGCCATTAGTTCCGACGAGTAATTCAGGTGTTAGGTTAAGTATAAATAGGGTAGATTTTTAGTTTAGCTTTAGTCAATTATCGCTCCTAATGAAGCTAATATGGTTAACGAAACGCGTGTTGAGTGTAAAAATAAAGTGTTTGGTGTAGTGACGATATGTACTGAGTAGTGTAAATAATCTGTTTGCTTTTATTCTTATAGGTAGTTTTATGATTTTCAACATAGGACATATTTTCTCTTGAATTGCTGTTTGTACTACAAATCATATAATACGTCAAACTCCTTGTTAAGGACGATTAACCCCAGCATGATTGTCTAAAGGATAGAAATACAAAAGTATTAGTTAATGAGAATTTTTCATTTTTTTATTGTCATTGTTATTGGATCAATCATTCGCTGCAATTGGGAATTTTCCGTACAAGCTGATGGTACCATTGCCGAATTGTTACTTTACTGTTTATGAGTACGCAGGCCCATGTGCACAATTGACTTACGTGTTTGTGTTGTCGCTCAGAAGTGATTAAAGTACGAAAACCAGATTGCAATTTTATTGTTACTCAACTTGAGAACAGGTGCATGTTAGATTTTTTATCACACACCTTCACAATTAAGGCCGGTGTACCTCAAGGCTCCATACTGTCTCCTACTCTCGTTTTCATTTACATTAACGATCTGCTTCATTTATTTTAAACGCTCGACCATAGGCTACTCATGCAAATATCCGCAGACAGAGGGAAGTCGTTCAAGTTAAGAAAGGCCTGAAAGAAGTTTTATCTAGCCGTGTCAGTAACCAAATAGAATTTAAGGCTACAAAAACCCAGGCGGCGGTTTTTTCTAAAACAGTTAACGTTGCTGAACCAGACATAGTTATGTCGGGGCACTCCAGGCCTCTACCATCGTCACCCAATTTGCTGGGCGTTAATTTGATAGTAAATATGTCTTGGCATGAACATGTGGTAAGTATAACGAAGAGAGCTCAAAAGCTGGGAGTATTATTTCGAACTAGAAAGCTTACACTTCACAACAACGGTTAACTCTTTAGAAAAATCAACTAATGATGAAATACTGCTCCCATGTTTGGAGTTCTGCTCCCAAACATATACTGCATTTGTTCTATTCTATTCAGAAGTTGACCTGATTCGAGATCCAAAACTGACAAGCAACCTTGGTTCCTTTGAACATCGAAGAATGGTTGGCTACTTGAGGCTATTCTACAGGTATTTTCATGGAAAGTGTTCGATGGATGTAGCCTGTTTAACTTCTCCCAACGCGGAGCATGCTAGGAATACACATCGCATTAATACTTCACATCCGTATAAAGTTCAGCTTGTAACTTCTCGTACAACCTTTTCAAGCAGTCTTTTATACGAAGAACCTCTTTCTGTTGAAATATTTTGCCAAGGACTGTACTTCCGACCGAGTAAAATTTACAGCGATTCAAGACCACCGTAAATCAATTTTTCCACACACGCGTCGCTCCTGTAGCGCATTATGGGTTTCCCCGCAGCACGTGTGCTATGCCAAAAAAAAAAAAAAACAAAACATCCCCCATTAAACCTACGTAAAATTATACTATATAACAGACTGCCTTTCTTTAACTATGCCGTCATTCACATTTATATAAATCTACTTGCTCGTAGTATGGCCCCCATTTAGTGCATTACACTGTTAAAATTATACAGTTTAGTACTCGAAATAATGGCTTGACTGTCACAATCGTCTGCCTAAGTCATTTTGAGTAGTTTGTTCTGTTTAGTATTATGGAATGAATTTTAATCTTATGACAGGATGCATAATTTATCCAAGTGGTAAGAGAACAGGTTCGAAATGGGTGGTTTTGTGGAAGTTATTTGACTTCCGGCTGAAGGACCCTCATTTAAGGAAAATGTTTATTTGTTATGTCTAAACTTTGGTTTATGTAGGTGCGTTACAGAGACAGTGATTAAAGCAGTTTGGTTAAGTCCCATTTTGAGTTTATAGTGCTTTAAACTAGACAATGTTAACAAAGCTTCTTGTGTAGTTTACCGCTCTTTATCCGACTTCACTTTTAAGTTCTGTTATTGTGTATATTGAGAAAATTTAGTTTCTAATAAATAAAATTATTTTATTATATTTTTAAAATAGATAAAATATGTGTATAGCGTCAGTGAAAAAGAAGTGACTCGAAGTTTTTCTCTTATACTAAAGGAACAGGCCAGTTATTATGAATAACTTGGCTGTGTTGTCTATCAATGACATAATAAGGACATGTGATTAATCTCATATTAAGGCTCGCGGGGTAGACTAGGTTCAGATGACAAAATTGATTGTCATTCGCGTTTCGAAAAGTATTGGAAATCAACATACTTTACCACTCTCTAGTGTGCAACCACTAATAATTTCAAACTACTGGAGATGCTTAAAATAGGAATAGAAAGATGCTATGTACTGCCATAGATTAGAGTTTTGTGCTTACTGTTGAAACAATTTATACATGAATACTTCTGGTGATTCAAAAACACGTTTGGTAATTAATAGATTGTTAATTATTCTTTTGCCTGCCATAATTTTAGTGCAATGGGAAAGCTTCTTGGTAGTCCGATAAGACTAATATTTGCCTATATTAAAAAATTACAATAAGGAAAACAACTTTTACAGATTTTGAATCAAACAGATACATGTATAATTATACCACATTTATTAGATTATAGCGGTATTGTATGAATGAATTTTCTTTATTTATCATTAATCTCCTCGCTTCAATAGAGCTAAACTATTTGTGTATCATGAACATGTTGGTAGGAATGTCATAGTATCCGTGAAACTGCCCCAAGTGCCGAAAAATGTATTTGTATTTTACGGCACCTGCTAGACAACACAGGAGTGCTGTAATTAGCGTTATTATATTTTTAAAATAAATACGACCTGTATATAACCTTACTGACAACCATCTTATTGCTAATCGACTCCTCTGTTGATTAACTTTAGTAAGTCGAGGACACTAAATATTTTACATCCTCTAAATAAATAATCGGTCAAGTGCAAGTTGAACTTGCGCAATTAGTGTTCCGTATGTTGATTGCTTTTAAAATAAAAAAAAATGTTACGGAGGTAAAAAATAATCAGTAACTTCACAAAACACACCCCAAATGAGTTTTCAAAAAGGTTTGTTTCCAATCTTTACTGAAAACTGATGACCTTGAAATTTTTTTTTTTTTTTATATAATATACCAGATTAAAGGTAATTCACTCGTGATAATTTTCGTCCAATCTATACCCCGTGGAGAATATTCCAGAGTTTTTTCAAATTTTTTTGATCAGTACTTTTCGAGATAAGGGGCGGAAAAATAATACAAAGAAAAGTGTGCTCAAGTATTACATTATAATATATTTTTTACTTGTGTCATAAGCTTCCATTTGACACCACACTCGAAGACCTAGTAAACTTTTTTTTCATTTCCGATTTTACCCCCCCCCAAAACCAATCCCTTAAATCAAAATTTAACTTTCACCACCTTCCTAGTTCCAAATTTCAACTTTCGATGACAAATAGTTTTGGAGAAAATCGGGTGTGACAGACGGACAGACACCGAAGTGATCTTATAAGTATTCCGTACGGAACACTAAAAAAGCCACATTTCTAATGGTCGTTTTTGTTTTACTAACAAATTAAGCCAAAACTGGAGAAAGAAGTCACAGTGGACTAAATCAGTAGAACACTGCGAGCCATCCAAGTCACAAAGTTGATTTTTGCTCAAAAATTCTCTCAGAATAGACGAACAAATCTCGTTTTATCACTGGTAATGATTATTTAGCAGAAGTTTCAATCTCTAACATCGAGAAAAAAAATTATACACAGTTGATTCTAGAATCGCTTCTATCAAATTTTTATTGATGAAATCATGTACATTTTGAATACTAAATTCTTACAGTATAGTTTTTGAAATATCTACAATCATTTTTACGAATGCAAAATTAATATTTTCTTTAAGATAAAAATGTTGTTGGTCTTTTTTCCACCATAAAAATATTGGAGTATCAACGATAATACATTAAAATTTAGTCTATACCAAATCATAAACTAAAGCTTGTAGCATTTTCATATTTTTCCCTAAATACCTAATAAAATCAAATGACTGTTTCCAAGGCAGCCGAACGGCGACCATAGGCCGTAAATTTGAGCAAAACCACCCTTTTATCCAGTTTGCCCGCTCCAATAACTCATTTAGGCTTTCTACGAATTTCACAAATTCATTTTGCAAACCCGTTTAATCTGTAATCTGACTTTATCAGATCGTCGCCGTTACAACTCTGGATCACTTAATTAAAATGCCACCACGTAACCAAAAGCATTGGCGTATACATCAATTAATTAATTAGGTCATTAGGTATTTATAGCTCGAATGTCCGCTGCATTTTTACTAGCCTCATTTACTTCACGATGGAACTTTCTTGTAGTTATACTTTGATTCCTACTAAAGGCCGAAAATTCTTATTAACAGTTATGAAGTAACGTCATATGATATATATACCTGGATGTAACAAACAAGTGGATGTACTACTACACATTTTTTTATCCGTGAATCACTAAAACTTAACATTTCACATCCCTACAGGAAGGAGACTTTCCAAACCATCAAAATCTATTAAAAACTGAGAGCAAAGAGATGTACCCTACTATATTATCTCACTCTTCTACCAAACTGTCGCAGTCTGAAACGTTAATCGACGTTCACAAAACTTTTCTACCCTATAAAAATAAGGAGACCACAAGATTCCGGAAAAAGGAAATTAGGCTCTATTAAATGAGCAAATAAAACGAACGCAAAAACAAATCAGTGACACAGAACAGAAACTTTACAGACTCCATTTCATCCTCAGAATCTGTCCTATACTCAGGGACAGTATGAAATTCTTGACATACTAACATTAACTTCAACTAGCTAAAACTAATACCTTAAACAAATGTTTTCTAAACCACTGAACTCTAACCCAACTGCAAAAGAATTTGGATCTGACAAAAATCGAAAATATTCCCATCGTACCAGCTGATAAAGGAAATGCTACTGTCGTTATGGATAGTGAAAAATATGCAAAGAAAATCAAAACCATCCTTAAAGAATAAACTTACAAAACCTATCGCCAAAGACCCTACAACCTTCCCCGAAAATTAATAAATCATCCATCGAGGAAGCTATCAAGAAACTCATTTAGAGAGACACATCAAGCAGATATTCGAAATTCTATGAACTTTTCAAAATTCATAAAGCCAATGTTCGTTTGCGGTAAATAATCAGTACTCTGGTGGTATGTCTGAAAAGTTCTGTTTGTGGCTCTCATATTTCCTCAGAGAGCGTTCTTTACGAGTGGCGGTCGATGGATTTCTTTCTAACACCTTCACTATCAACGCCGGTGTGCCCCAGGTTTCCATGCTGTCTCCTACTCTCTTTCTCATTTATATTAACGATCTGCTGGAAAAGACCGGGAACTCAATCTACAGCTTTGCAGATGACAGTATACTTATCTCTTCATTCACTTTGAACGCTCGGACATCGGCTACTAATGCGAATATCCGCAGACAGCAGGTGGTCGTTCAACTTCACAAAGACCTGGAAGAAATTCTATCTTGGGGTGACAGTAACCAAGTGGAATTTAACGCTACAAAAGCCCAGGCGGCAGTTTTTTCCAAAAAAGTTAACGTTGCTGAACCCGACATAGTCATGTCGGGGCACTCCATTCCCCTAGCATCGACACTCAATTTGTTGGGTGTTAATTTGGGAGCAAATATGTCTTCACATGAACATGTTGCAGGCACCGCAAGGAGAGCTTCTCAAAAGTTGGGAATATTATTTCGAACCAGAAAGCTTTACACTCCACAATAACTGTTAATTCTTTGCAAAGCTCAAATTCGACCAATTATGCAATATGCTCCCATGTTTGGGGCTCCGCTCCCAAACATATACTACATTTGTTGGATTCTGTTCAGAGAAGAGCTGTTCGTCTGACTGGAGACCCGGAACTGACCGGCGGCCTTGAATCGCTGGAACATCGGAGAACGGTTGGCGACTTGAGTCTGTTCTACAAGTATTTTCATGGAAAGTGTTCGAAGGATGTAGCACGCTTAATTTCTCCCAGAGCGGTGCATGTTAGAAATACACGTCGCGCTAATACTACACATCCGTATGAGATTCAGCTTATTACTCCGCGTACAACGCTTTTCAAGCAGTCTTTTATATGGCGAATCCCTTTGGAATAATTTATCCAGGGCTGTGTTTCCCAGCGAGTACAATTTACAGCGATTCAAGAACAACATGAATCGCTTTTTCCTCACACTTGCCGCTCCTGGAGCGCTTTAGAGACTTCACTGCAACACGTGTGCTAGACCCATAAAAAAACACTCTCAACACCGCGTAGACTGGAAAAATACATAGCAAGCATACAACTTCCAAGAAAAAGAGTAGAGTCATATCTACGAAGTTCTGAACAATTAACACAGAGTCTAGACTCGTCTGTCACAAACCGAAATGACGTCATCGTTAGTTTGGGCGTTGCATTATTATATATTATTATTATTATTATTATAATTATATATTATTATATCCACTGTACCAATTGAGGTAGTGCTACAACAAATAGCACAGAACGAAAACATCCCAGCACATGTAATAGATTAGTCAAAACATTTCCTGTAAAACGCTTGCTTCACATACGATGAACAAATATGCCCACAAGCAAAAGGTGCTTAAATATCATCTCTATTAACGGGAATCGCCAATTTCTTCATGATCTACTTCGAGAAAAAAGTTATTGATTCATTGACCTATTCGTCGTATGCCCCTAATGTAAAAAAAACTGTTTAGATTATGTTAGGATTTTACAATCTTCATTACAATGGTATTACTGTGTATGTAGTACTAATTACGAATGAAATTTTATTTATCGCACATTCGTATTACCTTGGAAATATTGAAGGAAGTGATAGAAACCTGCTAGATACAGTTTTAATTTAGAAACTTGTGTTGACCCATCTAATATTAATAACCGGTGTGCTTAACCATGAAATAAATGAAAAATGAATACTAACCTAACCTGCGCATGCTTGAGATAACGATAAGGACAAAGGCATGTGACAAATACACATTACAAAATCTCTCTTTTGACAGAAGTAAAAATACATCTAAATGGTATATGTTCTCTATTGTTAAGGACATGAAAACATTAAATATTGCAAGGAGTTTATGGCATTCACTATAATATTTTTAATTTGACAAAGTTTGTTTATTTCAAATGAAAACTATAATTACGGAAAATACTATTGTTGATTAATAAGTAATGTCTTTTAGTAACTGTAGTGCACCTGTTATTTAGATATCAATTCGAAAAGTTTTGGAAAGAATTATACCATTTTAGTTTCTAGTTTTAAATATGAGTAATTATTAAGACTTAATAATAATAGGTTAATTTAGAACAAAGACACAAAGTGGTATGATATAATTAAAACTCAAAGACAAATGATTATAGGGCGCCTTGACATAGGTGGTCTCAGAAATAAGTGAAATTGGAAGTGCCATATTACGATTATTAAAATATTCATTCTATCATTCGGAAATAGCGTTACATCTATTAGTCTTTGGAAAAAAATATTTGATTAAAAGGCCAGTGAACGAAAATAGTAAAATTTAATTCCAGGAAATAATACGGGGGTGGATTGATTAGTCTGGTAAATTTCTACGAAATGGCGGTAAATTTTGTTAAGCAGCATGACTGTTTGTAAGCGTGATTCTTAAAACGGTTCTGTATAAAGCTTCAAACAGATGCAAGGTGCAGTTTTTTGTTGGCAGCTATCATAAGTGATTGATGTTACACGTTTCGTAGAAATGTATAAAGCCTAGTATCGTGCAGGGATAACACATTTTTATTTAGAAAATGGACTGCGGCTTAGATAGAAATAGAACGTTAAAACGAGTACAAGCATTACAGTTTCTTCACATTCAGGACGCTCGATTAAAGCTTTTTGGTTAGAAACAGTCAATAAAATTCATAATATCATTATGAAAGGTGGCTGCATTAAGCTTCGTGAGGTTGCTGAGATGGTAGGCTTCTCATATGAAAGGGTACATAATATTTTACATGAAGGTCGAAAAATGAGAAAGCTGAGTGCTCGATGGATGCTGCCTTTGTTGACTCCAAAATAAAAACGTAAAAGGAAGGATATTTTAAAAACGTGTTTGCTTAAGTAGCAGCATAATCCGAAGTAATTCTAGCATTTGGAAACAAAATAATGGGCTGGCGAAGGTGAAAGTGCACTGAGAAAGTGCGAAAAAAACAGTTTTATTAGCGGGGAAAAGTGATCTGCTGTTTTTTGGGACACAGGGTAACGGTAAAACTGTAACTGACTCTTATTACGCAATGTTATTGGAGCGTTTGCATAATGAGTTAAAGCATAAGCGACCCATATTAGCGTGCAAAAAGGGCTCCATCACCAAAACAGTCCGCCTGCTCACGCATCGGCCGTTGCAGTGACAAAAGTGCAACAGATGCGTTTCGAAATAATTCTCCACCCACCCTATTCCCTAGATTTGGTCTCAAGTGGCTTTTTTTGTTTCCTTATTTCAAAAGTTGGCTTGGAGGGAAGAAATTTTTGTTCAATGACGAGATTGTTTGTGCTGTAAACAAATATTATACACAGTTCGAAACAATTTTTTTTTCTGAGGGAATAAAAAGATTTGAGTCTCGCTGGACCAAATAGATGAGCTCAATGGAAATTATGTTGAGAAATAAAAGATACTTTTTTTTTTTTACAAGACTTTTCAATCCGCCCTTGTAGTATGTATATTAAAAACATGTAGACTTTATAGAAATTTCGAGGTTTAAAAGACGTTACTGATATGGAAGTAGTGTATTAGTGCATTGTCTATACATAATTATGTGTATATACAGACAGACATATATATATATATATATATATATATATATATATATATATATATATATATATATATATATATATATATACGAGGCTGGTTTGAAAAGTCCGTGCAAAAATAAAAAACTACTTATGTGTTTGGGGTAAACCTTTTTTATTTTTTGATATAGTCTCCTTTTAGGCTTATACACTTCGTCCAACGATGTTCTAGTTTGTTGATCTCTTCCGAATAATAGGATTTGTCCAAGTCTGCAAAATATCCATTAGTGTCTGCAATCACCTCCTCGTTTGAATAAAATCTTTGTCCCGCCAGCCATTTCTTCAAATTGGGGAACAAATAGTAGTCCGAGGGAGCCAAGTCTGGAGAATAGGGGGGATGTGAAATGAGTTCCATTAATTTTGCGACCACAACTGCTGAGGTGTGTGCTGGTGCGTTGTCGTGATGGAAAAGGACTTTCTTGTGGGCCAATCGCGGGCGTTTTTCTTGCAGCTCGGTTTTCAACCGGTCCAATAACGATGAATAATATTCACCTGTAATAGTTTTACCCTTTTCCAGATAGTAGATGAGGATTACCCTTGCGAATCCCAAAAGACACTCGTCATAACCTTTCCGGCCGAAGGAACGGTCTTCGCCTTTTTTGGTGCAGTTTCCCCCTTGGTAACCCATTGTTTAGATTGTTGTTTGGTCTCAGGAGTATAGTAATGTATCCATGTTTCATCCACAGTGACGAAATGACGCTTAAAGTCCTCCGGATTCTTCTAGAACAGCTGCAAACCATCCTTGCAACACTTCACACGATTCCGTTTTTGGTCAAGCGTGAGCAATCGCGGCACCCATCTTGCGGATATGCAAAATATTATGTATCCGTTCAGTCGAGATGCCCACAGCACTAGCAATCTCACGACCTTTACTCTTCTGTCATCCATCACCATATCATGGATTTGATCAATGATTTCTGGAGTCGTAACCTCCACAGGCCGTCCAGAACGTTCAGAGTCACTTGTGCCCATATGGCCAGTCCGAAAATTTTGAAACCATTTTATAAACTGTTCTAATCGAAGGTGCAGAGTCACCATAATGTTTATCAAGCTTCTCTTTAGTCTCCTGAGGCGTTTTGCCTTTCATAAAGTAATGTTTAATCACCACACGAAATTCTTTTTCGTCCATTTCTTGAAAATCACTCGACTTCCTTGATTCCCACGAATGCCAAACACAAAGAAATAGACCAATATGGCTGAAACTTGGTGTGCGTTCATTCAAGAGATGCTACTAACTAAACATGACCTCGATACGCGCCGGTGGTGCCATCTCGCGGACTTTGCACGGACTTTTCAAACCAGCCTCGTATATATATATATATATATATATATATATATATATATATATATATATATATATATATATATATATATATATAGAATACATTGCAATACAATATTATATTACAATGAGTTACAGAATTACAATAAAATTATCACAAAATCAAAAATAAAGGAAACTCCATGAGCTGCATGCAGCTTGTCTGGAGTTTCATTATTAGCCAGTAAATATTAAAATTCTAATTATACAATAAAGAAACTGAAAATTCCCATCTATTTTGAAGTAGTTAAAGACAAAAATATCAATCAAAAAAAAACAATCAAACAATACACCACAATGATTAAAACAGTCCAAACTATTAATATTCACCTTACCCCCTTAACATATGCATGAAAATATATATGTGCTGGTAGTTAGTCTTTATCCAGTATGTAACTTTTGTCAGAAAATTGTGCATATTGGCAACGAGTCTCATCTGAAATGGTAATATGTTAAACAGCCTAGGCCTAGTATACATAACGTATCTTTGGCACGCTGTAAATACCGCCCGCGGAACAGCTAGACCCCCCTCGCTAACGTGTCTGGTGCCCACATCATGCATAACCTGCCGCCTATATCGACCACTCCTTCTCATGAATCTCAAAATACTCCTAACATATAATTGTCTGACATACAGAAGATCCGCCTCTCTAAACAGTAGATCAGATGAGTGTCTTCCGTCTTTGTTCATAAATATCTTAATTATGTATTTTTGCGTTATGCTTAAGATATGAATGACATTACTGCACGCACCTCCCCATATACTCAAACCATACGTCAGAACCGATTCTATTAATGCTTGGTATATCATTTTTAAAAGCTTAAGTGATAGAAACTCTCTTAGCTGGTAAAATTTGTATATAGTTTTCCGAATTTTTTGTGTTATATATCGTATACTAGAGTCATATTTCAAATTCCGATCAATAAAGACACCCAGATACTTGACATTTTCTCTTGCTGATATTGTTTGGTCACAATGACAGTCTGCCACACCAGTAACACACAAGTAATCATGTACTATAAGATCACGAAATTTTTTCCTGTTGTTCATTGAAAATGGTACATATATAGTTTTTTTTAACGTTCATAGTTAAGAAATTCTGGTTCATCCATAGCCGCACTATTGATATACATTCTTCCGCTTTCTGGATCGTTTCCTCCCAGGATATACCCCTAACCAAAATAACAGGCGTAACAGACACCATCGCCACCTGAACTTGATAGTGCAGCAAACAGATCATTTATGTAAAGTGAGAATAGTATGGGGCCCAGTACGGTGCCCTGTGGTACTCCGATTCCGATATTGTCCACCCTACTGAAGGTACTATTAATTTTAAACCGTTTGCATTCGTTCTATTAAGTAAGACTCTATTAAATTGTAAACAACCCCTCTAATTCCATCATTTTCAAGCTTTTTTAAAAGAATCCGATGAGGTACAGTATCACGAGCCAGATCCACAAACACACCTACAGCCTTAAATCTGCCATTAAAGCTATTTATTACATATTCAGTGACGTGGACTATCACATCCTCTGTACTTAATCCAGGATGAAATCCATACTGGGAATCCGACAATACGTCATAGTAGTCAGAATAGAGAGGATTTCTCATCCATCCCTCAGATTTAAAAATTTAAATAAACTACGAGACATTCTGCGCACCAACTCTTATCCAATCCAATTAATAAATAAATTATTATTTAACTCAACCACACCCCCCGTACAACAAAACAACAATCTTACACGGATATTAGTGCTTTCCTCTCTGAAAACCGAATCAAATGTTATTTTTCATTTCCATACATAAAAGAAATTTCCACCAAAACAACTAAACTTTTTAACAAATTACCTAATTTAAACATAAAAAAACTATCAACAATATTTTCACTTGTCTAAGAGACAAAGATGAAATCACAAAAGTTTCAGAAATAGTTTACAGCATCCCTTGCTCTTAATCTGAAAAAATCTATATAGGACAAACATCTAGAGTCCTAAAAGACAGAATCACTTCCAATAAAAGTGATTGCAGATTAAAGAAAAACTCTTGTGCGCTTGCCCAGCATAGGCAATTTTCACATGAATTTAATTTTGCCGAAACCAAAATCCTATGTAAAGAGAGAAATCTCGCAGGAGAATCTTTAGGGAGATGGTGGAAATCCACCTTGAACCGAACTCGATCAATAAAAAAACTGACAATGTAGATCTGAGTTTAATTTTCTCCAATCTATTAGAAATAGGCAGTCAAAATGAAAACTCTTACAACATCTCTGACATATCTCTTTGATAATAATCCCACTGATTTTCACTAACTTTTCAATTTTAAAACTATCAAACAAAATGTCAACGTTATTCTACTTTCAAATAAAAATTAACCACAACCTAACTAAGCCCTTAGCAAAATGACAAGAAAACATAACAAAAAAATCCTTTATAAATTAAAATCACTTTACAACCACGCTTCGTACCCCAATAACAAAATGAAGTAAAAGTTTGTTATATTTCCTAAAGATGATTATGTCAAGTTTTTCTAATGTTTTTTCTGATGAATAAGTGTAATAAAGTGCCCCCACAAAGAACAATCTTTGAACACACCACTTAGCAGTAAGTACTTTAATGTTACATATAAAATAGGGTTGCTCTTTACTTTTAATCTCAATAATACTGATAATCTACTATAATTGTAGCCCTGATGAAGAAAACTAAATATTTTCGAAAGCTTGGCGTAGCTAAAAAGATGTCAAAAACTTTTTAGTTCTTTTCCAAAGACCGCTTACCCCAAGAACATAATACTGCTATATATATATATATATATATATATATATATATATATATATATATATATATATATATATATATATATATATATACATGTATATTGCACGAATCTGATTAAAAGAATAAAGGATGTATTACATTTCCTTTAACTCTAAGTACACTGAAAAGTCCACAATCTTGTTTTAAAAATTTAATTTAAAAATTCCTGTATAACAGACGTAAAACGTACAAACCAGAAACCCATTGAACTCGTCCACTTAAAGACAGATATAAATAAAAGCAGCCCCCGTTAGCATCTCTATCGATAACAGCGGCTTTTTAAATTTCCTGCACAAGTGAACGTGTAAGATCCTGCGGGATAGCGGGATTGTACGGGCATACACAGCAGCAGTGACGAGAGACCGACTATCACGCTTGACAGGTCAATTTCCCAACCTTGAATGGATGAATGAGCCGAGGTTGGTGCAACTATTTTTCAGTGAAAGGAAAAACACTTTTCCGAATTTTTCGCTTTTTGCTTGTGACAACGGAAATGGTGTATATCATGTTATTTTGCTCGTTTTTTAACAAGTTAACCTTATTTTACATGTATTAACAGAGTGAAAAAAAGTTTTATATTTTATGTGTAACTCGAAGTACCTATTACAGTACTGGCGTAACATCGCAGAGAATTAAAACAAATTGTATTTTCAGCTTGTGAAAGGATAAAATTTAAAAGCATGCAGGTACTTTAGGTTACGCTAGTCCTGTATAAAGTACCTCGAATTTTGTTCTCTCGTTTGTCGGTGCTAGCTAAGCTAATAAGCAAGGATATGGCAAAATGCGTCTTGAGATGACTCATAGCGGAGAGAACAGTGATCACTGTTGAAATATGGACTTTGTTCATTTTTGGAATTTAATATGGGTATTTTTATTTCTGGGTTTGAACCCTACGGATTGATCTGCCTTGCGGTAACTGTTAGTAACAATCCCTCTGCGGTGTGTGGCTTTAAACGACCTCTATTAAAGGGCACTTTTTGGCTTTCACATACCAGAGATAGAATTTATTGTATATTATTGATAGCTAGTTATTATTCGAGATCGAAGAGGTAAAAGGGTAGTGGTCCGATATTGCGAGTGACTTTTAAAAGAAAATACTATGAAGGAACTCCACGTTGTGGACAAAGAAAATTTCCAACAGTTGAATAACAGAGTCTCAAATAGTTTTCAATTTTCTTAGGCATTCAATCGTGTTAGGTATACTAGATTGTAAGATATGCCGCGCTCGTGTAGTATTTCTAAACAACTTTGCTCATGGCAGTTTTGCGAGTGGTAGTTAAATATTTTCTTTCCCGGATCGTCATTATCAACGTCAGTGTATCCTAGAGCTTTGTACTGTCTTTAATTGTCTTTCTCCTTTACATTAACAACCTGAAGGAAAAGGTAAGAAATCTAATCTATAGCTTTGCTTATAATAGCAACTTCCATTCAGTTTAACAAAGACCGATAAGAAATTTTGTTTTGGGGTCGCAGTAACCAAATAGACTTTAACTCTTTAGAAACACAGGCAGCAGTTTTCTGTAAGAAAAATTTAACGTTATAAAACCTAGTATTTATCGTCGCTTAATTTGCCAGTAGCAAATATGACTCGATATTATCCTATAGCATGCGTAGCAAAGACAGCCTTTCAAAGGGTCGAAATATCATTTTGTACTATACATTGCTCAAATTCAACTCTTGATAGTACAATTTGTCAAGTAAGAACGTAACCGCTCGTATTTTCAAAAAAATGTGTTTCGAGAACATTTCTTATCATTAATGTATTCTTTGGCGCGCAATTACCTTAGTAAGTTGTGCCATCGCCTCCTGCATCAATAATCGCCTGGCATCTTCGAGGCATGCTGTCAACGAGATTTTCTGCATACTCTGGCGAGACAACCGAGTCAAAGTTCCAGAGTCTTTCTTCTGAGATTTCACTTTACAAGGGACCAAACGTTTTCAGTAGGGTTGTCGTCCAGCCTTTGTGAGGGCTACTCTAGTATCTTATCGTCGCCCCAAGCGAATCGATTCACGACGTGATTTTCGACCAGCAAAGGTTTCTTCAACGTGCCGTGGAATTTGACATCGTGAGCACGAATATGTTGTCGAATGGTCTCATAGAATACATTCAAACCCAATTCTCTTAATTTTGCTGCTCCTTGACTCAGCGTCAGTTTCAGGCCCCGTGAAAAAAAAGTCGCGATTCGTTTTTCGACTTTCAAATTGACTTTGCCTGCCAAGTCACGTTTTGGCAAGTCATCGACATTTTTCGTCTCGTTAAAATAATTTGCCCACTTCTTCACAAACGATACCGACTTTCTAATATATTTTATGCCCATTTGGATGAGAACAAAGAAAGACTGCCTCAAATCGACTCGCGCAAATAAGTGACTCATTTTGGATTTTACGTGATTTCGAGGAAAGTTCGGAATCGACTAATACTTTTTACTAACATGCGTCGTAGACAAAGGTTCTATCTTAGGACTAATTTTGTTCCTATTTTAGATAATTGATTTGGGAGCTAGTAATAAGAACAGAAATATTGTATAATTTGGAAACCGTGCTGCCCTATTAAATAAAAATAAATTATTGGGTTATCAGCAAATAACAAAAAGTTCAAAAAAAATAAACTAGCACTAAACAAGAATAAAACACCTAGCCTAGTATTTCCTATCATAGTAATTATATAAAAGTATAACATATTTGAGGATGTGTTTTGATTTAAAATTAAAATCGAATCACCCTGTAAAAAATCTGTCAAGAAAATTATGCAGTGTAATATATTTGCAATTTATAACATTGTCATATTAACAGATATCAATTTGTTTCTTAGTAGGTATTTTGTTCTATTTAAAGCGCATAATACTTAAGGTTTTACAATTTCGGTCCATGGTTCATCTTGTATCTTTAGTTTATAACATAAAGTATCTTGAGCTGTTACAAGGATAAGATACATAAAATTTAGAAACTTAACCCTCTCTGTTTATATATAATACATGAAAACGAACAGACATTAACATTGATTTCCTAAGACTAAGCACAATGGTCTAAATTATTACTTACAAATATTTTTTTTAAAAAAACTTCCCGAAAATGTAAAATTTTTGCCCAAATTAAAATTTAAACAAATAATTCAAAATTTTCTCACTATAAATGCCTATTTTACCACAAACGCATTCACGAGAACAACGGATTTAATTTTTGATGAACAACGATTTTTCTGTGTTCTTAAAAAATTTTATTTGGCAGTGCTTTCTAGTTGTTAAGCAGAATTTTTGTATTTTCTTTACTTTATTTGTATTATTTATTTATATGTTTTGGTGTTGGTTATTGACAAGTTATATTTTGTATTGTAATTTATTTTATTTTTGTTTTGTGTATTATATTCTCTATTAATTTTTTACATATTTACGACATGTACAAAGTCGCGAAATATCAACCTATGCATTTATTTGTCTAGTAAGGGTCTAAAAACTCACCACAAACCTTGATTCTTTCAAGCATTTAAGGAAATCAAAATATAATAAACGTATTAAAAAAAAAGCAAAAAGAACCAATAGAAAGCTTGGTATTCTATGGGATAAATATTTGTTTGTTGGTCATGTATATATACCTTAAGATATTTTTCTAACTCTGAAACTGAAACCCTGTAAAATAAAATATAGTTTAAGTTAAAAATCAACGAAATTAGAGCATCAAGATATCTATTGTGGTAGAAAAACACTTCTTTCAATTATTTTATGAAAAGAAACAAAGGGAGGTGATTTTTACATTCTCCACCGAATGTAACTTAATTCTCAAATAGGTTTTTTACTGTAAGTACTAAAGTATTTCTCAATTTTCTTCTGTCTTTGCACCGTAAAATTTCACCGAGTGCGCCAATTTATAGTCTGTGTCTAGACGATGCCTGGTTAAATATTTAAAATGATAAATTGCAAAACAATACTTAGCTCATAGTTTTATGTTTCTGTCATTTCTGATATTTACTGGTAGGTACGTTTATTATTGTTTTATATTTAGTTACGCGATATTTCATTTACGGAGATTAACTTGGGATTGTTGCAAAATTATGCTCGAATTCGTAAAATCTATATTTTATCATTTCTGCATTACACTATCGCGTAGCACACAGATTTTTATAAAAGGATAAGAATTTGTATTAGGCGGGCATTACACTATAAAAGTTCTTTTATAAAAGAACTTTTACGATAAATGTGATAGTGTAATAGCTCTAGTTTTATAAAATTTGTCTTTTATAAAAGTTCTTTTATTATAGTTTGCATTTTCATCCAATTTTTGATAAAAGTAGTTTCTGCCACTCCTGTACTCGACTCGCCGGCTTCTCTTTTAACGCATGCACATATCTCACGTCTCGCGATAAAATCCAATCACACGTATTAATTATCAACTTATCAATCGTTGTAGATTTAATTTTATTTGCGTTTTTAAAATATTATTTCTTTAAACTGTGATTTAAAAACAAAAGCTTTGAAAGTAACTGAAGAATGGCCGAGTCGAGGATTTCGTACAAGGGGTCTGTGGCGGCTACTAAAATTTTAATTTGTGAATATGAACGAATAGATTATCTGTATGACGTTTGCCATACAGAGTATAAAAAGAGAAATAAACGGTTGAATGCTTATGAAGATATTGCTTGTGTATTAAAAGAACATGGATACACGTATGAGGTTAACGACGTAAAAAAAAAGATAATGGGTTGAAAGTGTACACCGAGGTTTGCGACTACTGTACTGAAGACTTGTGTAGCTCTCGCCTGTGGCAAGAAATCGCAGAGTAACCATAAGCCGTTCCTTAGGGGGTATTAGGTTACGCAAATGTGTCGTTTCCCGAGATATAGGTCCCACCTTCAGAAGCAAGTAATCGAAGGTTTTTTTCATCCATCCTAAAAGAGTTCATGTAACTTTATGTATCTTCCATGGCCAGTTCTTTGAGTAAATTCTGATGGATGCCCTTTAACTCGCGCCGGGCAACCCAAAATCATACCCAGAAACGTTTCTTTACATTTTTGTTTTTATCTTTTTCCGCCACAGCTGTTGCAACTACAGCAGCCACAAAACCTACGGCAATTGGTAAAACGCCATCCATTACACAACAGTCAGAACTCACAACACTGTCTTGAAACGAAAAACTGAGCTTTCTTTTAAAAAATTTTGTAAAATATTTTACATAGTGTAATGCAAATTTTGTAGTCATAAAAGATATTTTATAAAAGAAATTGTAAAACAATTTCTATCCAACTTTTATAATTCATCTTGTCGGCCCTAGATAGATCTTAAATATGACAAGAATACAGGTAGAAATTAAAATGAACCCTTTTACCGTTAAAGAAAAAAACCTTCGTTTAATCACGAAAATAAAGGTTTTAGGTTGTAATGACTAGTATCAAATAAATAGCTTAATCAGAATGAGATAATCTTTAATAAAAATATTTTTCCATATTACCAGATTTTCTCGTACATCGACAGAAAAATAAGTCATAAGATTGATTGATCGTTGTCTTTAAAAGATTTTCCATAAAAGCCAAAATGTAAAAAATGTTATTGCATCAGCAGAAAATTCCTCGTTCTACTTTTCTTTCTTTTATTCTTTTATAAGGACCCTTTTTAAAACACATCCTAAACAACCCCTCATCATAAACGACACAATTTAAATAAGAACGGCCCCTTTAAAGGTCCCAAATTGCGTGTCTTGTGTTAATATTTGTCTACGCAGTTTGAACGGGAAAACTTATGTAATTTTCCGGTAAGTTTCCTGTTTTCAGGCTTCACTTTTGTTTCTAACGGTGTTCCAACACCCTTGAGTCATGATTTGTGTGCGATCTTGCGTAAGAGAAAAAATAATTGGCTTTTAAATTTTGACACTGCTTTATTTCAACTCCGACTGCATTCTATCTAGACCTCGGCAATAGTGAAGACATGCCAGAGTGGATTCGTTACATTATTACCACTGCTTTTATATATGTAGTAATATTTAAGGTCATTTCCTTTCTTAAGAACCGTATAAATTAAATCGTTAGAAATACCGCAAGTCCGGTTTTATTTATTTCCTCAGATTTTTCTTACACAAGCCATTTTTTTTTTTTCAAGCGAAGTACCGATTGAAGTTTTCTTCTGGAACCATATTTGGTTATCAAAAAAGATTGTAACATTCATTTTTTCCTGGATTTTAAGACCATGCAATGTTACTGATTTTTCACTTCGAATTGTATTTATTTTTATTTTAAAACATCGACCGGTATATTAAACAAAAGTTTCAGGACATTCAGTATATACTGTGTGGTGCGGGTTGCTGATCGAACCTACCGCCAGGCCGCGATTGGCGAAATGTTTGACCCGGAGTTTTGATTGGAGCGTCCGGATATTACCGGCAAAAATCGCACGATTATTTAAGGGCCTGAGAAACTACCAGCAAGGCTTTTTTTCGATCGAGCCGCAGACCAGGCAGTACCGTCTAGCCGAGAGGCTATTTTCCATCTAGCCGAAGTAGGCTAATATTCTTCAGAAGCCGCTAAGTAAAAGTACCAGTTTCAACAATAAAAGCTGTAGTGAGCTTTCTAAGTGTTAAGAAAAAGTGTGAAATCGGGCGAAGTCCATCACAGCAGGACTGAAAAACAGTAAGTCAACAAAACTCCCTCCAATAGACTTATTTGAGAGTAGTGCATTAACAGCAACGTATAACAGACAAAAAAGTGAAGTGTAAAACACGATGTCTCGCCTTCGGGGGTTGTAAAGGTTTAAAATTTAAATGTAACAACTACTATTTAGGCTAGAATTTTTTGGTATAACTGTAAAGGTTAGAACTTTTTATTTTCATTTTAAAAACATGAATAAATTCTTTTTTTGTTGATTAAAGCTAGTGTCTCACTGAATATTTATTTTTCTTTTCAGGATCAGTTGTGCTAGACTAATTTCTTTTTAGTAATATCCATAAAACACTTCAGTTTTTTCTCATTTTTCTTAGCTGAAGTTAAACCGTTTCTATTTTAAAATGAGTGGTGCCCAAAAAAAAAAGTCGTACAACTGAGGTTTCTTTAAAAATAGAATTAAATTCCAAAAAGACGTACAAAAATTATCTCTTACCCATATCTCTCTACCAAGGAAAACTGAGCTAGTATTTCTTTAATTTCTTTAGTTCTTTTAAAATCAGGTCTCACTCAATTCATTATCAGAAATTAAAGCGGGGTTGCAAGAAAATTGTGCTCAAGCTTGGGGCGTCCAGTATTTAAAAATGTTACAAAATGACGCAGTCTACATGGGGCGAAAAAATAAAGCAAAATTAGCACACCTTACAAAATTGCGCTCAAGCGTGGGACAAACAACTTCTCACAGGGTACGGAAAAAGATGCCTCAAACTAAGAACAATTTTTCATAAGCTACAAAATAGCGCTGTCAACGCGGGGCTTTTGGAATTTTATTTTTTTAAAAAAAGGGTTCAGTGTACTAGCTTTCGAACAAAATAAAAGCTCTAACTTTGCAGATATTTTATTTCATAATATTTATTAAACGAAACTACACTATAGCAGTAAGACAAAAGCAGGAAATTTGTGGAATTTTTTTATTTCAATTTATCTGATATAGATATTTGAATTTTGTTGTCGACTCTAAGATAAGAGATTCCTACTTTTTTCTTAACAGCTAGCTTTATAGTTCAGATTAGCAAATGTGCTGGTTTACTTTAATTTTTTGCAGTAGATTTATTTTACGGTAAACCGAACAAAAAACTGTTCTTTTTTCTCACCTATATTTTGCATGAATATTAAAAATACTTTGCTGATAGACGAAACGATATTTGGAGATTTTTTATAGGAAATTCTTAAGATATTAGTAAAAGAATTTTAATAGAAGGCAATACTTAGAAATTTTTTTTGAAATTGTCGAAGATTTTTTTAAATGTTTGATAAAGAAGTTTACATATTTTAAGTGCTTTTACGTATTTTTTATTTAGACTATTGGGAGCACAGGAGAAATATTTTTACGATTTTTTTAAACAATTCTTTTAAATTTTATAAACTAATTTATCATGGAAGCCTTCAATTTTAAAGTCAATCACCTATTGGAATATGAATTAGACTATGAACTAAAAATCCGTCGTACTTTCTCAGAACGTCCGGTCGCAGATAAAAGAAAGATTCTAACGAGGATCTTAAGTAAAGAAATTAATGAGCCGGGAAAAACGATAAAAATAGGGGATGACACCCTGTCTTTTAAAGAAGAAACGGCTGGTATCGAAAAGAGTTTAAATTCAATCCAAAACTTAATCGATAGTTATGACGGTGATCCAAATGATTCACTTGTACACCGGGTTAAATCACGTTTATCGCATGTAGCGGGTCGCGTACAAAGAATTCCCATGCCGGATGACGAAGAGGAAGCGTCGAAGTTTTCCAAATATGTTCAAGAAACAATAGCTACGTGTGTACTCATGGAAGCAAATCTTGCCGAAAAGATAGCTCCTGGCCATGAGTTACCACAGCTGCCTATTACAACCCCAGTCATAAACGTACCAGCTCCAATCGTGAATTGCGCAGCCAGAAATATTCCTGTCAGCGAATGGCAATTGAAATTTAATGGAGACTCAAAGAGACTCTATCCTTTTTTGGAAAGGCTGACTGAAATAGCTCAAGCTAGGAAAGTATCGGAAGATGAACTTTTCAGCTCTGCTGTTGAATTTTTCACTGGCGATGCCTTCATTTGGTATAGAAGCATAAAATCAAGTGTCAACGACTGGCATTCCTTGGTAGATAGGCTAAAGAAGGACTTCTTGCACTGTGATGATGATGAAGAATTGTGGTCAGAAATAAAGAGGAGGCGACAAAAGAAGGATGAGTCCACTGTGATTTTTATTGCCCACATGGAATCTTTATTTTGTAGGTTGTCCATCAAGCCTTTGGAATGTACCAAAGTTAAATTTATACGTAGGAATATTCTGCCTAGTTTCGTCAATCGGTTAGCTCTACTAGATATAAATTCGGTAGCCGAACTCGCCGGGTTATGTAGAAAACTTGAAGAGTCCGATTATTTGTTAGGAAAGAGCAGACCAAAAAGCGAAACTAATATACATCAGGTAAAGTATAATCCAAATGGCCGAAGTGGAGTCTCGACAAATAAAGTTGGGAATGTAAATCGGAACCCTAGGAGTAACCAGAAAACGGGTAAAGGAAAAGATAATGACTCTAAAATTAGCGACACTGCAGCTAAAGTGAACGACAAGCCGGTTTCACCTAAGGCAATTTTCACGTGTTGGAATTGCACAGGCCCGAATCACACTTACCAAAATTGTACAGCACCAAAGAGGGTATTTTGTTTCAAATGTGGAACAACAGGCGTGAGACTAACATCATGCCCCAAATGTACAAAAAACGAGTAAGGACGGTATATTACCGAGGCGGATATACTAAGTCCAACAAAAAAGCCTCTAATCTTACGGCTAAGTCACAAGCTCATGTTCGCAGTAAAGCCCCTAATCCAAAACGTTCTAGAAACACGGACGAACAAAAATATTCCAGTAGATCGGATTGGACTAAATGGTTACAAAAAGTTTCTGATTTTTTTAAGTCTAATAAAAATTATCCTTCTCAAGTTAAAACTCCTGCTTCTCCAAATGGTCACATGTCTCCTTTATTCGTGCATAAATATTTAGACAACAGACCGCATATCAAGATAAATCTATTAGGTGCCCATTTCTCGGCTTTATTTGACTCTGGTGCAAATGCCTCCGTTGTAGGTCAGAATGGTATTAAGATTTTAAGTCGTTTAAGTATAAAAATATGCCACGTCAAAAATAGAAGTGTTACCACTGCAGATGGCAGCCGTCTAAAAGTTTTAGGTACGGTTGAGTTGCCGCTAGTCTGCAATGGTCATTGTTTAGTAATCTCTGCTCTAGTAGTACCTTCTCTATCACATACTTTGGTTTTAGGATGTGATTTTGCACAAAAATTCGGAATTTTAGTAAATTTTAAAAATAATTCGTGGTATCCACAGTCCCTAGAAGTCAACTCTCAAACAAGTTATAAAGATTGTTATTCAGAAAGCTCTTTAGAAAACCTTTTCTCGCGTCTATGTACCCTAGAAGATCTCTCGCGGACGGAACGCTTAAAAGCAGAAAAAGTAATAAGCTCTTTCAATGAAATAAGTAGTAAAGATAGGTTAGGCCGAACGAATAAAATCACTATGTCTATAGATACGGCTGATGCCAGTCCTGTAAAGACAAGGCCCTTCGCCATGTCTCCTTATATGTCAAAAGTATTAAATAAAGAGTTAGACGAAATGTTGAAACTCGGAGTGATTGAAGAATCAAACAGTCCCTGGTGTTCTCCAATCTTATTGGTGAAAAAGGCCGATGGACAGTATCGTCTGTGTTTTGACGGAAGAAAGCTCAACGAGGTCAGCAAATTTGATAACTACCCATTACCGAACATCGACAGAATTTTGACATCACTCAGGAATGCTAAGTATGTATCCTCGATAGATCTTAGAAAAGCATTCTGGCAAATTCCTTTGGACAAATCCTCTAAGGAAAAGACCGCTTTTGCAGTAGTAGGCCGAGGTCTATTTCAGTTCGTCACTATGCCGTTTGGTCTAAAGAACGCTGCTCAAACTCAGCAACGTTTAGTGGACGCTATATTTGGTCCGAAATATGAGCCACATATTTTCACCTATCTCGATGATATTTTAGTAACATCGGAAGACTTCGAATCGCATATTCGCTTACTTAAGGAAGTAAAAGATAAATTGAAAGAGGCCAGACTGACGATAAATTTGAGCAAATGTGATTTTTTCAAAACTTCTCTAAAGTTTTTAGGCTATATTGTAGGCTCAAATTCCTTGCGTACCGATCCGGATAAAGTAGCAAGCATGGTTAATTATGCGAGACCTACTAATACTACGGAAGTTAAGCGCTTCGTAGGAATGTGTTCATGGTATAGACGTTTTATCGAGAATTTTTCTACCCTGTTGTCGCCTATTAATGATCTTTTGAAAGGACGAAAAAAAGGACAATCGATAGATTGGACAAAGGCAGCCGAAGAATCTTTTATAAAGATTAAAGAACTATTGGTTTCAGCTCCCATTTTATCCCAACCAGACTTTTCCCAACAGTTTTATATTTCTAGTGATGCTTCTAATACTGGTTTAGGGGGCGTCCTAACACAGAAAATCAATGGTGAGGAAAGGGTGATAGCGTATGCCAGTAGAACTTTATCAAAGGCTGAACGTAACTATTCGGTTGTTGAAAAAGAATGTTTAGCAGTACTCTTTAACATCGAAAAGTTTCGACCTTACATAGAAGGTGTTCCTTTCACGGTCATAACAGATCATTATAGCTTATTGTGGCTTAATTCTATTAAAAACCCTAGTGGCAAACTAGCGCGTTGGGCGATTAGGCTGAGACAACACACGTTTACTTTAATTCATAGAAAAGGAGTCCACAATGTTATTCCTGACGCTTTGTCAAGAATCCCAGATCATACAGCGGACGAAAACAGTCTTAATGCACAGTTTTTGGCGTAAGAATTGATACAGTAGATGTAGATCGCATTGACCCATGGTACGACAATTTACGGCAGCAAATTAAAGAATCTCCTCAAAATTTTCCACAGTGGAAGGTGGAAAATGATTTCGTGTACAAATTTATCCCAAACCAGTTGCCTTTAAAAATTAATGTACCCGAGTGGAAAATACTAGTTCCTAAACCACAGAGAGAGGAAGTTATAGACATGTGTCACACTCCTCCTACTTCTGGTCATTTTGGCTTTTATAAAACTCTTCACAGGGTTCAGGAACAGTATTATTGGCCAAAAATGCGTTTTGATATCGTAAAGTTTGTGAGGACTTGTGAAGTATGTGGAGCGCAGAAATCTCCAAATACACTACCTATGGGACTGATGGGAAAAGAGAAAACGGTTAATTACCCTTTTCAAGTCATAGCAGCTGATCTAGTAGGCCCATTCCCACGTTCAAAAAAGGGAAATAAATGGCTTCTCGTGGTTTCTTGCTGGTTTACAAAGTATACCATGTTATTTCCTTTGAAAAGCTCTAAAGCTGGATATATAGAGAGAATTTTGGAAAATAATGTCTTTCTAATCCACGGTGTTCCATCGCTCTTGATATGCGATAACGGTACTCAGTTTACCTCTAAGAGTTTTAAGAGCTTGAGTGAAACTTATGGTTTTAACATCCGTTTTAATCCCGTGTACTCTCCCCAATGTAATTTTGTGGAACGTAATAACCGAACAGTCGGGACCGCTTTAAGAAGTTACGTGGTTTCACATGACACTTGGGATAGCAATATTTCCAAAATCCAACAAGCGATAAATACCGCGAGACACGAAGTAACAGGGTTCACACCGTCTTTCTTAGTTTACGGCAGACATATACCTCTATCTGGATCATATTATAAAAACTTAGACTTGGATGTCAATGCTGACAGCGAAATAATTCCGGGTAACAGGGGCGCGTACGCCGAAAATTTAAAGGGTTTAAAAGATATTTTCACCGACGTACGTAGTAGGATACATAAGGCTTATGAGCGGAACAGTAAGTCTTACAACCTTAGAAAAAGGGATTTTTCCTTTAAGATAGGTGATCACGTTTGGCGAAAAAATAAAATTCTTTCCAGTGCAGCTGATAAATTCACATCTAAGTTGGTACCTAAGTATGTGCATTGCGTGATTAGAGAAAAGATTTCGGATTTAGTTTATGGTTTAGTTAATTTAGATGGGACTAAAGTAGGACGATGGCATATTAAAGACTTAAAACCATTCAATGAACCTAACCCTAATGAAAGTTTGTCAGAAGAAGAATAATTTATATTTACATTATCTTAATTGCTTAAATTTTTTTTGATGTTGCTCTGTAGAGGTGACGACCTCGTTTTTTTCGCCTGTTATAAAAGTTGAGCTGAGGATAGCTTACTTTTATAGTTTTGTGCTAAGGTTTTGGGTATTGGCCATATCCCAAACTTAGGTTGATTGTGGTTGATGTTTAGCATCGACTCAGCTGTTGCGAGCTTGCGAAGGAGTCACACTCAGGATATATCATAAGACTGGTATGTCGGTGGTCGCGGGATTTGATTTGCTTATGACCCCAAATAATATCCAGTTCTTGACACTTGGAAGCGAAATTTTGATTAGA
>CM032455.1:129022778-129083285 GCA_019049505.1 Pachyrhynchus sulphureomaculatus | reverse complement strand
TTGAAGAAATCACACATTGTTTACCCAATCCAGTTTTTGAGAGAATCGATTTTTCGTTATTCTAAATTGCGTCAGAGCCATTTTAAAATCACATCAACCATTCATACATTGGTACGTAATAGATGTTGCTTTTCGATAATAAGTCAACTTAATTTTTAATCATACGTCAAAACATACTGTCACTCATTTACCTGTAATTGCGCAATTAATAGAGAAAATGTATAAAACAGTTCACACAATATGAATGAAGGTCGGTGCATTAGGCAACAAAAAGATACCGCAGTGGAGGGCTACTATTTTCGAAAATTTCGTTTCCTTCTGGCGCCGAGGCGGAGATATTTTGTCTAAACTGCATAACGTTCAAGATAATGAAATGTGCTTGGTATGTTAGTAATTCTCGATATAATTTTGAAATTCTTTAGAACTCATATAAACCAACAGTAAATTCATATTATGAAGATTTTAATATATTTTCCACACGTTCACCACACTTAATTTTCAGTCTCTACTTCTATTTAATATTTCTCAGTTGAACATAACAGGCATTGCAAACACGATGGCTGAAAATTATAATTCTTTTTTAGTCTGTGCATTGCATGATTTAAAGCTTTAAAAGTACCAAAATTTTCAATGGGATGCGTATAAGTTAGTAAAACTTTATTTATTTATTTATTATCAATAAGCGGGAAACCCCATTTTAAGAGTTATAATAACACTTCAATATATAAAGTAATATTAACAGTACAGTAATAAGTATTTTAGATAGAGAAGAAAAATAAAAAAGAACTGACAAAAGGTATATATCATCACAATTCAATCTAATAAGCAGGAAATATATCAGTGGTCACACACCACTTTAATGGCTTGCCCTTTAAAGCCAGACAGCTAGCCTCCCAATGGAAGGATTATTATTTAGGAAGAGCAAGGATCTTGCTAATGGAGAATGAATTCCATAGTTAGTACTGTGATGACGGATGACAATTATCTCATTTCTTCTTAAGCAACGTTCTGGAACCTTCAACTGTATCTGCCTTAAGAGGAGTGGTGAATCATCATACCACCATTCAGCAATTTAAATATGGTGCAAAGATCTGACACCCTTTTCTTATCGTCTAATGTCCGTAGACCAAGCATACTAGCAAGGGCTCCACTGTCATCAACCAACCCCAATCTATAAGAGCAATATTTAATAAATTTATTCTAGACACGTTCAATCCCCGCGTTATGAACACTATAGTAAGGTGACCATACTTTGATGCATATTTAAGGTGAGATCTTACTAGAGAGTATAGCTTCTTCATTGAGTCAATAGATAGATCTCTTCCGATTCTAAAAAGAAGTCTCAACATTTGGAATGCTTTTCTAGTCATGCAGGAGTAGTGTTCCCTAAAGGACAACTGAGCATCCATTGTGACTCCCAAACCCTTCAAAGAGCTGACCGGTAACAAGTCCTCATCGCCAAGCTTGTACTGAAAGGCTATTTTATTCCTTTTCCTACAACAGCTAATGGTACTACACTTCCCACAAACAGATTCAAACTCTCCTGCAACTTCATGCAGTCCGCCTCAGTCACAATTTCACGGTACAATTTCAAGTCATCCGCAAACAAGAGAAGGCTACAGTCAGCAATACCCTGACGAATGTCGTTAATAAAGATGTTAAATAGTAGTGGAGCACAGTATCCACCTTAAGGAACTCCTGAGGTCACCTCGGTACTATCGGATGTAAAACCTGCTATCCTCACTCTCTGTGAGCGTCCCACCAACATACTCTCGAGCCACTTTACAGAGCGTTCATGAAACGCCATCGCTCTAAGTTTTGCTAACAGTTTTTGATGGCTAACCCTGTCCAATGCCTTGGAGAAGTCAGTATAGATCGAGTCCACTTGGCATCTCCTCTCCAAGGCATCCACCAGAGCATTCTCATAGGTAATCAAGTTGGTGACCGTCGATCTACCTCCCTACCTACCACTATACCTTTACAAATCCAGCTGAGTTGATCACAGACCAAACCATCAAACAACTTAGGAATTGCAGACTGCTTGAAATGCCCCTATAATTCTATGTATATATATATGTATATATATATATATATATATATATATATATATATATATATATATATATATATATATATATATATATATATATATATATATATATATATATATATATATATATATATATATATATATATATATATATATATTCAATACATTCAATTCAATTCAATTCAATATATTTCAATAAGTTTTTTACATTACATTAAAATACATAAAGTTAATATAATTCAGATGTTTACACATCATATCCTTATTGTCTACTACGGAATAAAAAACTTCACTAGACCATTCGTTGGCCTGTATTCGAAGTCCTTCATTCCTTGACCTGTATGGTAGTAAACCTATGTTCCAGAAATTAAATATTCGTTTTAATACATATGTTACAAGTGAAAAGAACACATTCGATTATAAGAAGTATTCTGTTATATAAGAAGGAGCACATGAGGGGAAACCAAAAGAAGGAGCAATCACGAAAACCTAAGGACCAGGGTTGCAGCCTGGTGAAGCAAGCTACGGGTTTCATTAACTTTTTAAAACTGTCATAGTTGTGAATGATAAAATTTTTTATTTCGGAATTTAACCGCCCATTGTAATAATTTTTTTCAATTTTTGACCTAATGTTTAAAGGTAGCATTCCTAAAAACTTGGGAAGTAAAATAGTATGTTTTTTTGCAAGTGTGATTTGTTGAAAAAGTGTGACTGTAAATTATAATTTATTTTAGAGCGGGTGTTGTAGTGATGGTCTAGTTCTCCAAAGATGTGTTTAATTTTTTTATAGAAAAAAAGGCTTGTACTTACAAATAGTCCTCTAAAATTTAAGACATCAAGTTGAGAATAAAGGTCAACTGTAGGATATTGATTATTTTTGTTTAAAATGATTTGAGAATTTTGTTTTGGCATACTGTTAAAACCTGCACGACATTATCATTAAGACCTCCCCAAACTACTACACAATACCTCAAAATTGACTCGACTAGTGAGTTGTATACTATTTTTATTGTTTTTTTTTTCTGATAAGACATTCCGTAGTTGATAAAATTTATAATAGAGTTTTCTGAGTTTTTTTTTTGAGGTTTCGATAGCATGTTCATTCCAACGAAGATGTTGATCAATGTATAGGTCTAAATATTTAATTTTATTAGTTTTCTGAATATGTGGATAGGTGCAATCATTATTTAGTAATTTACGTGATGAGTCGTAAATTTTAATGTCATTTTTTTTTTGGTTGATCGGCAGCTGCCAAAGAAAATGTTAAAAATTTTATTTTTAATATATTTAGACTAATTTTATTATCACATATCCAGTTATATATATATATATATATATATATATATATATATATACATATATATATATATATATATATATACATATATATATATATATATATATATATATATATATATACATATATATATATATATATATATATATATATATATATATATATATATATATATATATATATATATATATATATATATATATATATATATATATATATATATATATATATATATATATATAATAATAATAATATAATATGCTTTATTTTTGAAAGAAATCAAATTACAATGAACCTAGGTGCACAATTAATTCCGAGAATTTGTGCGTGCACCTATTGAAGAAATTTAAAATTTATAATTTACATACACAGCATATGAAACAAATTACAAACAAGTTAGATTACAAATCAATTCAACTATACTAAAGTCAAGAACAAATCTTCCTTTAACTGAAGTAACCATGTAGTGACATGTCTCTTTATTCTTGAAAATGGTTTATTTTTAAAGGCTCGTGGCATGGCGTTATATATTCTAGGGGCTGTAAAAAGCAAGTTTTTTTGTACTGAAGTAAATGTTATCCTAGCTGTACTTATGGAAAGTTTTTCCTTATATCTTGTGTTTATTGAGTATCCAACGATATTCTTCGCGATTTTGTTATTACAAAACAACCGTATCACGGATTTTATATACAGCCTGGAAACACTCAGAACTTTTGCCTCTTGAAATAGAGTTTCTGTAGGAAACCGTTTATTCTTGAATAAGGCTATTTTAAGAATTTTCTTTTGTGTTAGCTCAAGAGTATTTAAGATTGTATCATAGGCAGCCCCCCAAATACACACCCCATAATTAATAGTGGATTCCACGAGAGCCTTATAGATATTTATGATAGATTTCTGCGATAAGCTTTGCCTTAATATGCTGAACTTATACATTAACTTTCTAATTTTATTACAAACATAATCTATGTGAAAGTCCCACTTCAAATGTCTGTCAAAATAAACACCAAGATACTTCACTTTTTCCACAGAACTTATTTTTAGTTGGCAATCACAGTTACTATAATTCTTACAATCATTATCATGCACTTTTATGGCCTCCACATCAGCCATCCCCGCCCTCGTCATAGAATAGCAAATAAAATGAGACTTCTCGATATTTAATGACAATAAGCTCTTGTCAAACCAAATTTTGGCAGTACTCATAATTTTCTCGGCCTCAACAGTGACTTCCTTCCAGGTATCTCGTGATATGGTAATAGCTGTGTCATCAGCGTAACAGATCACACTGTCTCTAGGTAAGACTGAAAATATTCCATCTATATAAATAGTAAAAAGTATTGGCCCAAGCACCGTACCCTGTGGCACACCACACCTCACTGGCCGGGCTCCACTGAGTGTTTCGCCAATCTTAACTTGCTGTGAACGGTTTTCCAAGTAAGACTGAAAAAGTTGTTTCGGTAAACCTCTGATTCCTTTTTCCTCTAGACGATCCAGCAAGATATGGTGCGACACAGTGTCAAAAGCCTTTGCCAAGTCTAAAAATATTGTTAGACATTTTTTTCGCGTATTAAAGCTATTGACAATGCGATCTGTCACCCTAATGAGAGCATCCTCAGTACTGAAACCCCGCCTAAAGCCATACTGATTGGCCGCCAAAAGGTTATTCACTGTCAAGAAGCTAACCAGCCTCATTCTAATGCACCCCTCCACAACCTTTGAAATATTATTAATGAGAGCAATGGGCCTGTAGTTCCGAGGCTGGTCCGTAGATCCCGCTTTGTGAAGCGGGATTACAATAGAGTTCTTTAGGGTGTCAGGGAATATTTCCGTTGCAAAAATCCTGTTAATTAAATGCTGCAATGGTTGAGTTAAGTAAATACTAAAACTTTTTAAGATATTATTCGAAATTCCGTCACCAATGTTTGACTCACTATTTTTTAAAGATTGAATGACTGTTTCCACCTCTTGCTCTGTTATTGGGTGTAGAAAAATACTTTTATTACTTTTATTACAATTAGTGTTAATGTTATCCCTATTATTATTTATGGGTTTTATTATTTCCGCAGCAAGGGTTTCCCCAACCACACTAAAATACTCATTAAATTCTTCTGATATTTCCCGCTCACCGGAAACCACCGTACCATCCCCGCGAACAACATTCGCTATAGTAGGGGCACTAGCAACCTCATTGGTAGCCTGCTTTATAGTTTTCCATGTTTCTTTGGCATCTTTAAAATTTTTATCAAAAAGGTTCTTAAAATACATAGCTTTAGCCTTACCCAGTAATTTAGTTAACATTTTTCTATATTCTACGTATTTATTTTTGGCTTCTAAATTATTTGGCTGCATTACGCTGAGTTTTTTGAGTTTATCTCTCCTTCTTACAGATGTTATCAAACCCAGAGTAATCCAAGGTTTTCTACGTCTGTGTTTTACATTTTATATATTTTACTTCTGTAGAAAGAGAAATATGTTTATTTAAGATATTAATAAATTGATTTCCAGATGTATTAGAATCCATTGCATTCAAGACACCCTCCCATGTCTCATTTTCCAATAATGCCCCAAGACGTATTTTATTAAGTTTTTTATAATATCTTTTGTCGTTCTGTGAGCTACTTTTCAATACAATATTAAGAAGGATAGGAAAGTGGTCCGAATGACTGCCTTGTAGTATGACTGCGTTAGATGTTTTATTTGACTTAATGAAAAAATGGTCTATGCATGTTTTAGATGCATCTCCGATTCTTGTTATATTATTAATCTTGCTTTCAAAACCCCCAGCAGAAAATATATTAAGATAATTACATACATTTAAAGAAATATTCAGGTTTTCTCTCTCTGAGATTCAAAATATCAACGTTAACGTCTCCACAGAAAATTTCTGTCTCACATTTATTTTTAAGATTTTTATAGTACTGTTCGAGGCTACCAATGAAATTAGCCTGCTCTATGTCTTGGCATCTATAATATCCAGTAAGTCCCATGCTACAATCATTTTTGTAAAGTTTAACTCTAAGAAATTTACAATTATTTACTTCCATTACATTGACAGATTTTAAAATACTGCACTTAACATAAAAGACAAAGCCATCACATTTATTAACAATACTAAAATTATAACATAACTGATAACCAGGGATATTTAAATTTAGATACTTCAGAGTAATATCATTTGTCTCAGAAAGACCTATCACATCAAAGCTTTTATTTAGTGACTCTAAATATGATAGTACATAGTTGTTTTCAAAATTTTTGCTTAAACTTCGAACATTCATGTGAATAATATTAAGATAATCAGTTTTATCAATCAGATCTAAAGTTTCTGTCTTATACACCTTTATTTCATCACAGAGCGAGTTGTGGCCCATAGGAAAGGTAAATAACTTCAGCCATCACTTCCAATCACGGTGCAAGGAGGATAAAGATTTCCTCTCATGATTCAATATATATATATATATATATATATATATATATATATATATATATATATATATACACACATACAGTCTCCCTTCTATGTTTTTGTTAAACACGATGTAATTTGTAATTTATCTTGTATATCTGTTTAATGTACATTTTCTCTCTACACAGTCTCGCTATTCTGCGTATTATTTTTATTTTTGTTTTTTCGAACATGTGTTTTATTTTTGATCTTTTAGGTCGGATTTCTGCTTTGTACGCTCATTATAGGTATAATTTTGTTCTTATAAACTCGATATTTCGTTTTAACTTTTAGATGTTGATTTTACCCCATTGCATCATTTTCATTGTTTTTGCGACTTCTTACTTCTGTACTGATATCATCAAAACTTGATATACCTTTATTAAGATGCTTAGAGCTTAGTAGTTCATTAGTTTCTTTTCTCTATCTTTTGATTAAACGCCATATCTATTTTTGAAGCCTTTAAAAGTGAGTTTCCATTTTTTTTGTAATAGGCTTATAGGCTTGCAGATTCTGTACTGTACTGTTTGTTTGATTTATTTGCGGAATGGTGATGTTTTGTTGTCAATGCCAGAGTTAGTTTTTATTACGTATTCTAATACTCCAACTGCTACTTCTTCAATATATATTTTCAATGCTTTCCAGCTGGTATAGATACAGTAGAACCCCGGTTATCCGAGGTAATGTGGGGGGAACCCTCCTCGGATAACTGAAAACTCGGGTGAGAGGGGGCATTATCCATTAACAAAATTGCTTTAATAGGAAGACCCTTTCTGTTCAAAAATTTAGTCACAGATGGCACGAACTTTTCTTCAAACCAGTTAGTAAATAAGGTCGCATCCATCCATGCGCTCTTCTGACTTTTGTAATAGACTGGTAGGGCTTTGGGTGAGATGTCTTTTAAAGCTCTTGGACGTGCAGATTTGCCAATCACCATCAGTGGGATTTTGTGCTGCATTGGAACATACCAATATAGTTAATCTTTCCTTAATTGGTTTGTGCTCAGGAGCTGATTTTTCCTGTCGAGATGCCAATGTTTTTGATGGAAGCATTTTATAATTCAGATTTCGTCACAGTTATAAATTTGATCACATGTGTATCCACAATCTTCGATTTGCTTTTTAAAATTCTGCTTAAACTTTTCAATTGATGACACATAAGCAGAAAGTTTTTCACCACATACAGTCAGTTGTCGTACACTGTACCGTTTTTTTCAGCGGTCAAGCCATCCAGAACTGGCGGTAAGCTGATCTATCTCTGGGAATTGCCCACTAATCATTATTGCTTTCTGTTGTAAAATTGGACCTGACAGAGGCACACCTTTTGATCTCTGTTGATTAAACCACATGAATAAAGCTTCGTTAACCTTTTCATAGTCGCCGGTTTTCATTGATTTTCTTCCTGAGCACGAGGAGGCTTGATTTATACACCACTCTTCTATTTTTGTGCGGTTTTTTTCCAATCTCCAACTGTTACCTCACCTACTCCATAATCTCGTGCAACAACTTTAATTGTCTCTCCTGCTTCAATTCTTCTGATGGCTTTCAATTTTTCTTCAATAGGAACGACGATTCTTTTACACTTGTTTTGCTCCATTATAATACGACAAACAAAAATACAAACAAAGCAGTTGGTATTAATTACACTTAACTACCAGAACTCCAACCAAATAAATTATGTGAGTATACTCGTACTTCTCCGTAGTAAACGCTATGACGCACTGCATTCACGCAAATTTACATGCTGAGAGAGTCCAAAAACATAAATAGGGAAACCCCTCATACGGGCCAGGGGGATTCTCCGAAGGCCCCGACGATTTTAAATGGAAATATGTACATACATATTTTAAAAGCTCGGTTAATACGCAGCATAGACGCGCGTACCTTGGATAATCAGGTTCTTAGATTGGCTCGGTTAATCTGGAGTTCGGATAATCGCTACTCGGTTAATCGGGGTTCTACTGTATATTCGTTTTTATCCATCCAATTTGAGCGAATTTTTGTTTGTAACCGATCTCGATACAACTCTTCTATAGTTTTATCCAAAATAGGTAAATGTTAATTTTTTGATATAGGTTGTGCAAACTTTAATTTCCTGTGTAGTTATTTTAAGTGAAAAATATTGCTTATGACTGATATTACATGATTACAGATCGATTGTTTGAATTAGTGAAAAAAAAAACTTAGAATTGGTGAAAAAAAAAAATTACTTTAAATTATATTATACCAAGTGTCTTGTCCTTTCACCAGATATAGTCTATATGAAGTTATTCAAGACAATCTGTTTCAAAAAATACCTATACAAATATATTTAGTCTATTATAGGTTAACTTTTCATACTGAGACATATCTCTCTTACATACCCTAAGTTGGGTGCAAATGATTTTGATAATCTTGGATTATTAAGGCAGGTTCATAATTTCCAAAGTATCAATTTCAGTAGAAAATTTCATATCAATTCTTAAAAATGAACGCTGTTCATATATCTGCTGTGACTGCTGTTCTCTCATCTGTCAAGCCATCTCGGGGACACGTCTCGTTCATTAGCCGAGCTAGGATTGACAAACATTCAAACAAAATTTGAAGTACTTATTGCCGTACTAGCCTGACATCCGCACTAAGTTACAATAAATTGCATGCCAGCTTGTAAACGCTTAAAATTTAAAATCATACCGGCCCTCCTCGGGGGCTGTTAAGCCCAGGCTTAATGGTAAGTGCTAGGTGGTCACTGCTGAAATATGGACCGTGTTCATTTTGAGCCGTTGATATAGATTTTTATTACTGAGTTAGTACCCTAATGATCAAGTAGCCTAGCAGTAATTATTAATAAAAATTCCTCTCTTGGTTTGTGGCCTTAAACTGCTCACTAAAGACGTTATTTTAGAGGCCCTAAAATTTGAAATAATTGAAGATGCTGCATGTAATCTTAATCGAAACTTCGAAAAATTTAACACTGTGGAGAATCTCGAGCGGTTGCTCTTGACATATCCAAGGCAATCGACCGTGTTTGGCACGATGGATTGTTGGCTAAGCTACGCTCTTCTGGTATGTCTGAAAAGTTCTGTTTATGGCCCTCGAGTTTTTTCAAAGAGCGTTCTTTACGAGTGTCAATCGGCAGATTTCTCTCTAACACTTTCACAATCAACGCCGGTATGCCCCAGGACTCCATACTGTCTCCTACTCTCTTTCCCATTTACATTAACGATCTGTTGGAAAAGACGAGTAATTCAATCTACAGCTTTGCAGATAGCAGTACGCTGATCTCATATTTCATTTTGAACGCTCGAATATGGGCTACTCATGCAAATATTCTCAGACGGAAGGAGGTCGTTCAACTTAATAAAGACATGGAAGAAGTTCAGTCTTGAGTGACAGTAACCAAGTAGAATTGAACGCTACAAAAACCTGGGCGGCAGTTTTTTTTTAAAAGTTAAAGTTACTGAACCCGACATACTTATGTGGGACGTTAATTTGGGAGCAAATATGTCTTGGCAGAATATGTTGCAAGCATAGCAAAGAGAGCTTCTCAAAAGCTGGGAATATTATTTCGAACTAGAAAGCTTTACACTCCACAATAATTGTTAATTCTGTACCAAGCTCAAATTCGACCAGCGAGCGATGGAATACTACTCCCATGTTTGGGACTCTGCTTCTAAACATACACTGCATTTGTTGGATTCTATTCAGAAAAGAGCTGTTCCCCTGATTGGAGACCCGGAACTGGCAAGCAACCTCGATTCGTTGAAACATCGAAGAATGGTTGGCGTCTTTATTCTATTCTACATTCTAATTTGACATGATCTAATTCCTTGAGGAAGCCATAAGTTTTCCATTTAATGTAGGAACTGCATTGTTTGTTGGGTTTTTAGATATAATCATATATTTGGTTCAATTGATGCTAAAAGTACGACCCATTTCTTCACATTCTCTATATTTTTAGTTTCCGTTCCGTACGGAACACTTATAAGATCACTTTGGTGTCTGTCTGTCTGTCTGTCCGTCTGTCACACCCGATTTTCTCTGAAACTATTTGACGTTGAAAGTTGAAACTTGATACTAATATAGACATTGATGGCTTTATCAGAGCTGTGTAGTTTTGAAAATTAAATTTTAACTTAAGGGGTTAGTTTTGGGGGGTAAAATCGGAAGTGAAAAAAAAAATTTGTTACTAGGTCATTGAGTGGGGTGTCAAATGAAAGCTTGTAAAAACACGAGTTCAAAAATATATATAATGTCGTACATGCGCACACTTTTCTTTGTATTATTTTGAAAAAATCGCGAAAAATCGCTGTTACCATTCTCTATCTCGAAAAGTACTGATACAAAAATTTTGATAAAAATTCTGGAATATTCTCCACGGGGTGTAGATTGAACGAAAGTTATCACGAGTGTATTATCTTTAATAATTTATCTGGTATATAAAAAAAACAAAAATTTCAAGGTCATCAGTTTTCAGTAAACATCGGAAACAAACTTTGTCGAAAACTCATTTATGGATTTAGGGTTTTGTGAAGTCACTGATCATTTTATACCTCCGTAATAAAAATTTTTGTTTCAGAAGCAATCAACGGACGGAACACTAATTGCGCAAGTTCAACTTGCACTTGACCGGTTATTAATTTTTTTTTATCGCTCACCTCCCCGCCTCAGTAGAGATTTTACACTCTTTCCATATGCCAAGGATATCGGAGAGGATGTCGTAACACCCGTCAACGTTGTCCAAGTGCCGCAACATACATTTTTGTATTTCACGGCACCTTTTAAACAACGCGGTAGTGCTGTCACGGACGTCATTTGCATTTCTGCAAACAACTACTACCTATGTACGTGGCCAGCCAAATATACTTAAATAAATAAGTATACCGACCTGCGGGATTGAACCTTCGACCTTCGGCACAGTAGCAAAGTACTACGCCACCGAGCCACGGCCAGCCACTAACTCTATATACTCCTGCCGGTGTCTATAGCTCTTTGTGTCTGATCTGCGAATTACATCTTACTTTCTTTTGGCAGAAATATTTTCCCTTATTAACTAACTTAAACTAAAAGGAATATGCGTAATTCTACAATTATTTTTAATTTTATTCATAAGGAGTCCTGCAAAACAGATTACTGACGGCTTTTCAAACAAAAGGATGATTTTACATTTTTGATTTTTGAAATAAATTTTAACCGCCACCGATCTAAATTAATATATGGCTGTAATAAACTAGATGAATTTGTACTAAAACTGTCCTATGAAGAGTTATTATGTCATTAAAAGTTCCTGTCCATATTCTAGTTTTTATTACCATCGAGCAATTTTAAAATACAGCACATCGGTCACTTATTACACTGAAAGAAGTTTTAATGTAAAATTATAACAATAATTATTAGCCATGAGTTGCCAGAGAGAACAAAGTAAATTTAAAATTTCAGATACACATATCCCGAAAATTTTTAATATATTTTTTATTTAATTTTACAATGTATTTCTGTATTTATTTTGTTAGTTTCCATTGTATTTTGTAGCTTACTTACAGGCCTCTTTTCTCAGCTTTTTAGAATTTGTTGGAACAAAATTGCGTATTAAATTTACAATTGTTTAAACATTATGAAAATATGTCATGAATTTTGACCTCAAGCTTCTCACCATGTTTTAGTGAATTCAATTTTTTACTGTCTTTAGTAATATTCGTAGTCGCGTATCTATACTTCTCTGAACGCATCCAATATACTCCCTCTTCACTTCTATGTCGTTATAGGGCTCAGCTTTTGCAATCGCAGAAAATGTTTCCATCTCCGATGTAGTACTGGTACTTTATACCAAGTAACTATTCATACATTTGAAATATAGTTACCACGGCGTCGGGCTCCATTTTTCCTGCGCTCCCGTTGTGATTTGCAGAGCACGATAATTTATGTTCATCAAACCACGATTCATACTCCTTAGTATAGTATCCTTATCTTTTTCATGACTTTCACATTCTTTACAATAACCACTTTTTACAAGAAAGTCCAACACTTTTCTAGTGTAATGTCCAATAAGTGTAGCTACACCAAAGAGAGATGAAAATCCTTTTTTTATCCACGTGCCTTCACCAGACACAATTATTCCATCACTATATAATTCTAAATTTTTTCTTTTGCAATTTCTATTTGTTCGCTTTTAGCAGCAAAATTCATTGATGTAGCAGCATCAGTTTTCGCGGCTTCTTCAACATTACACATAATCATATCATAAGTTCTTTGGGTGATACAAGTTGGTAGATCGATAAGACCACAAAAAGTTACATGGCGTTCAATCCTTTGCCGAGGAGGCCCATAGCAAATGCAGATCATCTATTTATTTCATATGCCGTTGAGTTGATCAGTGGGGATGAATTTATGCTTTCATTATCTTTAAACCCGAGTCCGCGTACACTTTTTTTTTAATAAATTTCATATCACCATCATTCTAGACAAACAAGACACTCAGCGATTCTCAAAAAAATTGCAGCAAAATGTATAATGCAATACGAAAAAATTTCATTACACGAAACATCCACTGATTGTCCTCATCATTTTCTCGCGGCTGTACTTGTAAATTGAGTCTCAGACTTCATTATTGAAGCTCTAGGACCTCGCTTCTTCTTCGGACGAATATGTTGTTGATGTCTTTTTCCTTTGAGATAAATGGAACGACGTTTCAACATTTTTAAAATTTGCTGGAAAATATACTACTGTATACTTTAAAAGACGACAATCAACTAATGTTAAAATCATAAACTCCATTAATTGCAAAATTTTAACGACTTTATTATCAAAAGAAACCGGTTGACAAAAGAAATCCGAAACTCATCTGCCGAGAGGCGCGATATTAGCGGTCCCAATCCGACGCCAAGTCACATTTAATGCTTTAATCTTGTAATGGAATGGAATTTTCTTAATTTTTTTTTTGAATAAAAATCAGTAAAAAAAATTAGATTTTTGGAAATTCGAGATATATATTACCCCTTAAACATTATGAAAATATGTTATGAATAGTTAATTTTGAATAATTTGATTTTTTTGATGAAATTACGCACTTTTTGAATGTTAACTTTGCTCAGTTTGGTCTTTGTCCTCAAGCTTCTCACCATTACTTTGAAATCGCTTAAACCACTCGTATACGTGAGTACGAGATAAGCATTGACTCTGCATACTTAGCGTTTGATGGACTTGAGTGAAGAGTTTTAACAAAAGGTTCAATCACAGCCATGTATTGGAACCTCATTTTTCGACCGTTCATTCAAATGCACTGTTACTTTACCACTATAACTAGATACTTAATAGAACCTATGTCATAAGACAGCTAACAGAATACTAGTTTAGATTGTTGCGTTCAAAATAAAAAAGATTCAATAACTGGTGACTATATTGTATTCCATTGTCGAATAGTTAATTAGTGTTCCGAACGGAACATTTATAAGATCACTTCGGTGTTTATCTGTCTGTCCGTCTGTCTGTCTGTCTGTCACACCCGATTTTCTCTGAAACTATTTGACATAGAATGGTGAAATTTGGTAATAATATAGGAATTGATGGCTTCATCAGAGCCATGTAGTTTTGAGAATTAAATTTTGACTTAAGGGGTTAGTTTTGGGGGGTGAAGTCGGAAGTGAAAAAAAAAATTTTTTACTAGGTCATCGAGTGTGGTGTCAAATGAAAGCTTGTGAAAACACGAGTAAAAAATATATATATAATATTATACTTGCGCGCACTTTTCTTTGTATTATTTTTAAAAATTCGCGAAAAATCGCTGTCCCGGGCCTTATCTCGAAAAGTACTTATCAAAAAATTTCGAATAAATTCTGGAATATTCTCCACGGGGTGTAGATTGAACGAAAATTATCACGAGTGCATTACCTTTAATAATTTATATGGTATATAAAAAAAAACAAAAATTTCAAGGTCATCAGATTTCAGTAAAGATTGGAAACAAACTTTGTTGAAAACTCATTTGGGGTGTGTTTTGTGAAGTCACTGATCATTTTATACCTCTGTGACAAAATTTGTTTATTTCAAAAGCAATCAACGTACGGAACACTAATTGTGCAAGTTCAACTTGCACTTGACCGGTTATTTTTTTTTTTAGGCAGAGACTGCAAAATAAACTTGAAATCGATACCTCAACGTTTTAGGGAGTTTACACAACAACAAACCGACAGACTAATATGAAAAGGCCTCATTTTCCGTTCCGTATGGAACACTTATAAAGGTCACTTCGGTCTGTCTGTTGTTTATCTGTCACACCCGATTTTTTCCAAAACTACTTGACATAGAAATTTGAAATTTGGCACTAATATAGGAATTGATGGCCTCATTAGAGCCGTGTAGTTTTGAAAGTTAATTGACTTAAAGGCTTAGTTTTGGGGGGTAAAATCGGAAGTGAAAAAAAATATTTTTACCAGGTCATCGAGTGGGAAGTCAAATGAAAGCTTGTGAAAACATGAGTTCAAAAATATATATGATGTAGTACTTGCGCACACTTCTCATTGTATTATTTTTAAAAAATTGCCAAAAACCGCTGTCCCCCCTTATCTCGAAAAGTACTAATCGAAAAATTTTGAAAAAATTCTGGAATAATTTCCACAAGGTGTAGATTGAACGAAAATTATCATTACCTTTAATAATTTATCTGGTATATAAAAAACACAACAATTTCAAGGTCATCAGTGTTCTATAAAGATCAGAAAAAAACTTTGTTGGAAACTCATTTGGGGTGTGTTTTGTGAAGTAATTAATCATTTTATACCTTTATTGCAAACATTTTTATTTTAAAAGTAATCTACGTACGAAACATTAATTGCGCAAGCCCGACGTGCACTTGGCGGGTTATTTTTACTTAAAATAATGTAATGTTAAGCTCATTTAAAGTAAGGCTAATTTTTGGTTGTACTTGTGGTACACTTTGTTATAATAGTAAAACTGTACTTTCTTTTTAGAATCATGTCCATTTCAAATTTTAAATAGTATATTTGAATAGTTAGGCTGCTCTATACCGGAATAGATATATAAATTTTTTTTAGCTAAACTTTATATCCATAAAAAAGTAATTTATTAATTTTTTAAAACGGTTCATTCTTTTTTAATAAACAATATTTGGATATTCAAAATTTTATTGGACTAATATTTTATTTTTATATTCCTCAAATTCAGAGTCTAAATCATATTTTATTTAAAGTCATTTTTATAAAATAAATAAAACATGGAATTTTTAAAGGTCTGACTTTTTTTATAATGCCTGTGTATTTAAATTAATGCAAATATTTTTGTATTTCATAGTTTTCAGGAGTATAGTTCACTTAAAACTTAACATAACATTTTTAGAGTGGTGTTATATTGTGTGACTGTGTGTGCTCAAAAAAAATCTTCAAGGATTAAAAATAATTATATCTTAACCCTTAAATGTCTGCCACAGTGTGAAAAAGTCTTTACATTGAACTCAACTGTAATAGTTATAAATGTTTTATGCGGTTATGTCCAAATATTGTATTTAATTAATTTGCTTGGTTTTAAATGATACAGTTATACAGAAGAAAGTACACTATAGGATAATCATTACATTATCTTATTGTTTCAAAGTTTTAGTGAAGTGCTATGTGTATTTTAAGCCATTTTCAGACTTTTGCCAAATCGAACAATATCAGTCAATAAAATGACAATTTTTATCTATAATGCGTTTTATCCATGTATTGTCGAAAATTTGCTTTAGTAAGTAAAATTCTTTAAACTAGAAATTGTCCAAGATAAAAAGGCACAAAATAAACAAATAAGTAATTTTTGAAAAAATAATAGTTCATAAATTCATATCTATCTATTTTTTCATGCTTTATTTATATATTATACATTTCATATATATATATATATATATATATATATATATATATATATATATATATATATATATATATATATATATACTGGTAAGCAAAAAAATAACTCAAACTATTCAGCTTCATTTCACACGGATTTTAGAATTTAGTGTTTATATATTTTTACGGATTTTAGTGTCATTTGAAAGTCCATTCCATTCTCTCTTTTCTAATGATACCAAATTCCATAGTTTTCCTTATGCTTTTTACTCATTAAAATGATTGAAAGGGGAAACAAGGAGAACAAGGATTGAAAATAGGGGTAAGAGAAAGGAAAAATTAAACAAATTTTTAAGTTTAACAATTAAACTTATTGATAAAAACCAAAGTCAATACTTTGTATTATCGCCTCTAGACCTTATTACTTCTTCCAGCCAGTTTTTCATGAAGCGGATGAGCTTTTTCACCATTGTCTGTGGAATTCTTTCCCATTCTTCCGCCATCGCAACTTTTAAGTCCTTCAACGATGCAGGGGCTGAATTTCTAGCTTGAACCCTTCTTTCGAGCTCATCCCACATGTGCTCGATTGGACTGAGCTCAAGACTCTGCACAGGCCACTCTAACGTGGGTATTCCGACTTCCGCCAGGTATTACCGCACCGATGCAGCAACATGTGACCTAGTATTGTCATGCATTAGCACGGAGCTAGCACCAACAAAGCCAGCATAAGGAATTACGTGTTCCTGCAGGATCGATGCACAAGTGAGCGGCTACGAGTCTCATTAGTCGCGAAAACCAAATCGGTTTTCGCATCCACTCAGATGCCTCCCCACACCATGATAAAACCTCCTTCATAATAGTTTCAGTAATGCAGCACTGCGCATAGCGCTTCCCAGGCCTCCTATAGACTCGTCTTCTTCCATCATTACCATGTAGGCACATTCGGGACTTGTCAGAGAATAAGCTCCATTGCTCTAAGATCCTGTCGACATGTTCTTAGGCAAATCTGATTCGCGCTTGTCGATGGGCTGCTATCCATTTAGGTCCATTAGCTGGTCTCTTCGAAGTTGGGTTAGCTTCTTTAAGTCTTCTTCTGACTGTCCAATGACTGACAGCCTGACCACGAACTTGTCGGAGCTCTGCTAGACCTCAACTCCGGTCAAGTGAGGCAAGAGTTGTGTTGACAACGAAGGGGTTGTCTCGCTCCGAGGTACATCTTCTTCTTCCTGATCCTGGTCTCCGTGTAAAGGCGTCAGTTTCTTGGTAACGTCTGTAGACTGCTGACTGGCTCAGGTGCAGTTGCGCAGCTATTACACCCTAGCTATGCCCTTCTTGCAATAGGGCTATGACTTGTGCCGTTTCTTCTGGGGTGGTATCCGTTTTCCGATGACATAATTAGTGAGCAGATATAGCAGGTGTTGACGTTTCAAGTTCCGATAAAGGAATGATAGGAAAATGCAGTTACATGTGTGTTTATAGGGATAAATAGCGCAGAACCAGTACGTTGTCGAGCGAGCAAAAACAGTTTTAATCAGTAACATTTTTTGGAAATCCAAATGTGAGTAGAAAATCAGCATTCTAATGATACCAAAAATAATGCCACTATTTGGAAATTAAATTCAAGGATCGGTGTTAAATGAAGCAAAATTTCTCTCTCTCTCTCTCTCTCTATATATATATTATATATATATATATATATATATATATATATATATATATATATATATATATTTAGGCAGAAATAGTGGGACATATGGAATTTTTCTTTAATACTAAATTTAGAAAAAAAGTAAACTTACTCGTATCAGTGGATTTTGCATTACCTAAACCCCTAAAAATGATTTTGCAGTGCAGATTGTTATTTGGCGTTTATTTTTCATAAAAAAGAACCCTTATCTGCAGTGGAACTTTGGCACCCAATTTAAAATCGATGACCTGTAGGTGAACATTTTTTTCACTAAAAATGACCCCAATAAGAAAAATCTTGTCTCTAAGAGGCGTGATTTTCTATATTCATAAGAACAGCGGAGGGATGTGTACTCCCTGGCCTTCCCTTGGTTACACACTAGCTTCTTATATGCTTGATTGTAAAATATTGCGATAACTTTACGATATCGCACCAAAACTAGTCCCATTTACTAGGGTGGGTTAAAAAGATCTAGCAAAAAACAACGTAAATAACATTATTTTGCAAAAATAAAATTTATTTATGAAAATAATTTCCATTGAGCTTAATACATTTGGTACAGGGTGATTCCAATTCTTTTTATTCACTCACAAATCTACGCATAATACTCATTTATAGTACAAATAACTTTTTTGTTTGGGTCAAATCTGGGGAATAGGGTGACTGGGGAACTATTTCGAAGCTCAGCTAGTGTACTTTTGCTATTGCAACTGCCGATGTGTCCTGGTGCAGGAGCACTTTTTGCGCGGTAATCTTGGTCGCTTCTGCGTCAACTCACTATGAGAACAATAACGTATGATGTTTTATTGATGATGATATACTCTGTTACCCGAATTACGCTGCAACTTTTCCAAACGCGATTTTGAAAGGTCCATCTTCGTGAGTTTTTGGTCTGGAGTCGACAAACGCAGCATCCATCACGCCCTTAGCTTTTTCATTTTTAGAACTTCATGTACATGTATCATATTATGTACCCGTTTATATAAGATGTGTATCACCTCAGCAATCTCACAAAATTTAAAACGACGATTTTCCTATACGGTACCATGAATTTGATAGACCATTTGTTCAGAAGAAACATTAATCGGGCGTCCTGAAGGTGCAGTCTATGCTCGTACAGTTATGTCTTTATTTAGTAATAGTTAGGCAGATCGTTCAAAATGGCATTAATGAAAAAATGTCCAACATAACAGGAACATTACAACAGACAGTGGAACAATAAATAATTTAAAAGAGGCCATAACATCCACAGCGAATAGTAATTTAATAACAGACAGACATCAAAAAAGAAATATATGGATGACAAACGAAATACTTCAGTTAATTGAAGAGAGAAGAATACACAAAAACAGAGGTGAAGATTTATGAAGGGACCTTAACATGAAAATCAAAAGGAAAAATCAAAGAAGCTAAGGAAGAATGGTTAGCGCAAAAGTGTTCAGAGATAGAGAAACTTGAAAAAAAAGCACGACACAATGAATTTACATAAAAAGTTAAAGAAGCGGCTGGAATTATAAAGACAACACAAAAGGGAAATTTAACAAATGACTCCGGAAAGGTTATATGGAAGGTGGAAGACAAGATTAAAGAATGGGAAAGGTATGTTAAAAATCTGTTTGCGGATGAACTACAATAAGTAATGAAGAAACATTTTTACCTATAAGTAAAGGGATGTATATTGTCTCCACTCTTATTCAACGTATACTCAGAAAAAATGTTTGATGATGTTTTTGAGGAACTAAATGCAGGTATAATGGTCAAAGGCGTTAGAATTAACAGTTTGAATTAAGCGGATGATACTGTGTTACTCTCAGACAATGCGAAAGGACTGTAAGAACTTATTGATCATGTATGAACACTGGCATAGAATACGGGCTTATTTTGAATGCCAAAAAGACCAAAACGATGGTAATAAGCAAGAACTGGAAAGTGGACACACAATTCTATGCAGAAGACACCCTACTTCAACGAGTCGAAAATTTCAATTATCTTGGCTGCAACCTAAATGAGATATGGGACCACTCAAGAGAAGTTAAGATACGGATTGAGAGAGCACGAAGTTTTTTTTATCGAATGAAAAAAGTATTATGTCTCTCCCTCCCTTGCTTTATTATGGCTGTATACACGCCTGGAGTCTTTCGAACTACATGGAACGCATATCATACATGTATCACGATATTGCATGCAACGGATGGCTAAAGACATAGAAGTGCTTGTCACAATAAAACGGAGAAAAATGTGTTACTTTGGAGGCAGCAAATACGAAATGTTACAACTTATGCAGGGCAAATTGAAGGACAACGAGGTCCAAGCAGAAGACCTAGTGGATGAAGAACTTGAGACAATGCACAAGCCTTACGTCAGCAGAGCTGTTCCTATCAGCAGTTGAAAGAGTGACGTGGGCCAGGATATTGTCGACATCCATTGAGGATGTGACACCAGAAGAAGAAGAAGTAATAAATAGTTTTGAGTGCTGATGTAGAGTTCCCATGAACTTCTTTCAGATTAGTATCTATTTGGTCTGTAGTGTACTTTTTTTTTTAAATAAAAATGTTTTCTTATTTTACGATACTCCGCTTTTTTCATTTCTATGAAATGTGTAACACCAATCACTTACGATAGCTACCAACAAGCAACTGCGCGTTGTCTCTGTTTGAAACTTTGAACACAACTGTTACAAAAATCTTGCTTACCAACAGTTATGCCGCTTAACACAATGTTCCATTATTTCGTGGAAAGTTACCAGATTTATCAATCTACCCTCGTATATGTGAATTAAATTTGAAATCGATGTCCCAATTAAAATTGGCAAATATTTTACTCAATTCTTAAATCTAAAAAACAAAGAATATAGTATTTGCCTTAGAGGGGGAAGTACTATTAAATAATATTTGATTTTGATTGAGTTTTTTATCGGCAGGAAACAAAATAAAAGTGTATAGATAAACACTGATACATACAAATTGAGAATATGATTATTATTTGCTGAACAAATAATCGGCAAATAATTCAAACCAACTAATATGGGAATAAAGTTTTACCACAAACATAGTATTATAATTTTAATCTGTGTACATTTATTTATCTCTGAATAATTATTACTCTATATCTAGTAATACCTTTTAATGCCACCGATAACACGTTCAAAATTGCCTATCATATCATTCTATCAGTTTTGATAAATGAGTAAATAATCATACTTTGACGAAATTATTTCGAAGTTATCATTAGAAAACTAAAACGTGATTTTAAACATTGTTTTTTTAAGTAGTGAAATTGTAAGTGGTGAAAAGGGCAAATAATAAAATAAAAATGACAGACCGGACGGAATCACCATCATCAGTCAGAGTACGAGATTTAGTTTCTGCCTATGAACGCCAGACGAGTGATGCCAAACCACTTGAGGAATCATATGTTCGACCTCGAGCCAAATCCATAGGAAACGCCTTAACATACAAAAATTTTCGCCAACCAAATCTGGAGTTCCACAACATGGTTGATATAGAAAAGGAATTAGTAAAAATAGAAGCTCACTTAAACTACTATGAAGTTTACGAAAAAGAGACACACGTTGCTTTCCAGGAACAGTTATTCAACGTTTTGACAAGTATTGTAAGCATCGATCCAGAAGATCAAGAGAGTGCGGTAGAACTGAAGAGAAAACTCATCGTAGAAACTCAAAAACTGGCGACTCTATTGAATTCCAGATTGCCTTTTGATGGAAATCATTCATATAAAGGTATCCGAAGGACCTACAGCACTATAGTGAGAAGAGAGGAAGCAGTTGTTTCAACGTCAGTAAAAAGTCATCAAGAACATAGAGCTATTTTATCAAGTACTACGAATTCTGGATGGAACGGTGAATATATCTCCGAAGGATCACTTAACTCTACAAAAGATTCAGCAGATTTGTCATTGAGAATTGATGACTCATCATCTATAGATTTAAATAACATAGAAGAAATTTCTCAATCTACCACACCGCCACCTCAAAAGAAAAGTGTAGATACTGAACAATCCGGGATTATTCCTTCGTATCAAAACTACGGCAGTTTTTTTCATTTAGAAGAGAAACTAAACCAGAAGTCAGGGTAACAGCAGCCTCTTATTCTGGTATTACTAGGTCACAATCTTTAAATATTAAATCAAATAGGCCCTCAGTTGCAAAACGGAATAGAAATGATGAAACTAAAAATAAGGAAGAAAGTATAAGCGAAAAGGATGAAGTAACTGAAAAAACTCACAATGAGGAAGTGCCTATATCATCTTCAACTCAAGATTTAAGTACAAATCAGTCAATTGACAATAGTAGTAGTAACATAGATTCTTCAGAAAGTAATGTTTACGTAGAATCAACCAAGGAGATACAGGATTATAAAGAAGTGCAGACTGAGGTTACTCACAAAGTTTCTGTTTCAAAATTGAAAAGCCTATTTGAGAGGAATCAAAGTGAAACTAACGAAGGTGAGTTGCTTTTTACTAATTTTAATTTTTTTTTTTAGAGCAAATGATGATTCGGTATATTGGGAAAGTAAATATTATCACAATTTTGAATCAACAACAATTAACTAAGTAGTATAATTGTTTCTTGTTTTGAGAAGGGTATTTCCAATATTATAGGTTGTGTATAACATTACAACAATGTAAGTTTTACGAAAATTTTTTTTGAGTATATAATTTTTTCCCACACATATGGAACATCAAGTAGTTAAATCCTTATTGCATTCTATATAGGAATTAACTTTAAAAATAACCATGAAATAAGTTTTTTATTTAAAAAAAATATAGGTCATAGATATGTAACTAAGAAAGATTATTAATCTCTCTTAGTAATAGGCCAAGCGACAAGCAAAAATATAAAACACTTTATTGTCTCGCTGTATTCATTTGTCATAAAAATGGCGTTGCTCAGATGAATACAAGAAAAAATATGAAGACTCAAGCGAAACATATAATACTCCTATATTTCCTCACGTAAAACATATATTACCACGGATGTGACTACCATTCTGGTGAAATATATATATATATATATATATATATATATATATATATATATATATATATATATATATATATATATATATATATATATATATATATATATATATATATATATATATATATATTATATATATATATATATATATATATATATATATATATATATATATACAATATATATATATATATATATATATATATATATATATATATATATATATATATATATATATATATATATATATATATATTTATATATATATGTAAGCTACCATTTTGCAATGTTTATATTAGACAAAATAATAACGTAGGTTTTTTTCTTTTCCATCATTACTACATAGTATATTAAATTAATAAAGAAATAGTCTAACCAGATATAAATTTGAAGGAATGCACTTCAGGCTCTTCTTATCATTTTCACATAAACTTGCACTGTAGGCATGTCGGTTATTATTATACTTCTACATGAAATTACTCCAAAATTGAGGATCTATTTTGTTTCAACATCTAAAAACTCCATTTATTACTATATCGATACTTGTACATAATTCAAATGGGCGCATATTCTCAAGAGTACCATATTTCATTTTTATTTTTATTTTTCATTTTTAGTTATAAATTTAAATTTCTAAAGCCCCTTGTAGAACACTGTATACATATATATATATATATATATATATATATATATATATATATATATATATATATATACATATATATATATATATATATATATATATATATATATATATATACATATATATATATATATATATATATATATATATATATATATATATATATATATATATATATATATATATAGCATAAAACATGTGGGACCTACAGCTTATAGCCGGTTCCAAATGGACTTTACTAGGCATGATACTATGGTTGATTTGCCATTGCTTTCCCTACTATGTGGTATTATTTAATTATAAAAAAAATAAATTCATTGATTAGCTGTTTTTCTAAAGGAGGAAGCTAGTGTATATATAAAAAAGTAAATTTCCTTTAAAAGACTTATGGTACCTTAAGAAAATGATAATTTAAATTATGGGATACGACCAAAAAAAGTTTTTTAATAAGTGTAGCATACTTTCTGGATCTGTGAGGATGGAAAGACCGTCTTTGACAGGTAGAACAGACGTCTAATACCCGACATGACGACAATTTTATACATGGAAGACAAAGGAGTACAGGGAGAATGTTTCTAGTAACCAGAAACTGGCGGAACTAATTGTCTGTTTTGATTGGTAGTGTTAATCTCACCAAATTCTGGTTGCTATGAATATTTTCTTGGCATTCTCTTATTTACAGTATTGTGAAATGGTATTTTTCTAAATTAAAAAGCCCATATTCTTAGATATCACTAAAAATTCGATAATAGCAGAAAAAAATCGTTTTGCTACCACTGTAATAGATGCATTTTTAGCTCCAGTTCTCAGAGGATATATTGTAGTAAAAAAATTCCAACGGAACAAAACAGATATGCAATATCGGTTTAATTACTTTTTATTATTTTTAGTTTTGAAATAAAATATTTTTTATAATACAGTTTGTTAGAGGAATAAATAATATAGATATGCTTTAGAATTATAACAGCGACAGTAAATCACGATGATATTTGTAGTACTTAAAGTAGAAAACTAGAACAAAAAGTATAGTTTAAATTAATTTGATCAGTTGTCATAATCATGAACTCTTGTCAAAGATTTGTGATAAGGAAAGAAAGTTTGACTTCCGTAATGCTCACAATAACTTAGATTATTAATAAAAATACTAGTAACTTCCAAACCTGTCGAAAATCGTGGAGGCAAGCAGATATATATATAAGCATTTTCGTAAATTGTTAATATATTAGCGGTTCAAAAAAGAGAGATTTTATTTGAAAGTGTAAATTTTTTGTTTTATAGTTCAATATGCAAACTTTTGCGGGAAAAAAAAAACTCAATATAGAATGTACCGAATTACAAGTTTATCCATTTTCCTTTTTTCTATAATGGCCATTTTTGCTTTTTTCTTACCTATTTTATATCTTTTAGTCAAATTAACATCCAGGTACACCTTTCTTATGTTCTTCGACCTGCTGACTTCGAATTTTTAAGTACTTTGTTAATATTAGGATATCGTTTTCAAGTTATGGTCAGATTTTAGCCACTTTTTGATCAGAAATGGCCATAAATTAAAAATGGTGTATTTAAAGACATTAATCTTACAGCCAATGTACTATATACTTTGAGATCTTTAAATACATCATTTTTAATTTACGGCCATTTCTGACCAAAACTTGGAAACGATATCTTAATATCAACGAGGTACATAAAAATTCGAAGTCAGCAGGTCCAACAACATAAGAAAAGTGTACCTGGACATTAATTTGACTAAAAGATATAAAATGGGAAAAAATGGGCAAAAATGGCCATTATATAAAAGAGAAAAACGTTATCAGGATTCACGATGAATAATTTCAATAAATCGCATGGATAAAAATTGATATTTTGACGCTTTTACGGAAATATAGCGAGTTTTTCCATTTTTCCGTAAAAATTTTCTTAAAAAATTCAACAGTGTATAATTGTTTCTGGAGGTCCAAGATTTAAATCGAGTCTAATGAGTGGCATTTAAAAAAAAATTCCCTGTTTTTTGAACCGCTAACATACCAACAATTTACGGAAATGCTTTTATATATATATATATATATATATATATATATATATATATATATATATATATATATATATATATATATATGCAATGGAGAAAATTCATTATTTAGTTCAGAAAAATATAAAATTATCTAAAGATTAAGTTTTTACACAACCTAAAAATCAAAAAACCTATTTAAGGTCATATACTAGTGCATCATCATTTGCAATAAAATAAATAAATAAAAAAAAATCCCAACATGGCGCCTACGTGAAATATCATATTTACTTGGTACTCAGAAATTATTATCAGTTGTTACCTAAGCATTTTTAAACAATAAAAAATCCAATAAATCTTTATGAAGATAAGATATTAGCCTAAAAATAAACAATGATAGCCTCTTTAGGTTTAATAAAAAACTAAACAAGTTGATTTTAGCTCCGATTTTAACTTCATTCATCATACCAACTCTGGGAGGCTATCAACGTTTCCAAGAATTAGGCGTTATTGGTTTACAAAGTTATTCCCATATATTTTTATTTCTGGTGTATCATATTCTATTATTTTTCGTATTTCTTTTCTAAATCAGTAGCGGCTATAATATTTTCGCTCAGTTAGAAAGAGTTCAAAATGTTCCATATCTCGAACTTGGGACTAGATTTTTTATAAATGTATTTTATAATTCTTTTTGATTTTCTAAAATTAATACGAGGTATTCATCTCTCATTTTTAGGAAAAAAAAAATCATGTGTAAATTATTGGCGATTATCGTTTTTCTCTTGAGGTAGACATTCATTCTTTAAAACGATGTTGTTCCGTGTGTAAGCAATGTGACTCTATAAAATTTAGCTATATTTTATGATCTTTTATATTTGAAAATAAATTGGAGATACTTTTTCGGTATTTTCCAGGTACAAAATAATTTGTTTGATCATTGGCGGCTGTTTTGAATATGTGTTTTTGATAACCCAGCCTTATGTACCTCTCGTTCTCTCTCTCTCTCTCAATCGTTTGACCCCAATAGGAGTTTTAGTGATACTATGCAGGCATCTCGAGTCTGCGCGACCTGACTTGACTAGTGCCTACCCACACTAAGAGATATCTTACTTGGTCGGACCATCTTGTTGGAGGCCGTCCCCTTGATCTTCTACGTTCTACCTTCCCCGTTACTACAAGCTTTTCCATGGCATCCACTTTCCTCATAATGTGACCAAAATATTACAGGTACTGTCTATTAATGTTATTTGAAAGTCGGTCATTTATACTAAGCTCTTCAGGAATAGATACACTAGTACGGTATTAGGTATATGATACTCTGAGGATTCTTCGATGTGCCAACATCGATTGGTCTTTTGTCGGCTTGTTTAATGGTCATGTTTCCTATGCGTAAGTTGCTAAGGGGAATATAAGGCTGGATAGCAATCTTAACTTTGTATTTTTTGTGACATTTGGAACTTTACAGACCTTAGTGAGTTTGATCTTCGAGTTTCTAGCCCTAGCCAAACGTTTTCTTTCTTCCGCTTCACAGTGTACCATCCATTTTATTTTAACAATAGTCACATATAATCCGTGTTGGTGAAGTTTTTTTTAGAAATGACTGAGGGCCTTCAAAGTTGTTAGTTAAAATTACTGCATCGTCCACCAAACGAATATTGTTTATTGGGAAGTCGTTTATTTTAGTATTACTCTTTTTATTCTCTAGCGCTCTCTGAAATATTATTTAGATTTTCAACACAACTCGTCAGAGTACGTACTCGTATACTTGATAGACTCCTTACAATACGATGATGATTTCTGTTGAAATAGAAGTATCATCAATAAAGGCTTTCTTTATAAAACCTTTTAGAAAATAAAGAGGCTCTTAGAGCTCTAGCTTCTCGAGATCCATATCCAATTGGCCGTCTTATAAATCTGAAACCATAACTTAATATGTCACATTAATTACCAGACTAGACTAAACTTTTCTCTTCAGAAAACTTTTTTCTGAACAAAAAAATAGATGTAGTTTAGTTTTTTTTAAGATATACAGCGTTCGTAAAAATTTAAAAATTGTCACTTTGCGAAACCAAAAAATTTTGGGAACTGATGATTTTTAGATAGCAGTAGTCTTACTGTAAGGCTTTAAATTTCTCTGCTAGATTAATACTATTTGATGATAATTCCAGGTTTAGGTTTACTAACAACTAAACAAAGTGAATTTAGCTCCGATTTCAACCTACCTTTCACTGCTATGAACTTGGGAGTATATAGGCTAAAAAGAACTATTTCAGGAAATTATATGAACTTCACTGGGTTACTGAAGAACGTTGAGGTGAATAGGAAGGCTGATTTAAGTAAAAGTAAAAGTCTATCAGATCTTAAAATAACGAACTTTAGTTATGGAGCAAAGGATGCTGAGGTTGATGATAATGATTTAAGCAAGGAAATTGACGATAATGATGATTATGAGAATGTGTCCTTTGATGCAGGGAAAGAGACTAAGGAGGTTAACAACAATTTTGTTAAAAATGGTAAGGGCACGAACGTCTGTGAAAGAATATGATATTCTTACATGAGGATAATATTTTAAGTATTTTAACGTTAGATTCTTTTACATTCTTATTCTTTATTTGATTATAAGGTATTTTCAAAAGTCAGTTATTGCATCATAGTAATAAGATGTTCTTTTTTTAATTTAACTGTTTCTTAATTATATTTGCGATCCTTTTTTAGTGTTCCGTACGGAACACTGATGGAATCATTTCGGTGTCCTTCTCACAGTCTGTCTGTCCGTGACATTCGATTTTCTCCGACACTATTTGGCGTAGAAAGTTGAAATTTGGCTCAAATATAGGACTTGATGGTCCAATTAGAGCCACGTAATTTTGAAAGTTAAATTTTAACTTAAGGGGTTAGTTCAGGTTAGTTATGGATCCTGAAATCGGAAGTGGAAAAAAAATTGTATGAGGTCATCGAGTAGGGTAATAAATGAAAGTTTGTGAAAACACGACATCAAAAATACATTTGATGTAATACTTGCGCACACTTTTCCTCGTATTATTTAAAAAAAAAATGGCTAAAAATCGTTACCTCCCAATCTCGAAAAGTACCGATCAAAAAATTTTGAAAAAATTCTGGAATCATCTTTATAAAGTGTAGATTGAGCGAAAATTATCATTACGCTTGATAATTTATACACTATATAAGCTATAAATAAAAAAGCTATAAAAACAATGTGTCTTGATGTGGACGTTTTTGTAATATATTTTTAAGTACTGTAACCGAGTGGCTAGTCGCTCTTGTACAGAGATTTTATTTTATTTTTTTATAATTAAACAAATATTTAGATAGTAAATATTTGTTTTACACTTTTATTGCTAGGTTCTAAATTGAGCTAGATTGATTTATTAGCTATTAGGTAGCTAAGATGCTATAATTATTATGCATTATTGACTAGGGAAAAAAAAATAAATATTGGATCTTAACATATAAGCATGTTAGAAACTTTTTATCTTATTTCAAAGACAATCACAGTACGGAACACTAATTGCGCAAGTCTAATTTGCACTGGTCCGGTTTTATCTCTTTGAAGAAGTAGACGTTTGCGTTTCAATTATTATTATGAGCAATATATTTTTTTTTATGCAAAATTTCAAGGACACTTTACAAAATAAATACTCGTTTTAATAAGGAAGCTTTAATATTTGTTTCATTTATTAATTTTTCATCTATTCCCATTATTGATTGATAATTTCAAGTGCTTGCAAAATCACAATTTAAATTTCAATGTTTATTTTGTTGATGCATAAGGTAAATATTTTATAATGTAGATAAAAGTAAAGGCTGCTGTAACTAAAATTGTGGGAAAATCATTTTTAATGATTTAAAATTAATTACTGAGCTCAAGAAATTGTAGTGTCGCGTTCATTCAAGTAATGTCAATTTAAGCTTTGATTAGCCTTTTTAAAAAAGTTAACGACGATGTTGTTTCAAATCACTTGAAATTATAGTAAATTTCTAACTTCTATACGATTTTCTATTTTTAGAAACTGTGGAAAAAACTGATAAAGAGGGTAAAGAACCTTTATTAAAGGTGCCAATACAGTTACGAGTTGTGGAACGAGACATTGAAGGTACTGAATTACTAAAATAATTTAAACAAATTTTATAGCTAACTCAAAACGAGACCTAAAACTTAAATAACTGATTCATTAGAAAGGTTTAAAATTTAAATCAGATTTAGTTGCTGTAGTATCCAAACCTTCTAGTTGATCAGTTGGATTTGGTTGTTGAAACCGTTAAATTTGATAGTTCACTTTAGTGAACTAAACGCCTTTAAAGGAAATTTAAAGTAAAAATCGAGAAGAAAAATATTGAAAAAACTAGGAAAGTTAATATTTTGTTAAAATTCTGACATAATTTTTAATATTTATAGATATTATTATGAGTTGTCTAATTTGATGGGATTAAAATTGACAAGAACGACAGTAAATCAACTAAATTTATGAAGCTTAGCTGACTAGAAAGTTCGTTTTTATTTATGATTAAATCGACAGAAATTTACAATTATTCTAAAATCCTAAATATTCTCTATAACTACCAAGACTTTTTTTACTGTTCTGGGTCTTAGTTCCCAATTTTCTTGTAAAACCGACCCTTAGCTGACATTTGTCATATGAAATATAATAGAGTCCAAGATAGAAGCAAACTGGATATCTAGGACTTTTAAGTTCCATGATAATTATATTCAGTGTAGGTTATAGACTCCTTAAGTAAATCTGGCTGTTAAGTGCTAACTTATTTACTACCACTTATTTAACTACTATTCCATAGTGCAGTTACAGATACCGATATTGTCTTCAGACAGCGTGTCATAAAACGTATTTTAATGAAGATACCAAAAAAGTTTCTGGTGTGGACGGAATACTGCCAGAGTACTCAAAAACTGAGCGAGAGAACTAACATCAGTTTTCTGGAGACATTTCAACCGATCCTACAGAAGGGGAATGTTTCCTTCCTGCTGGAAAATGCGCTAGAGTTCAGACAACAATGGAATACTGCTCTCATGTTTGGGGCTCTGCTCCCAAACATACATTGCATTTGCAGGATTCTATTCAGAAGAGAGTTGTTCGCCTGATTGGAGACCCAGAACATCGAAGAACGGTGGACAAGTTGAATCTATTCTGCAGGTATTTTCATGGAAAATATTCGATGGATATAGCCCGCTTAATCCCCCCTCAAAGCGGCCAATACACGTGGCACTAATACTTCACATCTGTATGAGGTTCAGTTTGTTACTCCTCGTACAACTATTTTTAAGCAGTCCTTTATACAAAGAATCTAATCCCTTTAGAATAATTTGCCCAGGACCGTGTTTCCTACCGAGTATAATTTCCAGCGATTCAAGACCAACGTGAATCGCTTTTACTGCACACGTGTTACTCCTGTAGCGCTCTAAAGATTTCCCTGCAGCATTGTGCTAAGCTCATAAAAAAAACTTAGACCAGTTTTAAGCTTAAACGATTAAGGGAATGAAATAGAAACATTTTTACCTTTAAAATTGTTATTCTAGAAAAATCAAAGGAAGAAGTATCCACAAGTGAAACTGACCAGACAATACAAAGAGGAAGTGAAACTATAGTTTTATCAAAATCAGTAGGAAGTTTGAGACAGACTTATGGTAAGATATTTTTTTAAATAGATATTTCTTCATGGCGTAAATACTAAAGTTTGAAAATTTCAAGAATTATAGGTTTTATATTTGAATTTTCTTTGTTTATTTAATAAATTGAGGCCCTATAGACAACTAAATACTATTCGAATTTTGACATAAAATACTGAGAAGTCCATCTAGAATATAAAATACTCTAATAAAAAATTATTTTTTTCTATATTTTAGAAAATTTGAGCAGTGGTGTTGGAGAAACTAGTAAAGAATTTAACCAGGAAATAAGACATGTACTTCATAAAACTGTGATAGAGCCAGTTCCAACTTCTGCTAGTCTAGTTGTGGAGCCCGCATTAAAATTACCAGTTCAGCTTAGAACTGGTTATTCAACTATTACAAGCTCTAAAGAAGTACAAGGTAAAGCTATCATTTGTTTAGAGAACGAACTTTCAGCTGAAGTATTGATACTTTCTAAAAGTAGTGCCAACGCCAAATATCGCCTAGATAATAGTAGAATAATAAATACAGGCTTTTAAAATCATTTAACGTTGTGAATGACATACCTCGCATGTCATTCATCAGACATCACTTGTGGCAATCTTACAATTCTAACTACTAAGCCATTGAATTCCAAAATATCATATTATCGAGACATAATGACACAACACAGCAGTTATCATCATACGTTAACATGAAAACATGTAGCATGGAAAAATAAAGTATTAGATGTAGTATATAGTAAACAACATAATACAAAGTAAAATTTTGGTAGGATACAACGAATTGTATTAAGTACGCATACCTATTACTCCATCGAAACCTGACACAGTAGCTTTCGAGCAGACGGAGTAGTTGACATGGTCAACGCTTAAAAGCAGGTAGCGCTTTTCGAGGGATCCTCCTCAGGCATATATAGTTATTGTAAAGCAACTGAAAATATACAGCCAGTTTAGCAGTTTACTAGCTGTTCTCTTGTTCGTCAAATCGTCAATCAGGCTAGGATTAACAAACAAGAGAACGGAATCTATTGGTACTTATCCCAGAAGTTACGGAATACTACCTGCTTTTAAGCGTTGACCGTGTCAATCCACTCTGTCGGCTCGAAAGCTACTGTGTTAGCTTTCTATGGAGTAATACGTATGCGTACTTAATACAATTCGTTGTATCCTACCATCGTATTCCGTAACTTCTGGGATAAGTACCAGTAGATTCCGTTCTCTTGTTTGTCAATCCTAGCCTGACTGACGAGCCATGATACGGCGAAATGCGTCTCAGGATGGATTTGACGAACAAGAGAACAGCTAGTACACTGCTAAAATATGGACTTCTGTATATTTTCAGTGGTTTTATAATAACTAAGTAAAATTTTGATAAAATCTAGTTTTGTTAATCGATCATTAAAACCTGCGATCCGAACAACGGCTCACAGGTTTAAATGATCTATCTCGATTGTAGTAAATAAAATTTTATACAATTTTAAGAGTAGCTTTTTAGAAAAGATTTTTTTTGTGTTCCGTACGGAACACTTTTATGATCACTTCGGTTCCTGCCCGTCTGTCCGTCTGTTACACCGATTTTCTCCGAAACTATGTGACATAGGTTGAAATTTGGTACTAACATCCTCATCAGAGCCGTGTAGTTTTGAAAGTTAAATTTTGACTTAAGGGGTTAGTTTTGGGGGGTGAAATCGGAAGTGAACAAAAATTTTTTTTAGTAGGTCATCGAGTGGAGTGTCAAATGAAAGCTTGTAAAAACACGAGTTCAAAAATATGTATAATGTAATACTTGCACAAACTTTTCTTTGTATTATTTTTAAAAAATCGCGAAAAATTGCTGTCCTCCCCTCTATCTTCGAAAGTACTGATTAAAAAGTTTTGAAAAAATCCTGAAATATACTTCACGGGGTGTAGATTGAACGAAAATTATTACGAGTGCATTACCTTTAATAATTTATTTAGTATATAGAAAAACAAAAATTTCAAGGTCATCAGTTTTCAGTAAATATTGGAAACAAACTTTGTTGAAAACTCATTTGGGTGTGTTTTGTGATGTCACTGATCATTTTATACCTTCGTAACAAAAATAAATTTTTATCTTACCAGGTGTACAAGTATGAAATGCGGATTTCAGATAACAGATGGTGCACCAATGCAGTTTGTGCTATGTATATATATATATATATATATATATATATATATATATATATATATATATACATATATATATATATATATATATATATATATATATATATATATATATATATATATATATATATATATATATATATATATATATATATATATATATATATATATATATATATATATATATATATATATATATATATATATATATATATATATATATATATGGTGCACCAATGCAGTTTGTGCTTTAAAGATTTGACACTGCGCCATTTTGTTGTGTCGTCAACAAGTGTCAGACGCGCACGAATGATAAATTGGAAAAGTGTGTGCCTAGTGTTGTGTTGTTGTGTTCAATATGTCGAAATTTATATCGAACAAAGAGCATTCGCGGACAGCATTAATTTTTTGTTTTCATTTGAAGAAAATTGCTGTTGAATCATACCGATTACTTCGAGAAGCTTATGGTGAACATGCTCCATCGCAAGTTACGTGTGACGATGGTTTCGGCGCTTCAAAAGTGGTGACTTCGATGTTTCAGACAAGGAACTTGGAAAACCGCCAAAAAAATACGAAGATGTGGAATTGCGAGCGTTGTTGGACGAAGATGATTCGCAAACACAAAAACAACTCGCCGAGCAATTGGGCGTTAGTCAACAAGGTGTTTCCAATCGGCTACGAGAAAAGATTCAGAAGACCGATAGATGGGTACCACAAGTTGAACGACAGGCAAATGGAAAAGCGCAAAAAACACGTGTGACATTATGCTCGCTCGGTACAAAAGGAAGTCGTTTTTACATTGTATAGTTACAGGAGATGAGAAGTATATTTGTTTTGAGAATCCCAAGCGCAAAAAATCATAGGTAGACCCAGGCGCACCATCTACATCGACCGCAAGAACGAATCGCTTTGGCAGAAAGACGATGCTCTGTTTGATGGGACCAGAGGAGTGTGGTCTATTATGAGCTGTTAAAAACCTGGGGAAATGGTTAATACTAAACGTTACCAACAGCAATTGACCGATTTCAACCGTTCGCTGCTTGGAAAAAGGCCAGAATACCTAAAGATGCAACAAAAAGTAATTTTTCATCATGACAATGCTCGATCACATACGGCAAAACCACTTCGCGACACGTTGGAAGCACTCAGCTGGGAAGTTCTACCCCATGCGGCTTACTCACCAGACTTGGCTCCTTCCGATTACCACTTATTTGCATCGATGGGTCACGCACTTGCTGAGCAGGGTTTTGGTTCGTACGAAGATGTGAAAAAATGGCTCGATGAATGGTTCGCAGCAAAAGGGGAAGATTTTTACTGGCGTGGTATTCACAAATTGCCCGAAAGATGGGAAAAATGTATAGCAAGCGACGGAGCATACTTTGAATAAAGCACTTTTTATCATTCTTCCGAATTTAACATGTTTTTTCAGAAAAAAAAATCCGCATTTCATACTTTTACACCTGGTAAAAGCAATCAACGTACGGAACACTAATTGCGCAAGTTCAACTTGCACTTGACCGGTTGTTTTTTAAATTTTGATATAGACCAGTCCAATATACTAAAATTACACCCATAATTTATGTGAAATATATTTTTTTTGTTATCAATTTATAATTTAGAAACCTCAAGCAATAGTACAATTCCAAGGAATCTAATGATGATATAAAGCAGATACTTCATAGGACAATAGAACCTATTTCGAGTACGACTGATGGCTCAGATGAACCTAAGTTAAAAATACCGATACAGTTGAGAACTGGTTTGTCAAGTGTCAGCCAATCCCAAAAAGTCACAGGTAATAACTTGTAAAGTCTGCGGTCTTATTACTGATTGCTTTCAGTCCTTTAGGAACTTAGTTTAACCAACCTCTCTCACTAACGTGAGTAGCAGGTCACGGATTCGTATTAGTTCTCACAGAAGAAATTATAAAGTAGTTTACAGTTGCTCGTTTTCTAAGAGATGTTTACCTAAGTTGTATTGGACTGATTATCGAGTATTTTTTAATTATAGTCAAAACAATTTATGTAATTGTAGAAAATATAAATGTTAACGAACAATATCTGACGAGTATTATAAAGAAAAGTTATTTATTATAATCGTTGATACTACTTACCTGATTTAGAACTGACGAATGAATCAGCTCACTTAAGATCTAGCGAGATAGTGTTTACTGAGGTAGTTTAGCCGCAAAATACTAATACCTATCTATTGGTTTTTTATGATGTTCAAAAATTTCATATCGTTGATGGTTCACCAAGAGCTATTCTATAAAAAAATCTATAATATAAAGAGCACATATGTGTCTTCTTCTGCAGCCTGTGTCCACCCACTCCTGAATGTAGGTCTCTTCTAAAACTTTTCATGCCCTTCTGTCCACTGCATCTTGCGTCCAATTCGTTCCTGTAGTTCACTGGATGTCATCTCGCCATATCACTTTTGTGGTCTTCCCACATTTCTCCTCTTAGTCTGCATGTTAAAAATTAATTAGTCCATTTGTTCGAATCTTGTCAATATGACCTACCCATTATCACCTTAGCCGGGCTATTTTTTCCACATTTTATGGTACTTTTGTTCTTTTTCTGATGAGTATCTTGGTTTCTGATTCGATCTCTAGGGCTTATTCCAAGCATGGCTCATTCCATTGCGCTCTGAGTTGTCTGGAGTTTTTTAGCCGACTTGTGGCATTCTAGACCATAACGGAAAATAGGCATTATACAACTATTAAAGACTTTCCTTTTAATATTTATTAGGATAACAGGTGATTTTGTTATTTGTCCCAGTTTACCCAATGCTGCCCGTCCAAGGCTTGTTGGTCTGGAGATTTCCAAATCTTGGTTCTCTTTTTCTAATTGAATCTTGTGTCCTAAATTATTTTGACTTTATTTGCGTTCATTTCTATTCCGACCTTCAGAGATGTCTTATTGAGTTCTTGCAACATGATACCGAGTTCTTCTGCTGTCTTGCTAATAATGACAAGGTCAACTGCGAACCTTAAGTGGTTGAGTGCTACGCTATCTATGTCAGTTTCTTTATCATGCCAGTTCAGGTTTTTAAACACATCTTCCAGCGCTAGGGTGAACAGTTTGTGTGACGTACTCCCCTTTCGGTAAGGATACTATTGGTCTTTGTGTTCTCGTTAATAGTTATTTTCAGTGATGCATGATCATGTACACATATATATATATATATATATATATATATATATATATATATATATATATATATATATATATATAATTAGGTTTGAGTATTAAGAGTTTCCTTATATATAGCTTTCAGAATAGCCCAGGTTTCTATAAAATCAAAAGCCTACCGCCGTCTGCCACCTACCTGGGATTCTTGCTTGTATTAGACACTTCTCTAGTAAAATTCGTATATTTTCAAGCAGCGATTCACCTCCTATCTTTAACATGTCACTGCGAATCCGATCTTCGCTTGGACATCTCCTGTTATTTTCTTGCAGCACAGCTTTCTCTTCTTCTGGGCTTATTTCAGGTATTTCTTCTGATCTTGTGTTTTGAATCGTTCTTCTACGGTATTGATCTCTGTTGGATCTAGAACTGTACAGTGTTTTATAGAACTACTGTATGGTCGCAATGATTTCATCTTGACTATTGACTCTGATACCATGTTCATTTTTTTTTGGTCAATCTTGTTCTACCTTTCGAGAATTTGGATTGTAAGAGATTCATGTGCTTGTTTGCTTCTGTCGTATTCTTTATTAGTTCTGTGTTAAATTCATTTATATCCTTTTGGATATACGGATATGTACATCTTTATCCGAAAGGAAGTATATATATATATATATATATATATATATATATATATATATATATATATATATATATATATATATATATATATATATATATATATATATATATATATATATATATATATATATATATATATATATATATATATATATATATATATATATATATATATATATATATATATAATATATAATATATATATATATAACCTAAATAATATATTGATTATAGATTTTATTTTTAGAAAATACCCATAAAACCAATATAACAGCAACCGAGAAAAAGGAAATCACTGTTCAAGAGCAAAAAGAGCCTGAGCTTAAGGTCCCAATTCAATTAAGAGTTGGAATAAATACGACAGAAGGTAAATATTTTCTTATTGGATGATGCCGGGGAGTTTATTATGATGATCTTTTTGTATTTCTATCAGTTAAATAACCATATTAAAATTTTTGAATTCTATTTAAGAAAAATTAAATACTACAGAAAAAATAATCAGTGCTGATCAAACTACTCAAGATTCTGAGCAAACTTTGGCTACTGCGGGAACCGTAGATATTTTAACACAAAGATTTGGTAAGTAAATTCAACACTAGTGAAGGCTTAAGATAACCATGACGTTAATATTCGTAATATATAACAAGTGATAAATTGTATAACGCATTCTATATTAGGCGTACTATCAAAAATTAAATTAAATTACTATTTTTAGAACATAATATTGGATACACTACCAGTACTGATGTCAATGAAGATATAAAACATATTCTTCACAGGACAGTTGGACCAATCTCAAGTAGTACTGATGGTTCAGAGGAACCTTTGCTTAAAGTACCGATACAGTTACGAACTAGTTTTGCAAATGTAAGCGATTCCCAGGATATTAAAGGTAATAACAGAAATTAATTACTTAGGGATAGAGATGAACAAGCCTTACATTTTTAGAGATTAAGTTTAATCAATCTGAGTCAGTGCAAAGACTTATTTCATTGAACTGCTTTGCAGATCGTGATTCCATAGCGATTCCCACTGAACAAATCACAAAATAATTTGGAGCTGTCTACTTTCTAAATTACATTTTGCTCAGTTGTGTCAAATTGATTTTCAAGTCCTAATAAATTATAATGAAATTCTGAAGCTGTAATAACGAAATTGTAAAAAAATTACAAATAAGCAATACAAGCTAGTAACGAGATCTGTAATGTACCACAAAATATATATGAAAATAGTTGATTACATTGAATCCTTAAGACCAGTGATTCGATTCAGAGTTAGGAAGTGAGCTATCTCACTTGAGTTATAGTAAATATCCGGCTTATTAAACTGATTTGGTTAATAATTAAGAATTTGTAGTTATTTAATGTGGAAAAACTTTAAAAATTAAAATTAAGATCTCTTAATTTTTTTATGATTTTAAACTCTACTCATTCTCAAGCAGACATTTCTATCAAATGAGTCTTTACAAGGTAGTAGGATCATCCGATTAGTCACATATGTTTATGTTTGATCCAAGGATTTCAATATAATAAGCATTTTTTAAAACACCCTATATATATATATATATATATATATATATATATATATGTATATATATATATATATATATATATATATATATATATATATATATATATATATATATATATATATATATTATATATATATACATACATACATACATATATATATATATATATATATATATATATATATATATATATATATATATATATATATATATATATATATATATATATATATATATATATATATATATATATATATATATATATATGTATTTATATATATATATATATATATATATATATATATATATATATATATATATATATATATATGTATATATATAAGGGGTGTTTCAGCATGAGGTTTTATTTTAAATTTATTGGAAAAATAAAGTTTTTTTGAAATTTTCGTGATATTTTTATTTGAATCCAAAGTCAAAACTATGAGATTAATAACGGCCTAAATATCTGCCAAATGGCCGTCCAGACTCTTCTTACAGGTAGTCATTATTTTGACGAAATTTTCGTTACATTTCGCACAACTGTGGCTCCATTTCGCGAATTTCTGCTCTGATATTGTCTTTGAGTACTTCAGTTGTTGATGGAGTACTAGAGTACACTTTATCTTCAACATAACCCCAAAGAAAAAAGTCTAAGGGTGTTGTGACCAGGAAACTTTTCGCGTAATAATCCGATTGTTTCACCACTTCTGTTAAAAATAAAGGTCATATGCATGCACTTTAGGCCAAAAAAAGTTAGTCAGCATCTCACGGTAATGCACGCCATTCATAAAAACGGTCGCATCAGCTTCATTTTTCATAAAATACGGTCCAATGACACTGCAGCCCAAAAACCACACTAAACTGTCATGCGTTGTGGATGGAAAGGTTGTTCAACCAGCGGAGCGACAGTGTTACTTATTTACGTAGCCATACAGATGAAAAATGAGTCGTCACTCAGAATGATTTTCTTGAAAAAAATTGGAGTCATTTTCTTGCATTTCCAACACCCAATTTACAAACGTACCGCATTTTCCGTGGTCTGCCGGTTTTAATTCTTGTGTCAAATAGACTTTGTAAGCCTTTAGGCTGAGATCTTTATGCAAAATATGGTGCAGGCTGGCTGTGGATATTCCCAGTTGCTGTGAACGTCTTCAAATTGACATACGGTGGTCTTCCGTAATACTTTCAGCTACAATAGCAATAATTTCAATTGATCTGGCTGGACGAGCATGGGTTGGGTTCTTTACACCCGAAACTTGACCAAGACGTTCAAATTTACCGACTAAACTAACAATTGCTGGTCGAGAAAGCACTTCATTTCTACCGAAATCAGTACGAACTTTTCGAAATATTCGCCATTCTTGTAGTGAATTTTTTCCATTTCAGTGCATTGCTCAGCTATATATTGTTCCATTTTCTTAACCGTATAGTTTTTACTACTCAAATGTCAAATTTGAAACACGAAAAATAGCACGCAACTTAAAATGAAACCTCTTGTTGAAACATCCTATATATCTCTTCAATAAAGGTTATTTTTTCATATTATTTACTTAAATATAATGTTGGTTTTATTTTTAGAAAATACCCATGAGACTAACACAATAGCAACCGAGAAAAAGGAAATCACTGTTCAAGAGCAGAAAAAGCCTGAACTTAAGATCCCAATCCAATTAAGAGTTGGAGTGAATAAGACAGAAGGCAAATATTTTCTTTATTGGATTTTAGTCTATTAATAATCCTAATGTATTTTATTCAGAACAATAATCTAATATATATATATATATATATGCTATATATATATTCGTATATATATATATATTTTTTTTATATATATATATAATTTTTTATTGAACCTTTGACTATTATAAACTTATGAATGAATATTCTCCTGGGTATTAGGTTCTTCTTAAAATTTCTAACCACTTAACTAACGTTTCGCCCAATTATTTTGGGCATTTTCAAAAATTTTTTTGTTTACATTTAAAAACATAATGAAAATTTTTTTATAGTACAGCACATATAATTATTTTACAAACGTCATGAATGTATGATATAGTGTGACGTTTGTAAAATAATTGTGTTGTATTATAAAAAAATTTTCATTATGTTTTTAGATGTAAATGAAAAAAGTTTTGAGAATGCCCAAAATAATAGGGCGAAACCATAACTAAGTAGTTAGAAATTTTAAGAAGAACCTAATACCCAAGAAAATATACATACATAAGTTTATATGTATATATATATATATATATATATATAGTATATATATATATATATATATATATATATATATATATATATATATATATATATATATATATATATATATATATATATATATATATATATATATATATATATATATATAAAATTTTGTTTTATACGATTCACATCTGAAAAACAATACTATACGCACTTGATTTACCAAGGATACATTTGATTCCAATTACCATTTTTTATGACATAAAATTTAAATTTTAACATCATCTTTTTACATTACTTAAAAATAATACAAATACACATCTTGAGAATGCAACGGACGCGGACGTTCAGTTGCGGTCGTTCAGTATATAATGTTTTTATTTAAGGATAAAGAGAATAACTGCACTTATTTACTTTAAAAGGCTAAGTCTATTTAGTTGGTGATTATTTCATTAAATTGGTATATATATGACTAATTCCTCTTAAGTCAGTTCTGTCGTTTACCGCCTTTCATTCATTTTTAATTTCAATCATTTCTTTTATAGATAAGTGGAGTAATTTCTTTCTTTAATTATAATTTTAGCACAGTAAATTCAATACAATAACGAAACCCAGGGGTAACCGTATAATAAAAATAGGTCTCAGTTTTCAAGAGGTCACGTGGCAGTCCGCCATGTTAAAAAGGGGACCAGCGGGGAATTTTAAATAGAAATAATGTTATTGTGCAAAGTTTTATCATTCAAAATTATGAAGATTATACAAACGTTTTGAAAATTTTTGATTTAATAAAATATCAAGCTCATGCAGGATGAGTAATATAAAAAAAAAAAAAACAAAAAGAATGGAGCACTTTGTTAGAAAGGAGATGAATACAAGTGAAAAACTTGACAGAAAGGCATTTTCAGAAATGTTGCATACAAAAGTTTTAGCATTTTCTTCAGGGAACATAAATTCAGTGCATCAACACCTGCAATCAAATAAACCTCATGTACTCGCTCTATGTGAAACCAAGGTCAGTCCATCGACCAGCACGGTCAACTATCCTTATCCTGGGTACGACTTCTATTCCCGATTTAGACGTAACTTTGGAATCTGTCTTTTTGTCAGAACCGACCTCTCTTGTCAACGAGAAGAAGCTCTGGAGCCCCAAACTTTGATGTTATGTGGTTAAAAATAACGACTCAACAAACCACAAGGTTCATCTGTATCCTGTATCGACCACCAAGTGATACCAATTTTCGAACACTTTTCGCTTCTCTTGCAGACACCATCGATCATTTACAAAGTAACTATCCAAGTGCCGAAATTGCCATCCTGGGCGACTTTAATGTCCACAATATCAACTGGCTTAAATATTCACATACTACCGACGAACAAGGTCGTGAAGCTGAATCATTCTCAATCAGTTATGACTTAACTCAGCTTATTGACGAACCAACACGGATCCCTGATCGAGACGGGGAGTTCGCCAGTCTTCTTGATCTGTTTTTAACCACCAATCCGGAGATTTACACGGTCACCGTAAATCCCCCGTTAGGTTCTTCCGACCATAAACTGCTTTCGACATCGAGTATCCTGCCAATCAGTGACAGAGAGGCGCCTAGGCCGCGCAGGATTTGGCACTACAAATCTGCTAAATGGGAAGATCTCATGGAATACTTTCGAACTTTCCCTTGGATGGACGTTTGTTTTCGATCCGATAACCCATCTGACTGCGCCAGGGAGGTCTCCGATGTTATTTTGGCTGGTATGGAAGCTTACGTTCCTTTTTCGAAGAAATGCTCCTCCAACGGCAAGCCTTGGTTAGACCGAAAATGCAAAGAAGCTGTTGCTTCTAAACATATTGCCTACCGACAATGGCGTGAAAATCCTAACACCGTAAATCGTAACATCTTTGTTCATGCCCGGAACAGATGCAAGGGAATTATCGACGAAACCAAGGAGGCACACAATCAACGAATTAGAAACAAACTTCTCGCTTGTCCCAACAATTCCAGGTCCTTTTGGGCAGTCGCTAAGGCAGTTAGTCAAAATTTTACCAAATCCACCATACCACCACTCACACGGCCAGATAATTCCATTGCAACCACATCTGTTGAGAGAGCGAACTTGTTGGCTGAACTCTTTGCCTCACATTCTACTGTCGATTTCCAAGAAAAAACACCACCTACTATTCCCATATTGCAGTCAAGGATGCCCGATGTTGTCTTCAGACAGCGCATCATAAAGCGTATTTTAATGAAGCTAGACACCAAGAAGGCTTCTGGCGCTGACGGAATACCTGCCATAGTTCTCAAAAACTGTGCAAGGGAACTAACACCAGTTTTCTGTAGACTTTTTAACCTATCCTACAGAAAGGGAATATTTCCGTCCTGTTGGAAATGTGCCACGGTTCAGCCGATACCTAAAAAAGGTAAGAAGACCTTGCCAAATAACTACCGACCAGTTGCACTGCTTTCAATAATATCGAAAGTCATGGAAAAGGTTATCAATGAGCATCTTCTAAAATATCTTGAACGATTCAATATTATTAACGATCACCAATATGGTTGTCGTAAACATAGATCAACAGGAGATCTTCTGACTTATGTAACACATGTTTGGAACAACGCAATTGAACACTTTGGAGAATCTCGAGCGGTTGCTCTTGACATATCCAAGGCATTCGATCGTGTTTGGCACGATGGACTGTTGGCTAAGTTACGCTCTTATGGTTTGTCTGAAAGGTTCTGTTTGTGGCTCTCATGTTTCCTCAGAGAGCGTTCTTTACGAGTGGCAGTCGACGGATTTCTTTCTAACACCCTCACTATCAACGCTGGTGTGCCCCAGGGCTCCATACTGTCTCCTACTCTCTTTCTCATTTACATTAACGATCTGCTGGAAAAGACCGGGAATCCAATCTATAGCTTTGCAGATGACAGTACGCTTGTCTCTTCATTCACCTTGAACGCTCGGACATCGGCTGCTCAGGCGAATATCCGCAGACAGCAGGAGGTCGTTCAACTTAACAAAGACCTGGAAGAAATTCTATTTTGGGGTGACAGTAACCAAGTGGAATTTAACACTACAAAAACCCAAGCGGCAGTTTTTTCTAAAAAAGTTAACGTTGCTGAACCCGACATAGTTATGTCAATTTGTTGGAGGTTAGTTTGGGAGCAAATATGTCTTGGCATGAACATGTTGCAGGCATAGCAAGGAGAGCTTCTCAAAAGTTGGGAATATTATTTAGAACCAGAAAGCTTTACACCCCACAACAACTGTTAATTCTTTACAAAGCCCAAATTCGACCAACTATGGAATACTGCTCCCACGTTTGGGGCTCCGCTCCCAAACATACACTGCATTTGTTGAATTCTGTTCAGAGAAGAGCGGTCCTTCTGATTGGGGACCCGGAATTGACCGGCGGCCTTGATTCGGTGGAACATCGAAGAACGGTTGGCGACTTGAGCCTGTTCTACAAGTATTTTCATGGAAAGTGTTCGAAGGATGTAGCCCGCTTAATTCCTCCCAAAGCGGTGCATGTTAGAAATACACGTCGCGCTGGTGCTTCGCATCCGTATGAGGTTCAGCTTGTTACTCCGCGTACAACGCTTTTCAAGCAATTTTTTATATATGGAGAACGTCATCCCTTTGGAATAATTTGCCCAGCGCTGTGTTTCCCACCGAGTACAATTTACAGCGATTCAAGAACAACGTGAATCGCTTTTTCCGCACTCGTGCCGCTCCTGGAGCGCTTTAGGGACTTCCCTGCAGCACGTGTGCTAGACCCATAAAAAAAAAAAAAGAAGTGAGTAAGCATATCAGATTTTGAGCCCAACGCTTTGTTGGGAATCTATAAGGCCCAAAAGTGCAAACTGAAACTGGAACCCAAATTTTTAAATGCATATTTGAATTTAGCAAGGAATTTTATGTCCGAATACAAATTGAATGTTTCTGGGCCTAATTGAGCCTCATTGTAACTACAATGAAATCCGACTCTTATAAGGATACTTATTAGCCTTTGACACATGTAGTATTCTTTTCTTACAGGTAGAATTATATTCAAACTAAGCCTGACGAATCTGAAAAAAAAAAAATATTTTTTTGATCATTCTAATAAATATGTTTTGAAATGTGACTTTATCAGAGCGATTTAAATACCCTCTCTAATCTAGAAGTCTATGGAGAGTACATGTTTTAGAAAAAAAAAATTAATTTACAATTCATACACATATAACTAGTTTTAAATAAAAAGTAACTGAATGCTCCTAGTTTATACAAAAATAAATCTTTCTAAAAACCAGAGTTTGGAGGATTGTTTATTAGCCATAAAAAAAATTACACAGGAATACAAAAGTTTTGCAATATCGAACAGACCGCTATACCTTTGGTATTTTTAAATTCCTCTTCTCAGAATTATTCAATTCGTGCGTACGACTTATGCAATTGATATTCTTTAATTACATCACTTACCTTTCAACATCTTTGGGGAAGAAGAAGAAACTCACTCCAGACGTACTTTTTGAATTATTTTTACAATTGTCAACCCACCACAATAACCTCCTTTCCCCATGATTATATAAATTGTCAACCTTTTCGATTCTCTTCACTTACAAACGTTTTTAGCTGTCTTTTTATAAAACTCCCTCTTCCTTCTGCCGTTAAATTGCGGTCACATTAAGAAACAATCGTCAATATATTTCAAAAGACACATTTTGAGATCAGCGGTCATTTTAAAAGACACAACCTCCGTCAAAATTTCGTCACAACCACAATATTATCTTTCTTTAAAATAGTCTTTAGTTTTTCGGAAAGTACGTTTGTATACGGAAGTATTACAAGTTTATTATGGTTTTCTTTAATGTTTTTAGTACAGTTTGATGAGTTATTGTAAAATTTGTATGTTTTTTTTTATTGTTTAGCTTATGTCATTTTATTTAAAATTGTTTTGTAGTAAAACTTGTCCTACATTGTTTAAAGCTTGGACTCTTCATTCAGGAGAGGTCAGTGCTATTGCTCTGTCAATTAGACTAACGATAACGCCGGTTTTTTGGACCTTAGTATAAGTAAAAATGACCAGGTAGGTTTTGGGTACCATGCTGTGATGATTTTTATTATTATTTTTTAATTACAGTCATGTCTAAAAAGTGTATTTCTATTATCTTCTTTCAATTCGGATGTGAACTGTAATTTGCTATGAAAATTATTGAGTTCTTGCAGAATCTCGCCTGCTTCATTATCAGGTAGAGCCAGCAAATAATTATCAACGTATCTCTTGAAAAATAATATGTGGAATTTAATCGCTTAATTATTTTTTTTTCGTCAAGAATTTCACAGCTAAACGAGCAGTAGCAGATGAGATGGGAGAACTCATAGCTCATCCATCAATTTGTCTATATTTTTAAATGTATTCTTGGGAAATCTGTTTATCATGTACGTATTGTTTTATATACGGTATATAATAAAGTCTTGAAAAAGCGAAATGTCAACATATCCTTTTAATTAAACATGCTAACCGAAATCAAAATATATATGTATTAATAAAGATTCTTTTTCATATTACTTACCTATATATAATGTTGATGTTATTTTTAGAAAATACCCATGAGACTAATACAATAACGACCGAGAAAAAGGAAATCACTGTTCAAGAGCAGAAAGAGCCTGAACTTAAGATCCCAATCCAATTAAGAGTTGGAGTGAATAAGGCAGAAGGTAAATATTTTCTTTATTGGATGATACTGGATAGTTTATTAATAACCCTAATGTATTTCACTCAGGAAAATAATCTAACTAATTGCATATATATATATATATATATATATATATATATATATATATATATATATATATATATATATATATATATATATATATATATATACATATACATATATATAAATATATATATATATATATATATATATATATATATATATATAATATATATATATATATATATATATATATATATATATATATATATATATACATATACATACATATATATATATATATATATATATATATATATATATATATATATATATATATATATATATATATATATATGTATATATATATAGGGTGGGCCATTTAAAAGTTTAAATTTAAAAATGCAATAAAACAAAAACGGTTTGAAATTTTGCCAAATTTATTTTTTTGTTGTGAAGTACAATTGTTCCGGTTAGAGATGGAATATTATTTCATTCATATGGCTGCCGCGGCTGGCCTCACGGTACCCCATTCGATCGGACCAATTTTCGAGCACTTTTTCGAGTGTATGGGGTCGTATCTCGGCAATGGCATCACGAATGTTGGCCTTCAAATGCTCAATTGTCTCTGGTTTGTCGGCATAACACTTGTCTTTAAACGGCGCCCCACAGAAAATAGTCCAACGGTGTCAAATCGCAGCTTCTTGGCGGCCAATTGACATCACCATTTCGGCTAATTAAACGGCCACCAAACGTTTGACGCAATAAATCGATTGTGGCATGAGATGTGTGGCAAGTTGCACCATCCTGTTGAAACCAAACATCGTTCACATCAATACCACGAAGAGCGGGCACAAAAAAATCGGTTATCATGGTGCGATAGGTGTCTCCATTGACAGTAATGGTTGCGCCGTCCTCATTTTCAAAGAAATATGGGCCAATGATGCCTCCGCTCCACAAGCCGCACCAAATAGTCACTCGTAATGGGTGCATTGGCTTCTGTAAGACCACGTGTGGATTTTCTGAGCCCCAAATACGGCTATTTTGCTTATTAACGTACCCACCAAGTTTGGCAAAATCGACATCATCGTGCAGTTTCTCGTTGGCCCATCTAGCGAAGCGAAAACGAAGCGGATGGTCATGCGGCTTCAACTCTTGAACCAATTGAACTTTGTAAGGCGTCATACCGAGATCTTTTCGCAAAATTCGACGTAAACTGGTGCGTGAAATGTTCAATTCTTGAGAACGATGACGAGTTGATGTTGATGGATTCTCAAGCACACTCTCAGCCACAGCTTCGATATTTTCGGGTGTACGCACTGTACGAGCACGCTCACGTCTTGGCGCATCAACAATGAAACCAGTTTCACGAACTTTAGCAATAAACTTGCGTATACCGGGCACCGTTGGTCCTTCTCTGCGACCAAATTTTGTACGACATTTTCGTGCAATTTCCGACCAATTGTCTTTGTTTTGGAAATAAATTTCCAATAAATCCCAACGTTGCTCAAGCGTAAATCGATTCATTTCGTTCAGTGGAGATAATATACTGAATTTTGTGACAGAATAGAATGACATAAGTATTGCCAGATTCGAAATAACCGGTGGTTCAAATTTAAACCGATAGATGGCCCACCCTTTATATATATATATATATATATATATATATATATATGTATATATGTATATATATATATATATATATATATATATATATATATACAGGGTGCCCCATATTTACGGAATAATGATTCCACAGCATTTATTAATCAAAAAATGTCTAAATAACTTATAGGGTGTTATACGGCGCACATGCTGACGTTGACAATAAAATGTTTTGAACTGTATATTATTTTATTTTTGGGTCCTATAAAAATAAATATTTGTCTGACATACCATATGTCTAAATTGAACTGTTTTGGAATTATTGCCATTTGAAATTTAAAATAAAAAAAGAGAAAAACTATTAAAATATTCTAGGTTTATTTTTAAGGTAACAATTGCTCATAATGTCTACCGTTAACAGCAATCTGTCATAAACAGCCTGAACATAGTTTTGCAGATAATCCGGGGTGATCTGTGCTACTTTATATTGAATTCTTTGTTCTAAATCTTCTATAGTTTCAGGTCGACTTTGGTGAACTTTGGTTTTCAAATAACCAAATAAAAAAAAAATCGAGTGGCGTAAAATCGGGACTCCTTGCAGGCCATTCTACAGTACCACTTCTGCCTATTCATCCAGTAGGAAAAATCGCATCCAAATATCTACTAACATTGATGTCATAGTGAGGAGGAGCTCCGTCTTGTTGATACCACACATTCCTGTTAGGGGTATCCAAATTATTTTAATCGGGAAAATGACCTGCACAAGTTGGAATAACTTGCTCTTGGAGTAACTGTAAATAACGCTGTCCTGTTAGATTTCCGTCGATAAAAAAGGGACCAATGATATGACGTACACGAATCCTTGCCCACACCTTTATCTTTTGTGGTCTTTGAGAATGACTGTCGAATATCCCGTGGAGATTCTCAGTAGACCAGTACCTGTCTGTTAACTCTTCCGTTAAGACAGAATATGGCCTCGTCAGAAAAAACAATATTATGAATTAGGTTAGAATCATTATTGATTCGTTCCATCATGACCTCGCAAAATTCAACGAGTCTATCGTAGTCATTTTTAGATAATTCTTGCAATAGAATGGGTTTGTATGGATGAAATTTTTCTTCATTTAGTGTACGAATTAAGGCACCTTTACTTATGTTGTGGTCTAGGCAAAGCTGATGAGTGGCTGTATGGGGATTTTATGTAATTTCCAATAAAACATCTAACTTTTTATCATCGCTTGTTTTAACTTTTGGAGGTCCAGATTTAGAACGATCCTTAACATGACCTGATTGTCTAAATCGTTTTTAGTGTTTTTAAAAAATCGAGTGGCGTAAGGTCGGGACTCCCTGCAGGCCATTCTACAGCACATCAACGTTTTCGACAATAAATTATTTTTTGACAGGTTAAGTCGTTTCCTGACAGTAAATGTTTGACACAAGCCAGCTTAAAATTTTTTTTCTTTGATCTCCTTAATTTCAAATATCAATAATTACAAAACAGTTAAATTTAGCACTTTAGACAAATAATATCTAGAAGAGAGAAGACAGAAAAATAAAATAATATACAGGGCTTTTCTTTTAAAAAAATTTAACATCACTGAATCAAATATAATATTGGTTTTATATTTAGAAACTATCCAGAAAACTACAGTAACGGGGAAAAACGAAATAACTGCACAAGAGCAAGAGCCTGAACTTAAGATACCAATCCAATTAAGAGTTGGAGTAAATACAATAGAAGGTAAATATTTTTCTAATTGGCTGGGAATAAAGGGTATAATCTTAATTAGATAAATGACTGAACTAGAAATTTGTATATGATCTTAGAAAAATTAAATGTTATAGAAAAAAACAATTGCAGCTGATCAAACTATTCAAGATTCTGGCGAAACTTCGGCATCCGCTGGAACCGTAGAAATTTTAACACAACGATTTGGTAAGTTATAAATTGTTTTACATATTTTACAATGATTAATTTATAAATTCACTCAAAATTCATATTTTATATGATATAAAATGTAATATACAATATAACATACTATGTATTAGTAATTAAATCAAAAATTAAATTAACTTTTAGAACATAATACTGGATTTACTAGTAATACTGATGTCAATGAAGATATAAAGCACATTCTTCATAGGACAGTTGGACCAATACCAAGCAGTAATACTGATGGCTCAGAGGAACCTTTGCTTAAAATACCAATTCAGTTACGAGGTGGTATTTCGAATATAAGCTATTCTCAAGAAACTTCAGGTAAAGTAGTACCATATTTTATAATATCATAATGTGGAGTTACATATATATATATATATATATATATATATATATATATATATATATATATATATACGAGGCTGGTTTGAAAAGTCCGTGCAAAAATAAAAACTACTTATGTGTTTGGGGTAAACCTTTTTTTATTTTTCGACATAGTCTCCTTTTAGGCTTATACACTTCGTCCAACGATGTTCTAGTTTGTTGATCCCTTCCGAATAATAGGATTTGTCCAAGTCTGCAAAATATCCATTAGTGTCTGTAATCACCTCCTCGTTTGAATAAAATCTTTGTCCCGCCAGCCATTTCTTCAAATTGGGGAACAAATAGTAGTCCGAGGGAGCCAAGTCTGGAGAATAGGGGGGATGTGAAACGAGTTGGAATCCTATTTCCATTAATTTTGCGACCACAACTGCTGAGGTGTGTGCTGGTGCGTTGTCGTGATGGAAAAGGACTTTCTTGTGGGCCAATCGCGGGCGTTTTTCTTGCAGCTCGGTTTTCAAACGGTCCAGTAACGATGAATAATATTCACCTGTAATAGTTTTACCCCTTTTCAGATAGTCGATGAGGATTATCCCTTGCGAATCCCAAAAGACAGTCGCCATAACCTTTCCGGCCGAAGGAACGGTCTTCGCCTTTTTTGGTGCAGATTCCCCCTTGGTAACCCATTGTTTAGATTGTTGTTTGGTCTCAGGAGTATAGTAATGTATCCATGTTTCATCCACAGTGACGAAACGACGCTTAAAGTCCTCCGGATTCTTCTGGAACAGCTGCAAACCATCCTTGCAACACTTCACACGATTCCGTTTTTGGTCAAGCGTGAGCAATCGCGGCACCCATCTTGCGGATAGCCTTCTCATGTCCAAATGTTTATGCAAAATATTATGTACCCGTTCAGTCGAGATGCCCACAGCACTAGCAATCTCACGCACCTTAACTCTTCTGTCATCCATCACCATATCAATGATTTCTGGAGTCGTAACCTCCACAGGCCGTCCAGAACGTTCAGCGTCACTTGTGCCCATATGGCCAGTCCGAATATTTTGAAACCACTTATAAACTGTTCTAATCGAAGGTCCAGAGTCACCATAATGTTTATCAAGCTTCTCTTTAGTCTCCTGAGGCGTTTTGCCTTTCATAAAGTAATGTTTAATCACCACACGAAATTCTTTTTCGTCCATTTCTTGAAAATCACTCGACTTCCTTGATTCACACGAATGCCAAACACAAAGAAATAGACCAATATGGCTGAAACTTGTTGTGCGTTCATTCAAGAGATGCTACTAACTAAACATGACCTCGATACGCGCCGGTGGTGCCATCTCTTGGACTTTGCACGGACTTTTCAAACCAGCCTCGTATATGAAAAGGCAACATCAACTATTAAACTGCACATAGACACAGAAAAAATTAATATTCTCAGAGGAATTAGACAAGGAGACGTCATTTTACCCAAATTATTCAATTCAACATTAAAAGAGGTATTCAAGCATCTACAATGGCATGACAAGAGTATTGAAATAAACGGAAGCAGGCTGAATAACTTATGATTCGCTGATGATGTAGTCATCATAGCTGAAAATCCAGGTGATTTGCAGCATATGTTACGAGAATTAGAATAGAAATCAAGTAAAGTTGATCTAAAAATTAATCTGAACAAGATCAAAATTATGTGTAACAGAGACCCACATATAATAATTAACAACTACCAAATTAAAAATGTCGAAAAATACATTTATCTGAGTCACCAAATATAACTGGAAAAAGAAAATCAAAAGTGAAATACATAGTAGGAGAAGGCTGGCATGGTCTGCATTCGGAAAATCATCACATATACTTAAAAATAAGAACATTGCCTTAAAGCTTAGATCGAAAGTATTCGATCAATGTGTTCTTTCAGTGCTTACGTACGGATGTCATATTTGGACAACACAAACCCTAAAAAGAATAGCAATTACACAAAGAGCTATGGAGAGGTAAATGATTGGCATATCTTTCAAAAACAGAAGGACCAATGAATGGATTAGACGAACAACACGAATGACAGATGCTGTTGAAACAATCACCCCTTTAAAGTGGACATATCGCGAGATGCACCGACTGGAGATGGAATAACATTATCCTTCATTGGAGACTATTTACCGGGAAGAGAAAAAGGGGACGTCCACTAACACGCTGGACAAATAATCTAAAGTTGACTGCCGGGCTGAACTGGATCAGAGAAGCGCAAAATAGGGCCCAATGGGATAGAATGAGGGCGGTTTATGTTCACAAATGGACGGTAATATGGGCCTTTGAAATTGAGATTGAGATATATATATATATATATATATATATATATATATATATATATACAATAAAATACAACTACTCATATATATATTTATTTTTGCATATATATATATAACATAGCGAAATAAAATTTTGGTGTAGTATATATACTGAATATCATTGTGCCAAAGATTCCAATTCCCAACTTAATACAATACAATACAATATTTATTTCAATAAGTTTTTTACATTACATTACAATACATAAAGTTAATATAATTCAGGTGTTTACACATCATATCGTTATTGTCTACTATGGAATAAAAAACTTCACTAGACCATTCATTGGCCTGTATTCGAAGCCTTTCATTCCTTGACCTGTATGGTAGTAAACCTATGTTCCAGAAATTAAATATTCGTTTTAATACATATTTTACAAGTGGAAAGAACACATTCGATTATAAGAAGTATTCTATTATATAAGAAGGAGCACATGAGGGGAAACCAAAAGACGGAGCAAACACGAAAACCTATGGACCAGGGTTGCAGCCTGGTGAAGCAAAAGAAATCGAAAATTAGAATACAATATATATATATATATATATATATATATATATATATATATATATATATATATATATATATATATATATATATATATATATATATATATATATATATATATATATATATAAGGATCGAAGAGAAAATATAATATGACATACGAGTATAAGAATAGAAAATAGGTTGAGTTTTAGTAAATAATGTTGATTTGTCTACGTAATATGCACATGCATTTAATTTTTTCCTTTTCTACGGTTTCATTAACTTTTTAAAACTGTCATAGTTGTGAATGATAAAATTTTTACTTTTGAAATTTAACCGCCCATTGTAATCATTTTTTTCAATCTTTGCCCTAAGGTTTAAAGATAACATTCCTAAAAACTTGGGAAGTAAAAATAGTTTTTTTTTGCGAGTGTGATTTGTTGAAAAAGTGTGACTGTAAATTATTATAATTTATTTTAGAGCGGGTGTTGTAGTGATGGTTTAGTTCTCCAAAGGTGTGTTTAATTTTTTTATAGAAAAAAAGGCTTGTACTTACAAATAGTCCTCTAAAATTTAAGACATCAAATTGAGAATAAAGGTCAACTGGAGGATATTGATTGTTTTTGTTTAAAATGATTTTGAGGATTTTGTTTTGGCATACTGTCAAAACCTGCACTACATTATCATTAAGACCTCCCCAAACTACTACACAATACCTTAAAATTGACTCGACTAGTGAGTTGTATACTATTTGTATTGTTTTTTCATATAAGACATTCCGTAGTTGATAAAATTTATAATAGAGTTTTCTGAGTTTTTTTGAGGTTTCGATAACATGTTCATTCCAACGAAGATGTTGATCAATGTATAGGCCTAAATATTTAATTTTATTAGTTTTCTGAATATGTGGACAGGCACAATTATTATTTAGTAATTTACAGGATGAGCCGTGAATTTTAATGTCATTTTTTTTTTGGTTGATGGGCAGTTGTCAAGGAAATGTTAAAAATTTTGTTTTTAATATATTTAGACTAATTTTATTATCACATATCCAGTTATATATAACATCAAGACCCTGTTCTGCCTTCAAGTATGCGCCCTCCCAAGTATCGTCCGTAAATATCACTGCAGTATCATCGGCGTAGCAAATAATTGACCCATTCTTTATTATGGTTCCTAATTCATTTACATAAATCAAAAATAGAATAGGTCCCAAGACTGTCTGACTGACTTGAGGAACTCCAGAACTCACACTCATTGCAGTACTTAAGGTCTCATTACATCGTACTTTTTGTGTTCGATTTGCTAAATAGAACTTAAAGAGTTCTAGCACATGGCCTCTTATCCCAACGCTTTCTAATTTTCTTAGCATCAGGGAATGGGAAACTGTGTCAAAGGCTTTTGCAAAGTCCATATAGACTTTAAAACATTTTTTATTTTGTTGTATTTTTGATATAATCTTACGAAACCAAAAGAATATCGCATCTTCCGTACTTCTGTTTCGTCTAAAACTAAATTGTTCATTAAAAAGGACATTCTGTGAATCAAGAAAATCAACCAGACGTGTTTTTAAACATTTTTCCCATAATTGTGAAAAGTTACTTAAAAGGGATATTGGTCTATAATTTGTCATTTGGTATGGGTCTTAACTTTTAAAAACAGGAACAACTATGGCGGTTTTCCATTCCACAGGTATTCTAGAAGGTTTTAAAGGTTAAATTAATTAAATAGACTAAAGGTTTTAAAGTATGCATGTGGATCGCTTTAATTAATTTTACAGTTACGCCATCCTCACCGGGGGCGGAGTCTGATTTTAAGGATTTTATGTTCAATATGAGTTCTTTTTCATTTACTGGTTTTAAGAAGAGGCTTTTGTTCAAATTATGTTGTATTTTATACTGTTTTGAATTGTTCTTAGAGATAATTTTACTCGCCATTGTTTCTCCTATCTTCGCAAAGAAATTATTAAAAAGTTCAGATGTGCATTCTTTGTTTTTTACTATATTATCTGTATCGTCTTTTATTGTAATCTCTCCTTTTTCGTTATTTTTATTTACTGCTTGGTTAATGACCTCCCATACCTTTTTATAGTTTTTACCTGCTCCCTGAATTTGGGTTTTATAATACTAAAATTTAGTTTTCCGAATCAATTTTTGTAAAAAGTTCCTATATTTTTTATAGTCTTCCTCCTTTTCAGTTTTTTAATAATTGTTGTTTTAAACTATCCCCATGTTTAATAGAATTTATTAACCCCAGAGAAATTCAAGGTTTAATTTTTTTGTGTTTTTCTTTAACAATTAAAGTGCTTGTAGATGTTTTTATATGATGTTCGAGTGTGGCCATAAATTGTTGATATGCTAATTGAACATCACCTGAGGTCGTGCAGCTTGACCATGTGTTTGGGATAAAAGCGATTTTAATTTTTCATAGTTTATTTTTTTGTGTGCTTTTTATTTTTTTCCGGTAATTTTATTTCTATACTTAAACCTGTTAGGTAATGATCTGTCATATCAGTTTTATAAATAAAAGGAGTTGGTTTAGATATAAATTTTATTGTTGTAACGTACAAATACATGATCTATGCAACTCAATGAAACTGCAGTAACCCTGGTAGCTTTGTTTATACAAAAAAAAAGACCATTCTCCTTCATTAAATTTAAATATTCGTTTGTTTTTAGAGAGAGTGAGTCCAAAATATTAATGTTCATATCGTCAATAAATATATCTGAATGATGATTACCCAAATTTACTAAATATTGTTCTAAAAATCGTTTAAAAATAGATCCAAATTTGTTGAGGGAGGCTTATAGCAACATGTCATGTTATATATATATATATATATATATATATATATATATATATATATATATATATATATATATATATATATATATGTATATATATATATATATATATATATATATATATATATATATATATATATATATATATATATATATATATATAAAATAATATATATTCTTCTAGATTTAGATTTAATACTGGTGAGGTATTAAATTTAGTCGATGTTTACTATATTACACATGAATATGCGATAAACTCTTGTCATTATTTTTCAAAACATATATTAATTTATTACTTCTAGAACTTAATACAAGATTCATTAGTAGCACTAACATCACTGACTCAAAATATAATATTGGTTTTATTTTTAGAAACTACCCAGAAAACTACAGCAACGGAGAAAAACGAAATAACTACACAAGAGCAGAAAGAACCTGAAATTAAGATACCAATCCAATTAAGAGGTGGACTAAATAGGATAGAAGGTAAATATCTTTCTTATTGGCTGAGAATAAAGGGTTTAATCTTAATTAGATTAATAACTTACCTAGAAATTTGGTTATTATCTTAGAAAAATTAAATGTTACAGAGAAAACAATCGCCAATGATCAAACCATTCAAGATTCTGGCGAAACTTCGATATCCACTGGAACCGTAGAAATTTTAACACAACAATTTGGTAAGTTATAAATTACATATTGTTTTACACATTTTACAATGGTTCATTTATAAAACACTTAAAGTTCATATTTATTTGATATAATATGTAATATTCAATACAACACACGCTGTATTAGTGTTTAAATTAACTTGTAACTTTTAGAACATAACACAGGATTGACTAGTAACACTGATGTCAATGAAGATATAAAACACATTCTTCATAGGACAGTTGGACCAATCCCAAGTAGTAATACTGATGTCTCGGAGGAACCTTTGCTTAAAGTACCAATTCAGCTACGAGGTGGTATTTCGAATATAAGCCATTCTCAAGAAACTTCAGGTAAAATAGTACCATATTTTATTAGAATATCATACTGTGGAGTTATTTTCGACTTGACAGATCTTATTTAATTCGTATAAATACAAAACTTAAAAAGTTTCATCAAAAAGCCAATCAATCAACTTAAAAATTGAATGCTGACCTGTTGCGAAAAACATCTAATTGATATCAAGTTCTTTCATATAGTTACGCCATTTGTTTTTTGGTAATTATAGGACAAATTACTACAACTACTGAAACACTTGTGTCAAAAGATATTGAAAGCAATCAAGAACATGCAGAACCGTCGCTGAAAGTTCCAATACAGTTGAGAGTAGGTTCAGCTAATTCTGAGGGTAAGTTTTCTATGGTTGTCTTTGAAGGTAAAGTTAAGTTTAGCTTATATTGGATATTATCTCTCTATTAAGTAGAGACTCCTAAGAAAAACTTTACGCTTATTTTTCTTTCATCTGTCTTACTAGGCTGAGACTCGTTACTCCAGCAATAAATCAACAGAAAAAAAATTAAACATTCTCGTAATATAAAGATACAAGAATTTTTGTCTCTGGCTGATATCAACCTAACGTAGTTAGCTTTTCATAGTAAGTTTACATAAGCCAGAGATATAACTTATCTTACTGCTGTTCTAGTTAACTCATGCTATTTTGTTTTTGCATATATAGAACATATCAGTGGAAGTACCGAATCAGCAAATAAAGAAAGTAGTCAGAAACAGACAGAGCCATTGCTTAAGATTCCAATACAGTTGAGAGTTGGTTCAACTAATTCTGAGGGTAAGTATTCTATGGTTGTCTTTAAAAGTTAAGTTGAGTTTGTGTTACATATCATATTTATCTTTATATTTTGTTTCAATTCAATGTTAAATGTTCTTTGTTATTTCACTAATTTTTTATATAGTCTCTATTAAGTATAGACTTTTATTAACTCCTAAGAAAAACTTTACTCTTCACATATTTATAGTACCAAAGAGTTTTATAAAGTTCGTTAATTTAATAATACAACTGACCTGTTGCAAATCCCATTAAATTATTGCGAAGTTTCTTATTTTTAGTGTTCCGTACGGAACACTTATAAAATCACTTCGGTGTCTGTCCGTCTGTCACACCCGATTTTCTCCGAAACCATTTCTCATAGAAAGTTGAAATTTGGTAATAATATAGGAATTGATGGCCTCATCAGAGTCATGTAGTTTTGAAAGTTAAATTTTAACTTAAGGGGTTAGTTTTGGGGGGTGAAATCGGAAGTGAAAAAAAAATTTTTTTACTAGGTAATCGAGTGTGGTGTCAAATGAAAGCTTGTGAAAACACGAGTAAAAATATATATATATATATATATATATATATATATATATATATATATATATATATATATTAGTAATACTTGCACGCACTTTTCTTTGTACTGTTTTTAAAAAATCGCAAAAAATCGCTGTCCACCCGCCTTATCTCGAAGAGTACTTATCAAAAAATTTGAAAAAATTCTGGAATATTCTCCACGGGGTGTAGATTGAACGAAAATTATCACGAGTGAATAATTTTCGTTCAATCTACACCCTGTACCTGTAATAATTTATCTGGTATATAAAAAAAACAGAAATTTCAAGGTCATCAATTTTCAGTAAAGATTGGAAATAAACTTTGTTGAAAACTCATTTGGGGTGTGTTTCGTGAAGTCACTGATCATTTTATACTTCCGTTACAACATTTTTTATTTTAAAAGCAATTAACGTACGGAACACTAATTGCGCAAGTTCAACTTGCACTTGACCGGTTTTTTAATAATTAATAATTAGTAACAACCAAAACTTATTAAGAGAATTACTTATTGTTCTTCCATCTATCGTATTATCCTGGGGCGCACATATCGTCGTATTATGACTAGTTACTCCAAATAGAATCAGTATAAAAAGAGCTTAAATATTCAAGTAACGTAGTAGTGAGATACGAGTATTTGTATCTCTGGCTGTTACTAACCTAACGTATTAAGCTTTTTTTAGTAAGTTTACATAAGCTTGTAATAACATTGTTGGCTAAGCTGCTCTCTTATGGTAAGTCTCAAAACTTCTGTTTATAGCTCTTGTGTTTCTTCAGAGAGCATTCTTTACGAGTGGCAGTCGACCGATTTGTTTCTAACACCTTCACTATCAACGCCGGTGTGTTCCAAGGCTCCATACCTTCTCTTACTCTATTTTTCATTCACATTAACGAGCTGCTGAAAAGGATCAGAAATCCAATCTACAGCTTTGCAGATGTCATCACGCTTATTTCTTCATTCATTTTGAACGCTTGAACATCGGCCACTCATGCAAAAATTCGCACACATCAAGAAGTCATTTAACTTAACAAAAACCTGAGAGAAATTCTATCTTGGGATGACAGTAATCAAGTAGAATTTAAGGTTACAAAAACACGGGCGGCAGTTTTTTCTAAAAAAGTTAACGTTGCTGAATACAACATAATCATGTGGGGGTACTCCATTTCTCTATTATCGTCACTCAATTTGCTGGGCGTTAATTTGGGAGCAAATATGTGTTGGGATGAACATGTTGCATAGCAAAGAGAGCTCTTCAAAAGCTGGGAATATTATTTCGAACTAGAAAGCTTTACTCTCCACTCTGTTAATTCTCTCAAATTCGGCCAACGATGGATTCTATTCAGAAAAGAGCTGTTCGCCTAATTGTAGACCCAGAACTAACCAGCAACCAAATTCCTTGGAACGCCGAAGAACAGTTGACGACTTGAGTTTATTCTTCAAATATTTTCATGAAAAGTGTTAGATGGATTTTGCGCGCTTAATTACTCTCAAAAGCGGTGCATGCTAGAAATACAGGTCACGCTAATACACATATCCGTATGAAGTTCAACTTGTCACTTCTTGTGCGACCTTTTTCAAGCAGTCTTTTATATGGACAACATTATCCTTTTGGAATGGTTTGCTCAGGACTATCTTCCACCGAGTACAATTTACAGCGATTTAATACCAACGTGAATCGCTTTCTCCGCACAAACGTCGTTTCTGTAGTGCTTTAGGGACGTGTACTATGCCCATAAAAAAGAGTAA
>CM032455.1:128962778-129017778 GCA_019049505.1 Pachyrhynchus sulphureomaculatus | reverse complement strand
AAAACATGAGAAATCTAAAAGAATTAAAACTATAAGTGCTTTATTGATATTTGCGAAGTTCATAAAAAAGAAACCAAATTCTGAACTAAATTGGAAGTGAAGTTTATTTATCCTTTAATACGTAATTTATCCTTTAATACGTAAATTAGACCGGATATTTTAACATCAATTTAATGTAGAAAAAGTTATTTTTATTTATTTTTATAACTCTTGGTATTCAGTCAATTTTTGCATCGAATGTAGAAAATTGTTAAAATCATATTTTTGTGAGCTTTGAAACAGGTGATTATAAGCAACATTTAAATTTCAAGAAAACAAATGCCATGATGAACTTACCGACAAAAATTATTTTTTAAAATTAGACGTTTGTAAGCAATAAAAAATTGTTGAAAATTTTTTACACTTAGTTAAAATTAGTAGATACAACTTTTTTTCAGTTTGAGACCCTTTTACCGACTTTCTTAAAAAATTGTCAATTTTGACACCTTTTCATCTTTACTGAAACAAATCCCGATATCAGTGACGAAAACTGAGAGGGCACCTTATATTTCTTGTTTAAAGTGTCTGAATTCGTTTATTTAACTAATTTATTTAATTTTTAGAATACCAGAAAGCTACTGAACATATCTCTGTGGCAAAGAGTAGTGAAAGTATTGTGTCAGAGACAATTGGTAAGTTTTAATTTTAATACCAAAGAAATTACGAAAAAAAAAATTATAAATTCTTATTTTAATTTCTCAGAACACTCAAGCACCAGTGGTGGCACCGTAGAAGAAATAAAATCAAACTTAGAAAAAACTGTTGTGAAAGTACCCATTGACTTTCAAAGTAAGGAGCATTCGGATTTTGAAATTATAGGTAAATTATTCAAATATTCTATAATTTTAGTTGTGTTAAGTTTGTAAGCTTAATATTATGAAAGTCTGTAATGTAAGTTGGAAGTGAGTGAGTATAGATGTAGGAAATAGTGCCGCCTTTGAAATAGGACTTTTTTTATTGAGGGTTATATTTTGTAATAACTCTTCACCACCTGGTTATTCAATTTTAAATTGGGTGTAAGTTCAGCTGTATGAATAAATAAAAAAGTTTCCACTCCCCCCCACTGGTCATAAACGTTTACATTGGGTGTATTGTTTTTTAATTTCACTGAATAAAAGAGTAGTTTGGGTGCAAGTTTTTAAAATTCCACTGCATGAAAGTGTTTTTTTTTTTGTGAAAAATCTTCATCTCCTTTTACCGATTCTTAGTGTGATAATATTGGGAGGGGCGTAAACTTTTAGAGTTCAGTCAGTACAAGAGAATTTTTTTTCAATCAAGAGCTTTCGCCCCCACAGTTATCGGTTCTTGCCTCCCTTTTTAAACAGCTTCATCTTCAGTGTTTTCTTTTTTTCTTAAAGAAATGCTATATATGCCCACCATCACTTCAAGCTGGCTACGCCCCTGCATATTACACCCTGCTGAAACCGGGTTTTCTGATTTTTACCAAATTTAACAAAATTTTATAAAGCGAGTTTGAAAAAGATTTAAATTATCTCTACATATGGCTAACAGGCTAACAGGGAACTTGAATGCCGACTGCATTAAGTATTGAGGATCTTGGGCGAGTTTGTCTTGCTTGTGTAATTGCTAAAAAAGATATAATTCGATGAAGAGATGTGTCCTATTCCTTAAATTATCACCTGCAATCTGGATTGTCATTAACCCCGATACGAGTTCGGTGCTTATTCAGGTGACAAGGTCCTATGCGAATCTCTGACACTGACTTCAGGTGTTACATGTTTAATTTACCAGAGATCTAGTACATTAAGGATTAGATTTCCTTATAAGACTCTTAGACTCTTATACTTGGAGCCTCGTACCAGTCTTTTATGAATTTGTGTGGATATACGTTCGCTATATCGCCTATAATGCAAGAGACTCCCAAAATGGGTTCAGGTTACGTGTGACAGGCTAGAGCTTCCTTTGATCCAGTATGTCGGCCGTCTTATTTCCTTACAGCCGTGTTGCGAGGGTATGCAACAGAGAAAAAGTTTGTTTCTGTCCGCTAGATTAGCTAGAAAGTCTTTATACATACTTACTAGTTGCGAGGTCATCTTGGCCTGTTTATAAGTCAACAGGGTGGCGCTGATGTTCGAACAAATGTTCACCGTTCTCCGCGTATTTATTTTTTTACCATCTCAGTCAATTAGAAAATCGATGCATATCTATCCAGAGACAATGATAGCTTCGTATCTGTTTGATGAAGCTATGTGCCTGAGCTCTCTTTTTGTTAAGATCCATCTGGGTACCAGATAAGTCCTCTTTAGGGGCAATTCCGTTAGTCTCGTGTCTTTTGGTAGTTATCGCTACATATCGCTTAAAGAAATAGGGGCCGATTATTCCACCGGTCGGTATTGTGACAGAAGGCATTACTTTAAAGGCTTATAGAGGCTTTTGATATTTTTGTCTTGAATTTATCCTCCAATAATATTAATTCTGTTTACTGAGTATTCAGGTCAAAATGTGTTTCTTCCGAGAATAAGCTGTTGATAAATATAGAAAATCATCCAAACATCTCACTAACGAAGTGGAACTTCTGAAAGTAGTGGCTTTAGTTCTTGCACCAACTATATCTTGTAGGGGTGTAAATATAAATATTTACAAAACAGATCTCCTCTGCATGTTCATGATTGCTTTCGATATTTAGAGGTTATGAAACTTAGGAACATATCCTACGTTTGCTTCATTTTTTGAAGTTCTTGGTCGCCGTGTTTCGAACACGTTTATTTAAACTCTAACTGGTCTCTGTAAACTTCTGTACCTTTAAACCTTTGTACCTTCTTTTTAATCAGTTGAACACGCGACGCTTTATTTATGTTTGGTAAATTATATTTAAAAGTGATATTTGAATTTATTTATGGGACATTTTAGAATTAGACTTAGCAATCTTTTATTTTTAGAACACTCCAGTGAACATAAGACTGAAGAAAGTAACAAAAATGAAATTTTAAAAGAAAAAAATATTCAAGAACCACTTCTAAAACTTCCAATACAACTAGGAGTGAGCAATAATGTATCTTCAACAGGTAAAAAATTTAAACAATGTTTTGTGGTGATGGGCATCTGCACCTGTTGTTTACATTCGATGTTTCCGAAATCGCACTTATCTCTATTTGACTACATAAGGTTTCGGTTTATTTGTAGTTATTTTTATTAATTTGACAATGTAAAAAGTAATCAATTTCTAGCTATTTCACGAAATACATAGGTAAATATCCTTCTATTTTAGATTCCGTTACAGACTCTGGTGATATTAAAATAACAGCAGACATTAAGACACATGAAAAAGTACCAATGGTTTATGTAACACATTCCAGTAGTGGTCAAGGTAAACTATTTGTGCATCAAAACTATATGTGGTTAGCTATAAACAAATAAAAATTTCGATGAATAAACAGAATGGAAATATTATATTCATTTATGGATTGGTAATCCGATTTTGAGATCTCTTCTTGTTATTGGCCCCTACAGAATGATAACGTAAAGGCCTTTTTTTTGGAAGTACATAATAAATATCATAGAGCCTCAGTCAGTTAATCTGTAATTTACTTGTCATTTAGAGTATTTTTCCTTGAGATAATTAAATCAGTAGCTATATAACTCAACAACTAAATACTAAACTAAATTAACAGTGAAAATGTAAAGAATGTTCAACATCTCTCTAAACTTTTGATTGTACCCCAGGTTTGTACCCAACCTTAAAAGTTGATATTAGAATTTTAAAGGCTCTATAATCTAATTCTGGAGTTATTTATTTATTTTTTACTGTAAAGACAAAAATTCGAAAATTTTTTGAACCTCTTCATAAATACTTATACCTTGAGGGAATACTAACAATCATCAATTTGTTTTATATTTAAGATGAAACATTTGTATCAAAACAAGGGACAATGGACCGAGCTAAAATAGAAGAAAAAACGGAAAGTTTTATGAAAATTTTAGAATCACCTGAATTTTCCAGTTTACTTTCAAGTGAGTGTAATGTTTTTAAAATTTAATTTATCTGTTAAGAGTTTCATTTTATAATTATACGTTCTATTTTGGATACAAAAGTGTATTGCTTGTTTTCAGAAGTGGGACAATTCTTCAGTAATAGGTTGAAAAAAATTCAAACAAATATAATTAATGCGATTTACCAAACTTCACTAGTTATTAAAAATTTAATTTACTTTAAAAAATGATTAACAGTGCAAAATAAATAATATCTTAATTCTAAAAAGTCGGCGCAAGGTGCCCCACGTATCGCGCGCCTCTGCTGCGCGGAAAAGTTTACTTAAGCGACCACATTAATTAATTTTTCATTCTTGGTTTTCTAAATTGAGTCCTTCTTGTACTTGATGCGATTTTGATTGAGTAAATTTACTATTTTTTACTTCTAATTTTAAACTAATTTATGTATTTGCAATTGTATATTAATCTTGCGCAAACACATATTTTTTTTATATCTTAAGTGTTCTCTTAATATGTTTGTGAATATTATTTGATTTTTAATATCATGTTTTATTTACTATATTTTTTCTTAGCGCTAGTTTTCTGTCGACTTCAAAATTTTGCTGAATTTTTTGTGTTTACATATTATGTTTTGTATATTAAGTATTCAATATGGATTACATTTACATCACTTATAAGATTACTTTGGTTTCTATCCGTCTGTCTATCAGACCTGATTTTCTCCGAAGCTATTTGACATAGAAAGTTGAAATTTGGCACTAATATAGGAATTGATGGCCTCATCAGAGCCGTGTAGTTTTGAAAGTTAAATTTTAACTTAAGGGTGACTTGGAGGTGAAAACGGAAGTGAAAAAAAAATTGTTGCTAGGTCATCGAGCTCGTAAAAACACGAGTTCAAAAATATATATAATGTGATACTTGCGCACACTTTAAAAAATTGCGAAAATCTCGAAAAGTACTGTTCAGAAAATTTTGAAATAATTCTGGAATATTCTCCGCAGGGTGTAGATTGAACGAAAATTATCACGAGTGCATTACTTTTATTAATTTATCTGGTATATAAGAAAAAAAAAATTCAAGGTCATCAGTTTTCAGTAAAGATCGGAAAAAAACTTTGTTGAAAACTCATTGGAGGTGTGTTTTGTGAAATCATTGATCATTTTATACCTCCGAAACAAAAATTTTTATTCTAAAAGCAATCAATAAAGGGAACACTAATTGCGCAAGTCCGACTTGCACTTGGCCGGTTATTTTTTTTTTTTTTAATTCTTAATTTATGTTCTTCTTTTTCATTTAAAGCGTCATTTTTAAGTGGTAAGAAGTTTATTAAAATAGGTAGATCTTTGAAAAGGAGTGCTGCTAAAAAAGAGAGATATTGGAATATAAAAGTAGTGTACAGAGAGAGAGAGAGAGAGAGAGACTTGATAAACAGCTTTTCAACTCACCTGCCGGCCTGTCTTCCCATCTTCTTCCTAGGGTGGTAGGCGTACCCATGCTATTAAGCCGACCATTTTTTTTACTACTCTCAGAAGTCTGAAGATAACTAACATACTACGAAACCAATTTGAAGGATTTTTTCACTATAACCTAACTTAAAAAACGCCCAGACGAATACAAAAAGTTTCATTAAAATCGGTATAGAAGTTTTGTAGACATTTTTATGAACAAACATACAGGAACATAAACACATAAACAAGTAGTGCGACATACTTGACTTAACCTCCTTTTTTTTGAAGTCAGTTAAAAATATTCGAAAAGATTTACTGTTATGTCTAATTTTTGGTAATGTAGTTGATATAATATGCAACGTTTTTATCATTACCGAAACTGCTTCTCTCTCTCACTCTATATATATATATATATATATATATATATATATATATATATATATATATATATATAAATATATACATTTTAAATATTGTTTCTCTTAGATTCCTCTTTGAGTCAAAGTTCTAGCCAAATTTCCAGCAGTGCATCCAAAGTGTCTGTCTCTTATTCCGAAAAGAGAACTGTGCAGCAGAGTAAGTTGATTTTTGAAAATATCTTGGATAATTCTACCAAACTGAATTATTGACTGAAAAAATATATCTTTTTAAATTTCTATAACCTTCTTTTTAGCCTCAACCACGCAAGTTTCCCACAAAGTTGTGTCATCATCCTCTTCATCGTTATCATCCTCACAATCTAGTCAAAATTATCTTCAAGTCCTTGAAGAGCCTATATCCTATACTTTGTTAAAAAGTAAGTTATGTGTGTCCAAATGTTCAAAGGTTATTAGTACGTCGCTTAGTTTTCACACTTTCACATATTTACACTCCACTTCTTCCACAGAATCTAGATTCTCACATTTTGTTTGAACAACTTTAACATTTACACAACACACACACACAAGAAAATTATTTCCTAAATTAGTATATTTCACATTACACCCTTTCTGTTCCACAATACACTCCGCTGCACACATTATTACCTTGGTTTCTTAGCCCCTACATATTATATGACAGAAAATTACAAGATTATTAGGATATTGGCCATATCATAGATATGGCAAATACTTTTTAGAAAACTACCACGAAGCTCTCAATCATTATTGTTGATTCCGTCAGAATGCAATAAGCAAAACAAATCCGTCTATGCATATGTGTTGAAAACACATATGCACATATATATATATATATATATATATATATATATATATATATATATATATATATATATATATATATATTTAGGGTGACCGCAAAAAATCGATGTCGGAATTTTGTTCGTCTGGACCCTACAAAACGATTCCCCTTTCCAGATATTGAGATAGCGGAAATTTGAGCTCGATTAAATGACGTTAACCCGTGCCGCTCGTCGCTCAAAGTTTGAAAAAATCCAAATTTTTGGCCAAAAAGCTGACATATGGAGCCATAACTCCAGAACGGTAAATAACAGAAACACACTTAACATCTCAAATTGTTGATATTTTAAGTCAAACCGAGTTACAACAGCCTTTAGCCCCAAAAACGTGACCTGGTACCAGTAGGAGCCAGTTTGGGAGTATTCTAAGAATTTTACGGGTTTTTACATAATGTGTCTCGGAATTAACATTTTTTTGTTAAAAAAGTATTTTGGAACTCAATTTTCAAACATAAAGAGCCTTTTGTTCAAATTTAATCTTTTATTATATGGGGATTACCTGACTAGTTTACCAAAGAAAGACCCGTTTGACAGGTAAAAAGGAGGGTGAATCTAATTTCTATTTTAGGGATGGTGATTTTACTTCAGCGTACAACCGACTTTTTATTTATTCAGTTTAGTTTCTAAAGTGCCTTTGAGCTGGTTAGATCGAACAATTATCTAGTGAAGATATTTTAACGTTTTTTTTTTTTAATTTTCCAAGTGTGTGTGTTATTGTTTTTATAACTATTATAGTATTATTTTAAAAGACATTTGAAAACATTTTATTGAAATTAAAGTTTGCAATATATTTTGTTTCATTTTCCAAGTTAACTGTTATTTACCTATTGGCCTCTGAAATGGCATCCACATCAGATGTACAAAGCCGGACCAAGGATAAAATATTTCTTGTGGGCTATCCCATTCACCAGATCACCGGTTGTAAACTACCCTCAAATCGTCAAGTTTTGTGTGCTTTATTTTATAATTTACGTACTGTGAAATTAACTGTAAGAGAATCAGCAAAACTTACAATACGAGAAGTGTTCATTTTTTGGGAGAAAGCTCGAATCCCGACTAAACATGAGCAAGATGCAATTATTAAGCTGGAAAAACTTCACGCCGAGTGGAGAAACTCTTCAAAAAGACCGGAAGAAAACATCGAAAACGGCCAAGAACAAATTTAAACAGTTTGTTGAAAAGTTGGATGATCTCTTTGATATTGCTCAACAAGATGCCTTGGCTCTGATGAAATCGGAAGAAGATAAGGCGTTTCTCGTGAAACAGAGGCAGAAGGGCCGCCCAGGTTCCATGACTGGAGTGGATCTCAAGTTGTCTCGAGCTGAAGAAATCAAGGTACAAAAGGAACTTGCAAAAATGAACCGACAAATCCAAGAAGCAACTTTTGATATTGGTGAGTTTTTTTTTTATTATTAGTATTCTAAAAAATAGATAAACAAATAAGTAAATAGTTTCATTATAATTGAAAGAAAATTGTACATGAGAGCATGATTTGGCATCTTTATGATTCGGTTTATATTTTTTAAATAATACCTTTTGATAATTAGAAGTAGGTAATTTAGTACCTATGTATTATTACTATTCTACTAAAACGACAAGTTTTTATAGTCTTTTTTTTTCTCTTTCTTTTGTTGCTTCTTAGAGACGGATGATGAAGACAAGTTCGAAGAAGGCGAAGAAGACACTGAAGAGGACAGCATCTACCAGGAACTTGAGAGCTTGGAGGAAATGGACATCCCTGAAGAAGCTGCAGAAGATCCAGGACCATCTGAGAGCAAGAGGATGAAAGTTTCATTTGCAAGGGGCGTTAAAGAGATTTTAAACATTAAATTGTCCATTTTATTAGATCGATGTAACGTATCCGACAGAAATGCCACGAGAATTTTAATAGCTACTCTAGAAGCACTAAACCTTGACCCTCTTGAGTACAAAGTCTCGAAAACTTTATTACATGATAGAAGGCAAATGTTCAGAGAACAATATAATAAAAAAAATTTTGATAAAGTAAACATTCCTGAAAAAGAGCCCGTGGTTGTCCATTGGGACGGTAAACTTTTACCGGGTGTTTTAAAAAATAAACAATGTGAGCGAATAGCTATAGCTATTTCATATGGCGAAAAGGAACAGCTGCTGGGAGTTCCTGTAACAGCAAACAGCTCTGGAGAGGAGCAAGCAGCCGTATATGAATGCCTACATGAATGCGGTCTTCTCAACACCGTCAAGGCGATGTGCTTCGACACTACAGCATCCAACACGGGAAGTCTCAAAGGAGCATGCGTCATATTGGAGCAAATGTTAGGAAGAGAATTGTTATACCTAGCTTGCCGTCACCATATCTTGGAAATTCTGTTAAGAGGCGTATTCGACACAAAAAATGGGATCAACCACTGGACCTCATCCAGACATTTTCAAGAGATTCCTCACTGCGTGGCCCAAGATAGACAAAGGAAAATACGACACAGGTACCAGTGACAATCTAATACAAAAGCAGCTAACTCCAGAAGTAATTGCAAATGTTACTGCTAAATTCGAGACCAAATTAACTGAGAGCCACCCCAGAGATGACTACAAGGAGCTATTGCAGTTGGTTCTCGTATTTGTTGGATCACTAGACGGCAATATTGTGGGTTTTAGAACTCCAGGAGCCATTCATCATGCTAGGTGGATGGCAAAGGCTATTTACTGCTTAAAAATGTTAATTTTTCGTCGTCAATTTAAGATGTCTAAAGAAGAAGAAAGTTCTGTGCGTGCCATTTCTGTTTTCCTAGTTAAAATTTATTGTAAAGCTTGGTTCAATGCTCCAAAAGCTCATCTTGCACCAAAGCAAGATTTAGGTATTTTGCATAGTCTGTTAGACTATAAAGAATGTGACGACATTGCAGAAATAGCCCTGACCAAATTTTCGAACTATTTGTGGTATGATGAAAAGTTGTTAATGGCTAATAAATTGCTCAGTAGCACAGATGAACCATCACAGCACGCTAGGGTTGTAAATCCAAAAGTTAGGAAAGAAAACTTAAAAAGAGGTAGTTGATGGAGGATTGGTAAATTTACTTACCAAAGAAACGTTTACATTCTTTGACCAATTTAATATAAAAACAGATTTCCTAAGACAACATCCAAACACCTGGCCTCAAAATAATGACTTCCAAGAAGGATTGAAAATTGTCAAAACATTAAAAGTAGTTAATGATATGGCTGAGCGTGGTGTTAAATTAATAACCGACTTTAACGACCTTCTGACAAAAGATGAAGACCAAAAGCAATATGTCCTGCAAGTTGTAAGTAAATGCCGAGCATTATATCCTGACGTTTCAAAAACTACTTTAACAAAAGCTCTAGAATAGATTAGATAACTATGTAAAATTATCAACTCATGTAGGTACTACGTCGTCTGTATCTTTTCTGTGTCTGTTTTGTATGTATTATATACCTAATTTTTATATTTTAAAATAAAAAATGTCATTAGACTTATCAGTATTACTTGTTTTTTTATTATATTTCTCCTTTAAACTCAAAAATATACCAAAAAAAAGCAAAATTTATCACTTAATAACAAAATATACGAAGTATGCTCCTAGTGGTACCAGGTCACGTTTTTGGGGCTAAAGGCTGTGTGTGTAACTCGGTTTGACTTAAAATAACAACAATTATGTATAGAATATAAATTTTGAAGAACAACATTAGCTTTCTTTTGAGATATTAAGCGTGTTTCTATTATTTACCGTTCTGGGGTTATGGCTCCATATGTCAGCTTTTTGGCCAAAAATTTGGATTTTATCAAACTTTGAGCGACGAGCGGCACGGGTTAGCGTCGTTTAATCGAGCTCAAATTTCGGCTATCTCAATATCTGGAAAGGGGAATCATTTTGTGGGGTCCAGACGAACAAGATTCCGACATTTTTTTTCCCCCTCTATGAGATACGGTCACTCTAATATATATATATATATATATATATATATATATATATATATATATATATATATATATATATATATATATATATATATATTTACATATACAGTTATAAATATTATTGGTGCACAAGCAGTATAAGTGTACTGTATGCACATTAAAAATAAGTTGTTATATTTCCGCCAATAGTTAGTCTTGCTAGCAAAATATTTTGACGCGTCATAACTGTTGAATGGGACACCAAAATATATTTACGATTTACCATTAGTAAATCCTAACGCTCGTTATACCCTTTTTACTAACGGCATTATAATTTATTACCATAGTGCAAAGCTAAATGGCATCCTTAAAAGCTTCTAAAACATTTTTTTTTGTGATTATAAGGGCTCAAAAAAACGTCAATCCAAAAATGGGCTGCCATTTAACCATATAAAATCAATAAATTTAGTTTGTTCTTGATAAAATAAGAAGGAATCTGAAAAAAGCCGATGCCACCAATACCGAAGGACGAAGCTGGACCCGCTTTTTTTCCAGCCAAAAATGGCCTTTTTTCTAGTTTTTGAATAAATAACACCATATGTTCCAAGTTTTGGGTGGCCCAAGTTATTTTTGGCAAATTTTGGGCCTTAATTAATAATATGTCACGAGGGGAGACGCCTCGCTTGTATCTAAACAAGCCAAGGCATTTTCAAAGTTCAAAAAAAAATCGTAATTCTGATAATACAGATGCTATTATAGGTTCTACATAATATTCGGACCGGATGACTGAAATTGTTATTTTTTTTTTGTGTTTTTTCGACCCGTAGGATTCGAATTTGCCCCAAAAAAGCCTTTTTATCCAATTTCGCGGACAGCCTATCTATTGGAAGGCTAAATTGACTATTTTCATATGTAATAGAATTCGTGGAATTCGGAACAACTAGTTCCAATGAACAAAATCGTTTGGCTTTATTGCTGTGGGCCAATTAATTTGTAATAGCAGTTTTTGGTATCAAAATGAAAAATTTCCTATTTTCTATGAAATATTATGCCGATAGTCGCAAGAAATTTGTACGGTAAGTACTTTTAGATTTTTTTCTTGTACATTTTTAATATAGAAAATATACTGGAAATTATATCTTGTTTTAATACACTGTAAAAAAACTTTAGATGAATTTTAAATTATTTACTTAAAAATAAGTGTTTTCTAGATTTTTCAAGTGTTTAATCGAAATTACAAACATTTACTTGATTTTTCAAGCATTAATTTACTTGATTTTTTTGAATTTATACTAGAATTTAAAAGCATTTTATTTGAAATTTCTAGAAAACGCTTAAAAAATCTAGCAAATACTTAATTTCAAGTAAATACTTTAAAATTCATCTAAAGTTTCCTTGACAGTGTATTAAAAAATATTTTTCCAGCATATTTTTTATAATGAAAATGTCCAAAAACAATTTTTTAAAAGTACTTACCGTATGAATTTCTTGCGACTATCGGCGTTAAATTTCATAAAAAATAAAAAATTAACCCTTATTTGAACGTTATTATGTATTATCCAGAAATTTCCAGTTTGATGCCAAAAGCTGGTATTATAAACAAATGGCAAGTTCGTATTCTACAGGTCGAAAAACACAAAAAAATAACAATTTCAGTTATTTATGCAAAAACTTGAAAAACGACTATTTTTGACTGGAAAAAGTGGGTCCAGCTTCGTCCTCCGGTATTGGCGGCGTCTGCCTTTTGGGGCGCTCGACTTTTTTAGCGTCGATAAATGTTATGGTACTTGATTCAGGTGGTTAAACGACATTCCATTTTTGGATGTAGAATTTTGGGCTTTATCTGGGCATTCCAGGACAAGGGGCCACAAAATCAACGTTAAAGGCTTTTATTCAACTCGCTCTATAGAATGAACAACTAGGCAGACCGTTAGTCGATAAGACAAAATTTGGGGTGGTCCTCTTGGCCTACAGCCTACACAGCCTCTCAAAGTATGTAGGGCGTACATTATTTAACATTCTCCCTAGGGATATCAGAGTAATTTCAAATACACGTATATTATCTTTTAGAGTTACAACCTGAATTAGGGAGAAATACAAACAGATAACTAATACGGTTTCTTTTTAAATTTATAATTGATGTATGTTCATTGCTTTTTTTCCCTGATTTCCGATTGTTATGTATTAAATTTTATATTTCAATCTCCATTGTGAGCAGTTGTATGAGTGCATTTATTAGGATCAAGCTAACTGTAGCTTTAAATGTCATTGTTAGGTAGTATATGTTTTTGTAGTATAAATATAGTGATTGTTTATTTCTAATTTTTTAAATATATATATATATATATATATATATATATATATATATATATATATATATATATATATATATATATATATATATATATATATATGGTTCATCGTAAAACCACTGAAAATGGATAAAGTCCATATTTCAGCAGTCTACTCATTATTCTCTCATTTGTCAATTCATTTCGAGAAGCGCTTCGACGTGTCAGGGCTCATCTATCAAACTAGGATCGATAAACTTCAAGTACTTATTCTCGTACTGGCGCAACATCGTGGTAAGATATCATAACTTGTACCTAAAAAGCAAAAGTATATTTGTCCTCAATCGGACGCCATCCACAATGATAGGCCAACTGAGGCATGGTCCATAAATTGCCTAAAATCACCTCAGGCAGCGCGATTCGACAAGGAATCCACCGCATGCATGTGTGGTTCAATGAAAAATCACTGAAACGTCCATATTTTAGCAGTCTGCCCACTGTTTCCTCATTGTCTGGACCGAGTATATTAGTGCAAACTGCAGTTTGAAACTCCGAGTTGTTTTTTTTCATATCTAGGTACAAATTAAAAACAAAAAAAAAACATCCCGAGTATATTATTTATTGGAATTTTGGATTTCTAAACAGACACGAATTTTGGATTTTAATGACACATAAGTCGAAGGGGTAGATATATTTAATAATTATCATTCTAGATTCAGAAATTCCAAATGAAGAAAGTACAGTAACAATTACAGAAGTAGAAGACGGTACAGAAAAACTGAAAAGGCGCAAAATTAATTTAAATGTTAGCCAAGAAAATATTTTTGAAGAAATACTTAGTGAAGCCGATTCTCTTGAAAATGTCGATGAGGAATTCGAAAAGATGTTGGAAGAAACTTCAATGTAAATGATGTTCCTAATTTCAAAGTAATTTTAATTTTGATTGTTTTGTTTTTCACTGCCTTTTTGTCAAGAATGTTTAAACAAATTTAGTAGTTAATAAGAAATTTGAATAGCTGTAATGTGTAATCAATTAAATGATGTTTCTATTTCTGAAGTTGGTAAGTTCTTATAATTTTCGTTGTTTTTGATATTATTTAAGTAGTTATAAATTATTGTTACATATTATTTTTAACAGTGATTTTAAGGTTACCGTTTTTTTTTTTATTTTATATAATAGTTTATAAGATTGTTTACACTATTATAATAGTACTGTAATAATTTAAAATTATTTTAGGTAATAAAATGCTGTTTTAATATTTTTTATCTGAGTTTGACGTGCATGTTTATAATAAATCTATTATTTATAAATATTATATTCTTGATATATTTTTGATTAATGCATTATATTCAACAATACATTATATCTGTAGCATAGAGTCCTGTTTGCCTTAGGTAATCAATGGCCTACGGAATATTTCGGTAGCTCACTACTGCTCTGTCCTAAGTGAGCAATTGACTCCAATGATACGGGCGTTGCTTGCCAAGCGAGAAACTCGAACGATGCGTACTTAATGGGCGACGCGAGTGTTGCGATTTGACCATCCTATGTAGGAGACTGAAAGTAGCTGCAAACTGCTGTAGTAATTTGGTAGCTGCAAAACCTATCAGCTTGAATATTCATTACGAACAGATTCCTGAATGTTTATTGTGTTGGTAAAAATGTACAACTAGCAAAATGTTGACTAAAGCGCCCATGGACATATTTAATAATTATTATTCTATCTATTTTTTATCTTCATATTTGTCTTCTGGCTTTAGATTATCGCACGATGCACTGTACACATACATGCTTCCTACTCCTTCATTTCTTCCTCTGTCACGGAACATGTAGCCAGTGATGACTTATTAATGTTATTCTTAAGAGTTGGTTTGTGACGGTTGCCACTACTATTGTTTCGATAAAGTAAGTTATAAGGGCTCTTATGTAAGTACTATCTTCTATCTTACTTTACTTTTTAGGTTTATGTTTTTGTTTCTCCAAACTACGTTTTGAAGAAATCCAAAAATTGATAGCTGTCATTGCTTATGTTTGCTCATTCTCGGATGAGGTTAAGGTTTATACTGCAGGTTATCGTGACTCCTGAAATTGTTCTAAATGTTTCACGTAAACTGCCTATTTAATCTCACTGAATTCCTCGATATCGTAAGAGACTGAATTTCTTGAACTGAAATAATTATATTATACCTATTGTACATACGTATTTGTGGTTTTCTGGAAGCTAAATAGCGGCTTTTGCAGGTTAATATCATCACTATATCATGGGCATAGTAAAGGATCTTAAGATCTTGATTGTCCAGTTTATAATCCACGTTAGCAGTCTTCACCTTCTTGATTATTCATCAGCACTCATCATACCGTTGAAAAGTATCGGGCGGAGGCTGTTACGTCACCCATTCTAATACCTAAGGAACATTATTTGATAATTTATTCTTGACCTTCATAAAAATTATGTTGCGAGTAATCAATTTTTTTTGCTTAAGTGGTGGTAGCATATCTCCAACTTTTACTCTATCGAAAGCCTATGTGATACAGACGAGCCTTAAGTAGACTGTCGAAAACCTTATTGTTCTTCACTGATCTCGCTTTGTTCCACTTCTTCGAATATTATTTATGTCAGCAGCTTTGAAATTGAGCTCAAAAGATCTAATTTCTCTAATTTTTACCATCCTTGCTAAAAAGGAGTATTGTATTCGTGAAAAAATCACATTCCGAGATTTTTACTTTCCTTCATGTTGTATTTTTGTTTGTATGGTTTTAATAATAATATGGTAATTTTTTCTGGTTTTTTGTTGAGATAACAAATAAATATTATGCCTAGATATTTATATAAAAACATAAAAGGGGTTAAGGAGGTGGGGGAGAAGAACAGAAGGATTATTTCATATATACAGCGTTATATGCCCTTTTCAAGGGTTTTGTAGTTGAGGAATTAAAAATTAGGTAATATTTTTCATCATTTTTAATATTAACTCAAAAGGAGGGTAAAAGGTCAATGTACAGTTTCGATAGTATTTTGGGAATTTTTCCATGTTTTTTTTTGGTTGATGCAACTGCAAATTTTATTTATGGCGTCCGTAAGATGATGATCTTGTCACAAAACAACTGTTAGGGGTTGCAAACAGACCCTCGAATTTATTTTAGTGAAGAACGATCCCCATATTCAAAAAGGGGCAGAAAGCATCCCTCGAAAACTATCGTGGAATAACTCTCCTAAATAGCATCTTGAAAGCACTCAAGAAACTTATCTTAGAAGTAATGACAAAGAATATTAAGATAAAAGAAGAGCAACAAGGATTCAGAAAAAATAGATTCACTATCGATGCTGTATTTATCCTAAAACAAATAACTGAAAACTCACTAGAGTTTAATAAACCAGCATATATATATTTTGTGGACATGACAAAAACATTCGATAGAGTACGCATCACAAATATAATAGAAATAATGAAAGAAAATCAAGTAAATCAAAGGATAACATAAATAATACACGAAATGAACAAAAACTGTAAAACAGCAATTAAAGTAGGATATACAACAAGCGAACAAATAAACATCAACGACGATTTAAGACAAGGAGATTTACTGAGCCCATTTCTTTTTGATATGATTATGGATAGAATCATAGAACGACTTCCCAAAGAAGCAGGATATAAAATGGGAAACATTTACTTTCAAATTATATGTTATGCAGACGACGCTGTACTCATCGCCAACTCTGAGAACAACCTACAAAGGCTATTTCATACCTTCAACCAGGCAGCTAAACGCTTCAACATGACAATCAAGATCTAAAAAAAAACACAATGTATGGTAACGGCCAAAGAACCCATATGATGTAAGCTTGAAATTAATGGAAAAATTATATAACAGGTCATGAAATTTAATTATCAGGGATCAGAAATAGCAAGTAATGGTAACATACAACAAGAAGTCAAAAAGATAACGATGAAAGCCTGGTTTATTTTAGGATGCATGAAAGACATAATATAGAAAAATAAATACCTCAACAACGAAAGTAAAACAAGAATATATAAGACAGTCATAAGGCCAATCTTGACATATGCAGCGGAAACCAGAGCGGTTACATCAAAAACGATGCAAGTGATGAGAACAGCAGAAATGAAGGTAATACAAACGATTCATGGGAAGACACTCCACGATAGAATTAGAAGCGATGACCTAAGAGAAATGAGTAACATACAAGATGTAGCGAAAATAGTACGACAGAGGAGAAAGGAATGAATTAAGCACGTCGATAGCATGGACAACACTAGACTAGCCAAGTGTGCAAAGGCTAACAAACCAGTGGGTAAACGAACACAAGGAAGACCACCGAAACGATGGAGAGAATGTTGGACATTAACATCAGAGGGGCTTAAGAGGAGAAAAAACAGGCAATTGCCTACCTAAATGGGTAACCATATATGAAAGAAGAAGAAGAAGAATGATGAGATTATAGTAATCTACTGATAAATTCATTTATTTAGTGAGTATGCACAGGGCGTTATAAAAATCGTTTGGGGTATTTAAACGGTAAATCCTTGTATCAAGAGCAATTGCAGAAAAATAGCGATAAATTGTGCTCCTCTGAAAAGTAATGAAAAAGACGATAGTTGTAGTGTTGTTAAAATTAATTTTTTTCCCAAATTTTAGCCTAACAAACAATAGTCAAGACTAAAAACAAAATTTTATTATATGAAATATTTAAGAAAAGCACAACATTTAAGTTTATAGAAAAATATATTAGAGGTTAATGGGGTGGTGTAGGGGATCATAGGGATTGTTTCATATATATCGTGCTATATGTCCTCTGCAGGGATCTTGGACTGCAGGGATATAAAAATTAAGTTATTTCTTCATTGCTGTCAATTTTTATAAGGTTGGGAGGGAAAGAGATGGGAGAATCTTGTATAGTTTCACTAGTACCATATTATGAGAATTTTGAATAGGATGATGTGCAAATTTTAAGCATAATTATTTACAATAACACATTTATGGTGCTAAAGGAGTGGAGAAGGGAGGTACAAGAGTGACTACTGTATATTTAAGATAAAATAATTTTCCCATAGTAAAATTTACACGGAAAGATGACATAGGTGGCAAAGAGTGATTGCGTGTATGTCGTAATATACCTCCACTTTAATGTTAAGTTAAATATAGAACAAACCGGGACAGTAGGTAAATTATTATATTAACTTTCCTTGTTAAAGGAATGTATTGTATTCGGGCCCTTCGATTTTTTTTTACCTTAGGTCTTAGGGTTTTTAGATTACGAAAAACATATTTTTTTAATTTCCAACTTCATGATAAATAAATTAATAATCCAGCCAACATCATCCTCAACGTATAATTTTATTTACACATGGAGAGGTTTTTTCAGCATATCTGACAATTTTTTTATCTGTATGGCTCCATATGGCTTTTATTCTTTTCGTACGCACGTATTTTGCAACTTTTTAATCATTAAATACTTTTTTGATTATTGAAACAAGGTAAGTTTTTAATTTGTTACTATGTTTGGTACACATTACTTAACTATTATAATAGCCATTTTCTATGTTTCAAAGTTTATGCTTTCAGCCTTATTTTTTTCAACACATTATTCACTTGGAGGTAAAAGGTTACTTGTGTTCTTTTAATTTAAAATAATATATATATATATATATATATATATATATATATATATATATATATATATAAGACAGGAGTAGTCGCGACTGACTAGTTAAGAAAAATATATTCTCAATATATAGACTGCAGTCCGACTAAATTGAGAATATATATATATATATATATATATATATATATATATATATATATATATATATATATATATATATATAGGTCATTCTTTTTAAACCGGACCCCCCACCAAGGAACCAAACGGCTTGCCCAGGCTCAAATTTGAGCTTAAAGGCTCTAGTTTTAAAAGTTTTCGCATGCGTAGGTGTCCCCGAAAGGAGACTGCTTCTCAAAAAGACGTTAAAAGTGAAAAAAAAGCAGCTGGAATGGCATTCTTTTATCACCTCACTATAAAAAAAAATTACCCTCTTGGATTTATTTTAAAGTCCGGATCGCGAATTACAACAGGTTTTGCTGGTGCAAAAATTTAAAATTCGAAAAATTGCTTGAAAAAATCTAAACAAATGCATTGCAAAACTGTTTTGTTCTATGAACCTGGATTCTAAATACGAGAAAAAAATTCTCAGTGCATTTTTTTCATGACCCAGATTTTTGTAACTTAATAAAATATAACAAGTTTATAAACGAATCTATCGATAACTTTTATAAAATTTTACTTGAAACACATTTATCGCCCTGTTCGGACCAAACTGTTTATTTTTCAATGCTAGACTTCATACAAAAATAATAAGGGATTTTTTTAGATTAAAAAGGCAGTAAGAGTTTATGCAAAGTATAAAGCGAAAGTATAAAGATAAAGACTTGTAAAGATACAAGAATACCTTTCTTTAGAGATCCTAAAAAAAATCAAATAAATTCCTTACTGAACAACAAATCCTTTTTTTTTCCTATAAACCTGGGTTCTGTAGCACGCTGTTTTGAAAACAAATTGAAAAAAAATGCATTCAAAATTTCTTTCTCGAAAGCAACGCATTTTAGAATCCAGGAACAAAAAAGTTTTGTTTGAGGAATATGTATGAATTTCTTTAGATTTTTTGAAACGATTTTTCGAATTTTGAATTTTTGCACCAACGAAACCTGTAATTAGCGATCGGGACTTCCAAAAAAAATCCAAGGGGGGACATTTTTAGTGTTTTTCAAGAACAAAGATAATAATATAGTCAGGTTATAAAAAATACCATTCTACCTGCTTTCTTTTCACTTTTAATGATTCTTTTTAGAAACCTCCGCGCATGCGCAATATGTTATTTTTCAAAATCCCAATGGCTTTCAAAAATAGAGTTTTTAAGCTTTAATTTGAGCCCACGCAAGCCGCTCTACGTGGCTCCAAATTTTGGCTTGGTGGGGGGTCCGGTTTAAAAAGAATGACCCATTATATATATATATATATATATATATATATATATATATATATATATATATATATAAAATATATATATATACATATATACTAGAAGTGCTGTGCCCGCGGCTCTGCTCGTGTGGATTACAGAATTATTGTTTGAGTTTTTTGCAGGAGAGCGCGCTGGCAGTAAACTTTGTCCGACTTGATTCACTACTATCGTCACTGCTTACTCCTTATGTTACCTAATGTAACAAAATATATACTAAAACCTGGCTAGAGAATATATAAGTGGTAAGTGCATTAACTAACACAGAGACATTGCGTTATATATATATATATATATATATATATATATATATATATATATATATATATATATATATATATATATATATATCTATAATATATATAAAATGCAACGTCTCTCTGGCAAAGAATACAATATATATAAAATGCAACCAACGTCTCTCTGTCTGTCTGTCCGTTAGTGCGCTTATCACTTGAGAACCACTTATTCGATTTACGTGTTTTTATAAATTTATACATATGATATGTTTCTATATAATTCGATATAAGCCTAGATAATGGGAGATAAGGTGAGATAATGGGAGATAAGTATAAATAATGGGAGATAAGCAGAGATAAGTCTAGGTAATGTAAGCTATGGTGAGATAATGGGAGATAAGGAGAAATAATGGGAGATGAGCAGAGATAAGCCTAGATAATGGAAATTATGTAGAGATAATGGGAGATAAGGAGAAATAATGAGAGATAAGCAGAGATAAGTCTAAGTAATGGGAGTTATGGTGAGATAATGGGAGATAAGGAGAAATAATGGGAGATAAGGAAAAATATTGGGAGATAAGTCGAGATAAGCCTAGATAATGGGAGATAAGGTGAGATAATTGGGGACAAGTATAAATAATGAGAGATAAGGAGAAATAATGGGAAATAAGCAGAGATAAGTCTAGGTAATGGGAGTTATGGTGAGATAATGGGAGATAAGGAGAAATAATGGGAGATAAGGAAAAAAAAAATGGGAGATAAGGAGAAATATTGCGAGATAAGTCGAGATAAACCTAGAAAATGGGAGATAAGGTGAGATAATGGGAGATAAGGAGAAATAATGGGAAATGAGCAGAGATAAGCTTAGATAATGGAAATTATGTAGAGATAATGGGAGATAAGGAGAAATAATAGGAGATAAGGGGAAATAAGGGCAGATATTTTATTACGTTAGGTAACATAAGGAATGAGCAGTGGCGATAGTAGTGAATCAAGTCCACGCGAGCGGAGCCGCGGGCACGGCTAGTATATAATATATATAAAATGCAACGTCTCTCTGTCTGTCCGTTAGTGCGCGTATCACTGGAGAACCACTTATCCGATTTACGTACTTTTTTTTTTTAAACGTACATATGTTCTCTAGAGAATATATGAGTGGTAAGTGCATTAACTAACACAGAGACATTGCGTTATATATATATATATATATATATATATATATATATATATATATATATATATATATATATATATATATATATATATATATATATATACTGGTGGCGCTTATATACTCTTTATCCTTAGGAGGCAAACTAAGTGCTTATTTTAGACCTACGTGTTTGCAAGGAAAGTACTGGGTAAATCTCTACCGATTTTTTAACTGTTTTTTCTCTTTTATCATTTTCCTGAAATCAGCAGCTAACGCAAATCATCTCCTAGCCTCTCATAAAATTTAGTTGCTGCTAGTAGTACTTTAGAAATCTTTCTATTCTAGATAAAAGTGTCAAGCCGTTCGCGGAACATTTCTACCTAGAATACTCTCATGTAAATGTATTGTTTTCATTTCATCACTTTAGCCGAGCTTTATATAATCCAACAGTTCTAAAATTAATTTTAATTCTCTTTATATGCAGCAATTATAATACATAATGCAGATTCAGCATTAGTAAAAAATTTAAACGCTGAACTAAAGTTGGCGCAAAGTTCCCATTGGCCTTTTAGTTGATTGAAACGTACATATAGGTCTGCAAAGCTGAACTTTTTATTTCCTTTATACGACGAAAATTTCTGAAGCACTAAAATTCATCGAATTTCTGACTCTTGAACATATTACACGTAAGATTAAAGCCGACATACGCAATATATGCAGCTATGTAGCATTCAAGTTGTAAATGAAGCGGAATTTCTGGTAGAAAATCGTTGCCGTTTAAGAGAAAAATAAAAGAGTTGAGTTAGCAAGATGTTTTATTGATTTCAGAATGGCTATTTAAATAGAAGCATGTTCAGGCGTAAAATTTCAAGTGAAATATTCACAAATAGACGACAATCCTTTATTCAGGCCTTTTGAATTATTTAAAGCTTGCTCGTATAGAAATTTTATACGCTTCTTTTGGAGTTGCTTTTGCCACATCGCATTTTTACTAAGTTTTATAGGAGGAGAAAACAACGTATTTTTATTCTTTTACACCCCAAAGAAGCACGTATACGTGCTTACTATTTTAAATTTGTAATGATTGTGTTAGAAGGCGTAAATGGAATGGCAATAAAATAATGGAATCCGAAGATACACAAAATAAAAACGACAGTTTTGAAGTGAAAGATATTCTTTTATCTATGTTTTTATAATATATGGTTGGGTTTGATAAAAGCAATAAAATATCGAATTGAATCGAAATTGACAGTTCTGGAAGAAAACTATTGATATGCATTAAGAAAACATAAATTCCAAATCCACTTTGGATTTGCGCTGAAGGAAAAATTAGCTAAGTTTGAAGAGGTCTACTACCGACGAACAAGGTCGTGAAGCCGAATCATTTTCAATCATCTTCTTGATCTGTTTTTAACCACCAATCCGGAGATTTACACGGTCAGTGTAAATCCGCCGTTGGTTAGACGTTTGTTTTCGATCCGATGACCCATCTGACTGTGCCAGGAAGGTTTCCGATGTTATTTTGGCCGGTATGGAGGCTTACATCCCTTTTTCGAAGAAATGCTCTTCCAACGGCAAGCCTTGGTTTGACCGAAAATGCAAAGAAGCTGTTGCTTCTACTAAACATCTTGCATACCGACAATGGCGTGAAACACCACAAATGGTAACACCTTTATTCGTGCCAGGAACAGGTGCAAAGAAATTATCGATGAAACCAAGGAGGCACACAATCAACGGATTAGAAACAAACTTCTTGCTTGTCCCAACAATTTCAGGTCCTTTTGATCAGTCGCTAAGGTAGTTAGTCAAAATTTCACCAAATCCACCATACCACCACTCACACGGCCAGATAATTCTATTGCAACGACACCTGTTGAGAAAGCGAACTTGTGGGCTGAACTCTTTGCTTCACATTCTACTGTCGATTTCCAAGGAAAAACACCACCTACTATTCCCATAGTTCAGTCAAGGATGCCCGATATTGTCTTCAGACAGCGTATCATAAAACGTATTTTGATGAAGCTAGACACCAAAAAGGCTTCTGGCGTTGACGGAATACCTGCCATAGTTCTCAAAAACTCTGCGAGGGAACTAACACCAGTTTTCTGTAGACTTTTCAACCTATCCTACAGAAAGGGAATATTTCCTTCCTGCTTGGAAATGTGCGACAGTTCAGCCGATACCTAAAAAAGGCAAGAAGACCTTGCCAAATAACTACCGACCAATCGCACTGCTTTCAATAATATCGAAAGTCATGGAGAAGGCTATAAATCAGCATCTTCTAAAATATCTTGAAGGATTCAACATTATTAGCCATCACCAATATAGCTTTCGTAAAAATAGATCAATAGGAGATCTTCTGACTTATGTAACACATGTTTGGAGCAACGCAATTGAACACTTTGGAGAATCTCGAGCGGTTGCTCTTGACATATCCAAGGCATTCGACCGTGTTTGGCACGATGGGCTGTTGGCTAAGCTACGTTCTTATGGTATGTCTGAAAAGTTATGTTTGTGGCTCTCATGTTTCCTCAGAGAGCGTTCTTTACGAGGGGCAGTCGACGGATTTCTTTCTAACACCTTCACTATCAACGCCGGTGTACCCCAAAGCTCCATACTGTCTCCTACTCTCTTTCTCATTTATATTAACCATCTGGTGGAAAAGACTGAGAATCCAATCTACAGCTTTGCATATGACAGTACACTTATCTCTTCATTCACTTTGAACGCTCGGACACCGGCTACTCAGACGAATATCCGCAGACAGCAGGAAGTCATTCAACTTAGCAAAGACCTGGAAGAAATTCTATCTTGGGGTGACAGTAACCAAATGGAATTTAACGCTACAAAAACCCAGGCGGCACTTTTTTTTTTAAAAGTTAACGTTGCTGAACCCGACATAGTTATGTCGGGGCACTCCATTTCTCTAACATCGTCACGCAATTTGTTGGGTGTTAATTTGGGAGCGAATATGACCTGGCATGAACATGTTACAGGCATAGCAAGGAGAGCTTCTCAAAAGTTGGGAATATTATTTCGAACCAGAAAGCTTTACACTCCACAACAACTGTTAATTCTTTACAAAGCTCAAATTCGACCAACTATGGAATACTGCTCCCGTGTTTGGAGCTCCGCTCCCAAACATACACTGCATTTGTTGGATTCTATTCAGAGAAGAGCTGTTCTTCTGATTGGAGACCAGGAACTGACCGGCGGCCTTGATTCGCTGGAACATCGAAGAACGGTTGGCGACTTGAGCCTATTCTACAAGTATTTTCATGGAAAGTGTTCGAAGGATGTGACCCGCTTAATTCCTCCCAGAGCGCTGCATGTTAGAAGTACATGTCGCGCTAATTCTTCACATCCGTATGAGGTTCAGCTTGTTACTCCTCGTACAACACTTTCCAAGCAGTCTTTCATATGGAGAACATCATCCTTTTGGAATAATTCGTCCAGGACTGTTTCCCACCGAGTACAATTTACAGCGATTCAAGAACAACGTGAATCGCTTTCTCCTCACACATGTCGCTCCTGTAGCACTTTAGGGACTTCCCTGTAGCACGTGTGCTAGACCCATAAAAAAAGGCAATTTTCGTTAAATTAACACAGATTTTAATTTGGTTTTTGTTGGTTTCAACGCTTCGAAGTGGAATATTTTTTTATTTATGCTTTTATATTACAATAAAAATTCAATGCTATATGATAAAATCAAAAAAAATCTTTTCAAAACCAAAGGTTTTACAAGAATTTTTTTTTATACACATAGCATACCTGCGGCGGGGAAATCCCTAGTGCTGCGACGCGTGTGCAGTAAAACCGATTCATGTTTTTTTTTAAATTGCTACAAATTATCCTAGGTGGGATACACAATACTGGGCATATCTTTCCAAAGGGAAGAAGTTATTCGTTTATAAGAATTTTTGAAATGGGTTGTTTAGAATTCACGCTGAATCTCATATGGATGTGATATATTACAGCGCTGTGTATTCTTAGTATGCACTACTTTGGGTGGAATTAAGCTGGCTATATCCATCGAATTCTTTCCATGCATGTACTTGGAGAATAGACCCAAGTCGCCAACCGTTTTTCGATGTTCCAAAGAATCAAGGTTGGATTGATTTATATTCAGGCACATAGCTTTTTTCTGACTAGAATCCAATAAAATACAACGTATGTTTAGGAGCAGTGCCTCAAACATAGAAGGAGTATTCCATATTTCCATAGTCGTACAGAATTAACACTTTTGTGGAGTGTAAATTTTTCTAGGACGAAATAACATTCCCTGCTTATCAGAAGCTCTCTTTGCTATGAATGCAAGATGTACTTACGACAGGCACAGATACATAAATGAATATAACGATCAACAGCCAACCTCTACAAAAAATCGAACATTATATAAACTTAGGACAGAAAATCACCACAAAGAAAGGTCGCATGATTGAGAAAATTTCTCGACGAATTAAAATGACATTTGGCAACTTAAATGACAGTCTTACAGTAGAAATATCTAACACTTTAAAAAGAAAACTGTACAATCAGTATATTCCCTGTACTCACCTACCGAGCTGAGACATGGAGTCTCACAAAAAGACATGATTAAAGATTAGCCAGAACCCAGCGAGCTCACGAACGGAGAATGTCGAGTATTAAATTAACGGACCGAAAACGCAACGAATGGATCGGACAACGAACTAAAGTCGTGAACATATTAGAAAGGGTGGCCGAATTAAAATAGAGGTGAGCCGAGCACGCGGCCTGTAGAACAGACGACAGCAGTGGATTGACATAGACAGATCGTGATCAGGATCAAAGTTGAATGACGATGACCGCAAAAATGTAGGAAAAACATGATATAAAATAAATTGCAATAATCGAATTATTTATTTATTTATTTTACGGACAAGCCAATTACAATAGTAATATAAACAGAAAATTACAATAGTAATATAAAAAAAAAAATGTTAAAACACAATGCACATATACAATTCTTACGTGAAAACGGAGAAAAAAAAAAACAAGCATTACAACAGTTTAACACCTCAGATCCCGATCGCGCTTACAAGCGTTTTAAATTCGCTAACATTACAACTGAAGGGTATGTGTGTGTATAATTAGCACTATCAAATGGAATACTGAGCAGTACACTGCCACGAGTCCTATGAATAGTATTAAGTTGGACGCTCTCCAAAAGTGGTGGACAGGAAATAAAGCCATTCAGGAGTTTATATAGGAATAAAACATCTGCAAGATTCCTGAGACCCAGTCTCAGAATATTATTAATATTGGCCCTTACGAAAATTAAGTTGACTGTCCAAAAGCGCACCCAAGTCACGAATCTCCGACACACCGACTCAAGCCATTTCTGAGACTTTCTGACGAGTGATAGAGTCGATTCAGATCTTCCTGCAGACGCGTAACATCGTTTATACTTTCTATTCCTCTGTACAATTTGAGGTCATCCGCAAATAAAAGATATTCAGAATGGTTGAACATCTCACCAATATCATTAATAAACAAATTAAAAATTAAATTATGTAATTAATTTCTAGTTAATGGGCTTTCTATAATTATTCTCTAGATAAAGTGATTTGGATATAAATTAGAATATATCTTTTATGTTTTGTTCTAATGATTTGTTAAATTTTCTCGCGGCTTCCACAATATGAATACTAAAAACGTTCTCCATGGAATAATGTTCTCCATTCCTTCCAACATTTAGACTTGTAAAAACACACCGTTACGTATAACCGTATATAACATAAAATTTTAACACCACTAAAGGAAAAGACTTTTTTTACACCTCATAAAAAGGGGAAAAAGCAAACATCCCTAAAAGAAAATACACTTATATGTATAAAAAAAGGACAAAGAGGAAACACAAAATGTAAAGTACGTAATGTTCGAAGTATGCATTGGGGTTTATTTGATATATATGAAAAGGAAAATATACGAGAAAATAAATTTAAACATAAAAAAGAAATAATATTTACGTATATAAAACTGGAACTTAGAAAAACAGTCAAATATGAGAACTTGTAAACACGTAGCACATAATACTCCTCCGGAATGTTAAAATATTTTCTTTTTTTTCGGAACTTTCACATATAAAATATAGAATTTGCACCCTTGTCCAATATCAAATCAAACTTTTATTAGTCCATAAAAAATCAATTGGTTAATTATAAAAGTTAGAATCATTTATTTCAAACGATATACTTTTCCTCAGCTTCGATAGAAAGAATTACATAGTTAATTTTTTTATGTAAATTTTGTTGAGGTACCATTAAGAATCATGGTTGATTGGTTGGTTGGTTAGCAGTAGGCGGGGTAGGAGAATGGGTCTGTTTGTGCAGCCTCTTGGCGTATTGTGCTCCTCTCTCTTGGTTATATGAATGTCATCCCTTTAAGAAGGTTTTTAAAGGTCCGTTTAAGAAGTTTTATTACGACTTACCTAATTAAACAAAAGTGATTTTTTTATGTTGCAGGAGTTGTATATACTTTTCTTACATTTAATTGCTTCGGAAATTTACATTGTTTTTTACTTAGTTTAAAGTATAAAAATCTTAAAGGACTCCTCTTTGAGTTAGTCTTACGTATTACTATCGAAGGGCGATGAATCTAGTAGTAAAGAAGTCAAGAGAGTAAAGAGAACGTTCAAGTGCTACCTTCAAAGTTGTGTCCAATTTTTTAACCTTTCAAGTTCGCTGGGTATGTCCTTGCCTTTTGACATTCCTTATCGGTAGTATCTGCCTTTTGATGCAATAAGAGCTTTCGGTTTGTCGAGTAGTTGGCAATAGTACCCTGCATTCTCGTTTATATTTGATTCATCCGCGTGGTACCGTCAGCTGTATCATTTTGTTCTCCAAAGCGACCACCTTCAGTAATTGTTTAATGACATTAGTTTCATTAGATGCTTATTTATATTGGTATGTATGATAGTGTGTTTTTATAAACAGCAAAAAATGAGAGTTAAATGAAGAGCTGCGATTAACTTCTATGTTAAACATAACAATAACACAGGCCGACAATTTTTTTACCCAGAAACCAGAATATACTTTTCCGAAGGTTTTTGACGCGCTAAATTCGAATACGAGGTCAGAATTTCTCTGATGGCTACGGTTTTCGATATATTCTAACCCAAAAGTTCGAAAATCACGGTTTTTCGAGATATTTGAGGTTATGTTACATCGAAAGTTATTTTTTTTTTGTGAAACCATTAATGGGGTCCGAAAGAACTACGCTTCCTCTTCAAAACGCATTTGGATTTGTCTGGGTACCTTTTTTTTATCTTTAAGAAATCGTATGTTGAATTTTAGTAGTTAGACTTATTTCTTCGATTCATTAACTTTTCTATTTGTTTATTAAACTCAAAATAAGTCTACTTTGAAACATTCTTCTCCGCAAATTAACAATCAGTACAAAAGTTAATGCGTCGAAGAATTGTATTTATTTGCCTTTCATTTTCCAAAATCGAGGAATAAATCGAAATACTTAATTTCTAAATCTAATGCGTTTTGAAGAGGAAGAGTAGTTCTTTCATACCCCATTAATGGTTCGATAAAAAAAATTACCTTTTGATGTAACATAACCAGAAATATGCCGAAAAAACCGTGATTTTCGCACTTTTAGGTTGGAATATCTCGAAAACCGGAGCCATCAGAGACATTCTGACCTCAGATTCGAATTCAACACGTCAAGAATATCCGGAAAATTATATTCTGGTGTCTGGGTAAAAGGTTTTGCCAAATTTTGTCGGCCTGTGTCACAGAAACATAGAAATGCTTCAAAAAGAATATGAACTCTTATTTCCTACTCAGAAATAAGATGATTTAACGTGACTGTGACATGCGTGAGAACGATGAAATGTCGGCGCTACCAAACACTGTTCTGAACAAGGTTCCCATTCGAACGACGCGTAATTTCATCATAGATAAACCCACCTTGACCTTGATCGAAGATTACTTGGGGATACCAAAATCAACTGTGTATAACATTTTATCTTCTGATAAGGATGACATCTTTTTGAAACTACAGCTACTAATTCAGTCAGATATTATGATAGAGTTATTGGGCAAAAACAAAGTTTGTATGTTCGATCATATTTGCCTATTCTTTTACTTCTTACTTTTCTCTTACCTTAATATGTCATTGAAAGGAAAGGGATTCAAAACCACCGTAAATCTTCAAATCCCTGGAAAGACCACCTAATCGCTAGTATGAGACTAAAATTCCGGGTTTCAATCGGTTCGTCTAACAATGAATTTGCTCGACGTTTCGCCAAAATCTCATTTGGCATTTTTAAGTGCTCCCGCTGCTGCTGCTACTCGATACTGTGATCTTGCTGTTGCTGCTGATCGAAGCTAACTGAGAAACCGACGTGCGGTCGCCGTTTTTTATAGGTCGGCGTCCACGCACATTGTAGGTGGGGGGGGTTCGGAAGTGTTCGTTCGAGCATCGGTGTTTGCCAGCTGGGTGGTAATTACGGGTTACGGCGCTATGCTGACTGTTGCCTTCTCGATGTTTTCGTTATTCCTTGATTTAGCTAATAGACCCTTCCATGTAGTGGACATATTCAGCGCATCATCTCGCTTATTTAGCTGTCCATTATTTTCGATTTTCAAGGCTTCTCTGACTATGCGTGTTTTATAATGTGAAATCGAGGCTATTTGTTTAGATCCCTCAAAATTGATGTTGTGACCAGTATCATGATGGTGCTGAAAAAGAGCTGATGTTATTTGTTTGTTTTAGATACTTAATTTATGTTCTTGGCTCCCGGTGGAGATTCTTCTGTTTGTTTGTCCTATGTACAATTTGTGGCAGTCTCCGCATGGGATACTGTAAACTACGTCAATCAATCAAACACCGTAAATCAATTACGCCGTCAATCCCAGTTGAAGATATAATCTCAAATGTAAAGATTGCTGTAGATACTATGCTGTAAACTCCATGTTTAACCAGGATGTCTGCCGGAGTGTTTTGTGGTTTATATGCTGTGTCTATGTTGTGTTTTCTTAGGTCTCTTCCAATCCTATCTGTAACTCCTTTCACATACGGTAATAGGACTCTACTCTGGTTGAGGTCGCGTTCTTCTGTGTTTGTCTGTGGATGGCGCGGCCTTTCTAATGCTCTCCGTATGGACTGGTCTTTATATCCATTTTGCTTAAGGGCCTTAGTGATTTGTGCAATTTCTTGCTGTCTCGTGTCTGGTTCGGTGAGGCGGTATGATCTCGATACGAGGATGTTGGCTACCGGCTTGAGTTTGGATGGATGGTGGTGTGAGTCAGCGTTTAAATATATAACCTGAACTGTATCCAGTGGTAAATTCTATTTAAATAGGTTAGGAAGTTGTCTAAATCATTTCGTTCATGGGGCTAAATTATAAAGATGGCATCAACATATCGTTTCCAGAGTTTGGGTTTTAATGATGAGTTTTTAAGGGCCTCTGTTTCAAAATACGTCATATACAGATTGGCTATTACTGGTGAAAGGAAAAATCCCATGCGCGCTTCATCTGTTTGTTTGTATCTCTGACTGTGACTGACAAAGTAGATATTTTTTAGACAGTTTTCCGATAGTTCTATAACATGAGCTGGAAAATCCTCGTTCAGTGCTATTTTGTCTAGTGCTTCATCCACTGGAATACTGGGATAAAGTGAAACAACATCTAGACTTGCCAGAATGTCATTTTCCTCTAGTTGAATGTCTCTGATTATGTTCGTGAGGTGTTTGGAGTTTTCGATGTATGAATCAGCACTTTCAACGGTTGGTTGCATGATCTGTGACAGATGTTTTTCTAAGTTTTGTGTAGGTGAGACCACCGCGCTAACAATGGGTGTAAGGGGGACGTTGAGCTTGTGTATCTTTGGTAGGACATACAACTTTGGGCATTGGCTTGATTTCTCTCTTGAATTATCAGTCTTTCAACCTCTGGTCCCGCGTTTGCAGATTTTATCTCGGCCTTTGTAGTTTTCTCCAGATATGTTATAGGGTCCCTGGTAACTGGCTTGTAGGTGTCGTCTTGTAGAATGGTTTCCATTTTTGTCATATAGTCTTCGGTATTTAGGACCACTGTGGCATTGCCCTTGTCTGCTGGTAATATGGTGAAGTTTTTGTTTTTCTTGAGTGCTTGAAGAGCTTTCCATTCTTTAAATTTCAGGTTTGGCTTAGGAGGTCTGCTTATTCATAGGATTTCAGTGATATCTTGTCTTATTCTTTCAGCATTTTCTTCGGGCATGGTATCTACGGCAATCTCTACATTTGAGATTATATCTTCAACTGGGATTGATTTTGGTGTTACGGCGTAATTGATTGACGTAGTTTACAGTATCCCATGAGGAGACTGCCACAAATTGTACATAGGGCAAACAAACAGAAGAATCTCCACCCGGATCCAAGAACATAAAATAAGTATCAAAAACAAACAAACATCAGCAGTTTCTTTTTCAGCACCATCATGATACTGGTCACAACATCAATTTTGAGGGATCTAAACAAATAGCCTCGATTTCACATTATAAAACACGCATAGTCAGAGAAGCCTTGGAAATCGAAAAGAATGGACAGCTAAATAAGCGAGATGATGCGCTGAATATTTCTACTACATGGAAGGGTCTACTAGCTAAACCAAGGAATAACAAAAACATCGAGAAGGCAACACCGATGCTCGGACCAACACTTCCGACCCCTCACCTACAATCTGCGTAGACGCCTATAAAAGACGGCGACCGCACGTCGGTTTCTCAGTTAGCTTCGAGCGGCAGCAGCAGCAAGATCAAAGTATCGAGTAGCAGCAGCAGTTGGAGCACTTGAAAATGCCAAATGAGATTTTGGCGAAACGTCGTGCAAATTCATTGTTAGACGAACGGATTGAAACCCGCAATTTTAATGTATTACCTCTATTGTTATATATATATATATATATATATATATATATATATATATATATATATATATATATATATATATATATATATATACACATACAGGGTTACTCTTCCTCGGTCTGAAGCATCCGCTCGCACACTGTAATGCAGTGCAGTCAATGACGACAAATATTGTTTCAATAGCGGCTCTTAATGACGTTTATTAGAATGCTGTAGTTTATTAGTGACCTGTTCAACTCCGCTCCATATGTAGTAGTCTAAGGGATTCAAATATGGGATGTTAGGAACACAGTTACTGCGAGCAACGTGTTTCGTACTGGAAGCCTCGGAAAGCATGTGTCGTATATTTACTGTGCACCATTTGTATCGAAGGTCCTTTTTGGCAATTGTACGTATTATTGACTCACTTATATCCACAATTCCTGTGCAATTTCGCAATGACCACCCCGGACCAACCGAAATCAGCGTTTGAGCCCTTTCGATGCCTACAAGAGCCCTTTTGAAGACCACAAGAGTCCTCGTTGTAATCTTTCTTGCCGGCATACTGGAATCTTCCTTAAACTATTTTAAAGTCGTATATTTAGCCACAACGCCATAAATGATTGATCTGGGTATCCAGAAAAAAAGTCTATGATGATTGCAGCTCTTAGATTATATTCACACTTGGTTTCAACTTCATGGACATTTTGAGATTATAGCCGCTTACTAGAAATGTCAGACTTTCCCAGACGCCAACAACGGCCTCTAGTGGAGGTACACTATGGTGGGAAATTTAAATTAAAATTTATTTGGATTTTAGCGACGCACTCCCTATATATACATATAATACACATAATACATATCGATTATATATATATATATATATATATATATATATATATATATATATATATATATATATATATATATATATATATATATATATATATATATATATGAACAAAAGTTTGGAAGTAATAAAAATTAATAGTTCAACTGAGGCTTAAAAAATTTAAACTTGTTTTTACCAGCCCCTTAAAAATGATATGGAATCATTGAGAATATCCATTGTTATACTCTATTGATCGCGGTGCTTTGTTAAAATACAAACAAAATAATTGAAAAACAAACAAACAAGCTATTTGCTAGTATAATTTATTACTATTAGCTCTAATGGGTTTTCAAACTGCTGCTTAGAAACGTCGTATCCAATTCTTTTTTCCTTTTCCAGAGATAATGTTTCTTAGATTCCTACGTTGCTTCGGTTTTTATTATATCGCTTTATCTTTCTTCTTGTCGTTTTTTCTTATTAATTGACAAAATGAATGACGCTCTCTCCATTAATTTGTCTGAAACTCGAATACGATAAAATCCGAAATATCTTATTTAAAGCTATCGATTTTTAAATTGTTCTTGAGACAGTGGAAAAAATAAATGGCTTGTTTTTATTTTTACATTGTTCACTTGAGATGGGAACTGTCTCACTATATTACACTTCTTGTAAGTGACAATTCTGGGTGTTGGCTGTTGATAGGTAAAGGGCTGATAGGTAAAATTAATTATTAAGTATTTGTCCTATTTGAAGGTTTAAAGGTAGACAGCACGTAGTAAATAAATCAGTGAATAGATGAGTAACTTCTATAAAAATTAAAATGCCGTTTTTAGTTTTAAAGTATAATTTTTAACCCTACATGAATATAAGCCGATAAACTAGTTGTAGACGCGAGGTTCTTTAAAAGTAACATTTGGTTCATGCGGTTTTTTCGTATTTCTATTTAAATAAAAACCGGCCAAGTGCAATTTAGTATTACGTACGGTGATTGCTTTAAAAATAAATTGAAAACCTTACTCAGGCCAAGTTAATTAGTTCCCAGACATGTATATACCTTAAGATCCAACATGTATTTTCGCATTTTTTTATCTTAGCTACCTAATAGCCAATAAATCAATCTAACTCAATCTATAATCTAGTAATAGAAGTGTAAAACAAATGTTTACTACCTGTGTAAACAAATAAAATAATATTCTTTTATCTCGGTACAGAAACGACGAGCGAGCAGTAATGTACTGAAAAGTATATTAAAAAACCTCCTCCATATTGTCAAGGAAAGTTTTCATGGTTTTTTACCAGAAGAATTATCAAAAGTAATGCACTTGTGACAACTTTTGCTCAATCTACACTTTATGAAGAATATTCCAGAATTTTTTCAAAATTTTCTGATCAGAACTTTTTGAGATTTTTTAAAAATAATCAAAGAAAAGTGTGTGCAAGTACTACATCATATACATTTTTGAATTCGTGTGTCCACAAGTTTTCATTTGACGTCCCACCCGATAACCTGATAGTTTTTTTTTTTAATTTCCGATTTCATCCCCTAAAACTAACCCCTTAAGTCAAAATTTAACTTTCAAAACTACATGATTCTGATTGGGCCAACAATTCCTACACTCTTGCCAAATTTCAACTTTTTATGTTAAATAATTCCGAAGAAAATCGAGTGTGACAGACAGACGGATACCGAAGTGATACCATACGTGCTCCGTACCGAACACTAAAAAAACGTTGCTAAGATGGAACAGTAAAACAAATGGTTTGTTCGGCTTTGTGTGAAAAAGCTGTATTATACAGCATGTGCAAAAAGTAGTTTCAGTTGTTACAGGAAAATTTAGGCCCTCAGGATGATGAACCAAAGTCAGTAGAAGGCGAACTGGAACCTACAAATGCAGTCTGGGTGCTCCGGCATCACTTATGGAAACTGAAAATGATTCTTAAATTTCCCCGTAGTGGTTTTCATAATAATTTTGATGAAAAGTATGATTCTGGCTAGAAAATCTAGAAAATTCTGAGTAATCACCTCTTTCTCGCAGTTCTCTATACAGGTTACAGCACCGGAAATAACTCTCTGTCTATAATTGGTCGGTTTCATTCGAGTAAATTACAATTTCAGTTTAAGTCTGGTTTTTAATTTTAGATTCAGTCAGTCATCGCTACTAATGATGATTATATATATTATATGATGGTTAACGAAACGGATGTCTAGTGTGAAAATAAAATGTTTGGTGTGGTAGTGATAATTGTTGTATAGTATGAATCCCTTGTTAAAACGAGTCTGATTTACAGTGCAGCGACATGGAAGTCAAGCTTAAGTCGACGGAAATTGGTGTGATCACTGGGAATATCTCCAAAGGAAAACATTTGCAATGAAATTATATGTTACCAAATTGGTGGTGATGGTTTTCTGAAAATGAATATTGAAAAAAAAAAACAATCAAGATGGCATGATCATGTAAAAGAATGGGAGAAGGAATAGTTATGAAATAAGTCTAATAAAAAATAGCAAAAAACCTGGAAGACCAGAGAGTACTTAAAAAGGAATCTTCAGAGTAATGAGGTCAATGATAATAAAAAAGATTCTATAAAATGACTGAAAGATAAGAAAATTTGATCATTCGGAAGACATTTTCAATCCAGTATCATGGTATAACGCCGCTGTAATAAACATGGGTCAACTTGTTTTGTCAACAGAACCTATTGTAAAAAGAACTTAGAACTTAGAAAGTTATAAATACATTAGCTTTCTCACAATCAGCATAGCACAAAACGATATATTTTCCTAGTTTCTATTAAATCTATTATGGAAAGGAATGAGACAAGCAGAGGCAAGGTATTCCAAACTGAAGCAAAGCAATTATTATAGTTTCGTGTCCTTGGATATTTCAATATCTTTTAGTTCTCAATTTATCGGGTTATTTATTGGCTTCTGTTTGTTAAGATGGATTATATATTTTTCTAGTATGACAAATGTTACTCTAATGACAAACATGTTTTATGAAATTCTCATCACTTTATTTTGTTATCTTCAATTATATTTTTTAAATATTTTGGGAGGGAGATTTTTAAACATTCTCTATGTAACCAAATGATTGAAAACAAATAATGGAAGGTACATAAAAGGTCGATGTACATAATTTACATAAAATATTGACAGCTGCAAACAGTATCTTAAAAAAGACAGGAGCAACAGGTCTGAAAAGGTACAATTGGGATGACATACATTTTACATTTGAATCGTGTGTTAGTTTAAATAAAACTCCTTCTTCTCTCTAGGTTTTCTCGTAAATAACATGAAATGCATAATAAAATCACAATTTATATTCAGCATTTTTTATAAAAGAGAATTGCAAGGTTTTCTGTCCTAAGGGATACATTAGCTAGATGTAGTTTGTAATATTAAATTTACCTAATAGTTTACTAACACCTTTGCCATTAAGTTTTTACATAATAAATTCAACGTAACTAAGGGTATTGGATAATGAATTATTACTCAACTAGTTTCTAATTAATTAATAACCTTGATTACTGAACAGTTTTACAAATCGATAAAAAAAATGTATTTAAAGCAAAATAAACTGTCATCAAAAGTATCATTTTTTTGACATATCTTATTCTACCAACTTTTATGTGAGCACGAACTTACTTATGAAGACTGGACTTTATCTTTAACATCCAAGTTTTTTTTTTTTCGGTCGAATCTCGTTTTACTAACATGGGGATATTTAACAACAATAATACTGGTATTGATATTGGTCAATGGGACATCTTCATGTGCTTTTCAACAAATATTTGGAATTAATGTTTGGCTTGCTGTTATAGGAAGGCGAATTATAAAAAACAAGTTTTTTTTCGAAGAACCTCTAAATACTGAATAATATTTTTCTAGAAAACCAAATCATTGTGCTGCCTATAGTTAAATCAATCAACAAGACGACACGACTCCGCCCAGAATGCTAGAGTAGTAATTCACTATTTAAATGAAACTTTTGGAAATGGTAGGTCGCCAAGGCTTCTTCTGGATATCGAAATGCAAACAAATGACGGAAGGAAAATTAAGATGTACGTCAGGAAGTGCGATAATTAAGATACTGTAAGTTATATAATAGTATACTTACAAAATTGTAACAATTTTTCTCTAATTAAGTATGTAGGTCAAGCATTTCACTAACCAGGTAGCGACATAATCATACAAAACATGAGAATAACACATTTGGAGAAATTACAACAGTCTTAAGAGTTAAACTAATAATATTAACATTTTTGATGGTTCTTTTTAGAACCAAAACTAACTGTGAGAAACACCACTCTGCCTTAATGGTACTCCACTCTGTATCTGACGTAGCATTTAGTGACTTATAGAGATTTTTGGTTCTCCACCGGATATTGTTGGTAATAAAGATTTTGTCAGATGGCCAACAAAAAGCATAAGTTGATATTTATTAAGGTTATAGTCTACATTTTAAGGTTTTTTTCGAAAAAATTATTTTTAAAAATTCTCAGAGAATACGCAACACGTTTAGAACGGAATAAGGAACGCATCCCTTATTCGAAATTAATTTTCTCATGCAAATCGTTACCTCTAATAGATTTGGTATGATTCTGTGTTAGCAAATAAGTGTAAATAGAATTCAATACCTCTACATTTTTAAGATTGATATTGTTTTTGCAAGTTTTTATGTAACTCATTTCCAAAAATCTTCTTCTGAAGTAGTAGGTTTCTGGTTGCTGTAATTTCTCCAAATGTGTTGTTCTCATGTTTTGTATGATTATCTCGCTACATGGTTAGTGAAATGCTTGATCTACATACTTAATTAGAGAAAAAACTGTTTGTAAAATATACTGTTGTATAACTCACAGTAACTTAATTATCGCTCTTCCTGATGAACATCTTAATTTTCCTTCTGTGGTTTGTTTGCATTTCAGTATCTAGAAGAATACCATTTAGGAAGCGAAAGCTTTATTAAAAAATAAAAAACAGTAACTAGAGCCTAAAGATCTTTAATTGCTCATCTCTATTTCCTCACGAGAGCGTTCCCAGTAGTTAACTTTTGATTGTTTGTTACCAGTCCCCTGTTACTATTTATATAAATATATATATCTATATATATATATATATATATATATATATATATATATATATATATATATATATATATATTTATATAAATATATATATATATATATATATATATATATACATATATATATATATATATATATATATATATATATATATATATATATATATATATATATATATATATATAAATGACTAAACATAGCTTTGAGAATTTGTTTCATCAATTGTATGAGTATTTCAACGAATATCCCCTGCCAGAGCAGTGGAACGAACCATATATTGTCAATTTATTAAAAAAAAAATAGCTCTAAGAACCCATCTGCTGAAGGAACTATCAGTAGGCTGTATGGTAATGTTATTAGCGAACATGAATATTAATGACTTCAAGAAAAGGAGCATAGGGGTTTTAGAGCCAAAGTACCTTTTTTTTTAAAAAAAAAAAACCTGTCATAATTGAATGATAGGTAACTAGCGGAAAAGTATATTTATGAAGTGAGAAAACTACTTTTCTCCTATAAATGAAACGGGAAAACAATTCGAGACAACGTCGGTAATCTTATTTTAAATTTAAACCGAAACTAAACAAATCACTTAACTTGATTAACTAATTTGCCCTGACTAGTACAATCCGACTTAATACAGTTTTAGAAAATTGAAGCTGCACTGTTTCAGACGAATGAAAATCTCCTCCAATTCTAATTAAAGCCCATCTGTTTTATTTTCGTTTTCACACGCAAAATGACTGTATACTTCGCTAAAACAGACTTTTTACCTGTCAAAGGGGGCAATTTAATTTTAGAATAGGGTGAGAAAGAAAAGTACACTGGCACATTCGTCCAAATAATCACCAAATATTTTATACCAGAAGCTACGTGTAACTCTGCCATTATGTAGTACCACTATATATATATATATATATATATATATATATATATATATATATATATATATATATATATATATATATATATATATATATATATATAACCAGGTGTACAAGTATGAAATGCGGATTTTTTTTCTAAAAAAACATGTTAAATTCAGAAGAATGATAAAAAGTGCTTTATTCGAAGTATGCTCCATCGCTTGTTATACATTTTTCCCATCTTTCGGGCAATTTGTGAATACCACGCCAGTAAAAATCTTTCCCTTTTGCTGCGAACCATTATTCGAGCTATTTTCTCACATCTTCATACGATCCAAAGCGCTGCTCAGCAAGTGCGTGACTCATCGATGCAAACAAGTGGTAATCGGAAGGAGCCAAGTCTGGTGAGTAAGCTGCATGGGGTAGAACTTCCCAACGTGTCGCGAACTGGTTTTGCCGTATGTGATGGAGCATTGTCAAGAAGAAAAATGATTTTGTGTTGCCTCTTTCGGTATTCTGGCTTTTTTTCAAGCAGCGAACGGTTCAAGTCGGTCAATTGTTGTTCGTAACGTTTAGTGTTAAACGTTTCCCCAGGTTTTAACAGCTCATAATAGACCACGCCCCTCTGGTCCCACCAAACACAGAGTATCGTCTTTCTGCCAAAGCGATTCGGTCTTGCGATCGATGTGTATGGTGCGCCTGGGGTCTACCCATAATTTTTTGCGCTTGGGATTCTCAAAATAAATCCACTTTTCATCCCCTGTAACTATACGATGCAAAAAACGACTTCCTTTTGTACCGAGTGAGCAAAATGTCACACGTGTTTTTGTGCTTTTCCATTTGCCTGTCGTTCAACTTATGTGGTACCCATCTTCTGAACCTTTCCCATCTCTCGTAGCCGATTGGAACCAGCTTGTTGACTAACGCCCAATTGCTTGGCGAGTTGTTTTTGTGTTTGCGAATCATCTTCGTCCAATAATGCTTACAATTCCACGTCTTCGTATTTTTTTGGCGGTTTTTCACGTTCCTTGTCTGCAACATCGAAGTCACCACTTTTGAAACGCCGAAACCATCGTTTGCACGTAACTTGCGATGGAACATGTTCACCATAAGCTTCTCGAAGTAATCGGTATGATTCAACAGCAGTTTTCTTCAAATGAAAACAAAAAATTAATGCTGTCCGCGAATGCTCTTTGTTCAGTATAAATTTCGACATATTGAACACAACAACACAACACTATGCACACACTTTTCCAATTTATCACTCGTGCACGCCTGACACTTGTTGATCACACAACAAAATGGCGCAGTGTCAAATCTTTATAGCACAAAGTACATTGGTACACCATCTGTTGTCTGAAATCCGCATTTTATACTTGTATACATGGTATATATATAGATATATAGATATATATATATATATATATATATATATATATATATATATATATATATATATATATATATATATATATATATATATATATATATATATATATATATATATATATATATATATATATATATATACATACATATATATAAAGGGTGATTCATTTAGAGGTACTTTTTGTGATGGGGATTTAATTGCAGATTGCGCATGCGTCGTGTCAACTAAAGTGGCATTCCTGTTCAGTAGTGTTTGACAATTCATAATGGAAAGACTTAGCCCGGCACAGCGTCTACAAATTGTTCAACTTTATTACGAAAATGGGCGTTCTACGAGGAATGTGTATCGGGCGCTTAGAGCAACTTATGGTTCACATAATCGGCCTACCGAACGCACAATTCGCTCTACCATCAATAAGTTTGAGACCCAATTTTCATTATTGGATAATGCTCGACCGAATAGACCACATCCAGCACGTAGTGAAGAAAATATAGGGGCGATAGCGGAGAGTGTACGCGAAGACCGTGAAGTGTCGATTCGTCGCCGTTCTCAACAGCTTGGCTTGACATATTCAACAACTTGGCGTATTTTACGTAAGGATCTTTCTTTAAAAGCATACAAAATTCAACTAGTGCAACAACTGAAGCCGACCGACCTTCCGAATCGTTTCCGTTTTAGTCGTTGGGCTCTTGACAAGCTTGCAGAAGATCCACTGTTTTCGAGAAAAATTTTGTTCACCGATGAGGCCCATTTTTGGCTTAATGGGTTCGTGAATAAACAAAATGCCCGTATTTGGGGTGATGAACAACCTGAAGAGGTTCAAAAGCTGCCATTAAATCCAGAAAAAACAACTGTTTGGTGTGGTTTATGGGCCGGTGGAATAATCAGTCCATATTTCTTCAAAACAGAGGCCGGTCGGAATGTTACTGTGAATGGGGACCGTTATCGCGCCATGATAACAGACTATTTGATACCAGAAATTGAAGCCCGTGGTCTCGACGAAATTAGGTTCCAACAAGATGGCGCCACTTGCCATACAGCCCGTGAAACCATGTCTTTACTGCGAGAGCAATTCGGCGAACAGATCATTTCACGCTTTGGACCAGTGAATTGGCCGGCTAGATCATGTGACATCACACCTCTTGATTTTTTCCTTTGGGGCTATGTAAAGTCCAAAGTCTACATGGATAAGCCAGCTACAATTGAGGCATTGGAGGCCAATATTACTCGAGTCATTGGCCAAATACCACTTGAAATACTCACACGCGTCATTGAAAATTGGAACTTCAGAATGGACGTTGTTAACCGTAGTCGCGGACAACATTTGAAAGAAATTATCTTTAAGAAATAATTGTAAAGAATGGTTCTTTTATATGATAATAAAGATTATAAAATAAAATTGTTTTTATTCATTTTTTTTATTTAAAAAAAATACCTCTAAATGAATCACCCTTTATATATATATATATACATATATATATATATATATATATATATATATATATATATATATATATATATATATATATATATACATAGATATACATATATATATATATATATATATATATATATATATATATATATATATATATATATATATGTATGTATATATATATATATGTACATATATATATATATATATATATATATATATATATATATATATATATATATATATATATGTACATATATATATATATATATATATATATATATATATATATATATATGTACATATATATTATATATATATATATATATATATATATATATATATATACATATATGTATATATATATATATATATATATATATATATATATATATATATATATATATATATATATATATATATATATATATATATATAAAAATTCTATAGCTGTTTGTCTTGTGTTGCTACAACATTACATACAACGATTAGTATGAGGATGGATGATCACTTGGGAAAGCCCAGTGAGGTTGCCAGGATAAGCAGCTTATATACAGGTATAGGTTTCTGTAGAAATACCAGATCGCATGTTGTAGAATATGTAAATCATCTTCAATGGTCTCTGAAGCTCCGTCGCAGTACGGGCTCTAGGTTAGGCAGGCATATTATTTCAAATAGAGATAGAACCAATAAAACAATAGAGAGAGAGAGAGAGAGAGAAGAAGTTGCCAATAAAATACATATTTTTGGGATTAAACAAACTACAGCAATTTAACCTAATATTAGTTTACATTTTTGATTAATTAATAAAGATTTAATATAGGTTGGCAATATAATATTATGTTTCAATAAATTGTTAAATTATGTAAATCATTTGTATTTAAGTTTAATTATAAAATCATATAATATAAGTGAATTTAATAATATTATAACAATTATTATGATTGCTTATTCATATTATTTATTTTATAAAACGAAAACACACAAAATTAATAAATTCTTCCCATATTATAATTTACTAAAGCTTACTCTAGATACAAAGTTACCACGGAAAGTATAAATTAGCAGTGCCATATGTAAAACAGAAAGAGTATTATCCTACCAATACAAATTTGCTTCTAAAGAGCTATGTTCTACAAAGCATATATCGGATTATAGTAAACTATGTTATAGCTCAGCAAGTAAATCTTATGAAAATAAATAAATAAGCTATTTCATTTATATATATATATATATATATATATATATATATATATATATATATATATATATTTATATATATATATATATATATATATATATATATATATATATATATATATATGTATATATATATATATATATATATATATATATATATATATATATATATATATATATATATATATATATATATATATAAGGTGTTACGAAAATCTTTCTAATATATTGAAATGGCTGATTCCGCGAATTAATTGGAGACCCACTTAATTAATTGGAGTCTTGCTCAAAATAATATAAATTACAGGATTGTATAATTTTTAAAAAGTAACATGCAGCCACTGGTACAGCTGAGATCAGCGTTGGAATTGCTGAATGAGAGAGAGAGAGAGTTTTAAAAGTGGATGGAAGAGAGATGATAAACTCCCGTGACACCCATCGGGGAAATGTGAACGACGTCTTACATGTTTACGCCTTACGTTTTTACGCCTGGAAATAAATGTGTTTTTTTGTGAAATATTGCAAATGGTAAATTGATGTGGCTGAAGATTAGTTACTATTAGTTTTTGTAACTGATTGCAATAGTAAAATAACTATCGGTAAGTACTTTACCGTCAAAGAGCCACGGGCGGCGCGGCGGTTAAAAGTTTGACACCTCTTTAAGTTAATTTGCCATATTTTTATCGGAGGTCTCTATCAGTTTTTATCTTCAATCGCTTTTCCTGCATATCAATATGAAAATATTAAGCGGTTGGTGAAGACCAGATATATATATATATATATATATATATATATATATATATATATATATATATATATATATATATATATATATATATATGTATATGTATATGTATATGTATATATAGGGTGTTACAAAAAATAATTTAATACTTTGAAATGAAATTCTTGAAGTCAATTGAAGATACTTAATATATTTTCTTTTAATTTGAACTTAGCTGAAAATATTTAGCCACTGGGCTGCGTAATGCCATTGAACTTGCCATAGAATCTCCCTCTGTTTCTTAAAGTGAGTTGAAGAGAGAGAAAATTTCAAACCGGTCAGTCAACTGTCAAGGACATATTTTGTTTATGTCTTGAAAACTACTAGTTTTTCGAGAAATATTGATATTAGTAATTTAAAAAGTATCATAAGTGATGTTGCTGAAGTTTTGTAATAATTAATTTCACTAAAGCTTGCTTAAATTAACGAAAGCTCTATTATTTTTAACGTTGTGTGGCTCACCTCTAATGTTTATCCTATATATGATGTGTTTAATGTATAGTAATGAAATGTTTAATTACTGAGAAGAAACTTCTTGTTCGTTACTTATTTTCAAGTAGTCAGCTGATTGGCAGTCAGCAGCAGGCAGTTCTTCATTCACGGTCAGTAAGGAAGTGGCAGCGACGGTTTAAGATTCTTTTAAGTTAGTTTCACATGTTATTATCATGCGATTTTATTTATCAAAATGTTTCCTTAATTTGTGTAACTATTTCTCTCTTTCACTTATTAAGGTTAAACAGAACATACTCTAACTTTTTTTTTTTTACTAAGTGAAAAATTGCAATACAAAAGCAAGCTTTGTTTTTACAAAGGTTAACTTGATCATGATATCCAAGGATAATCGTTATATTGAAATAATAATTATTTCATTTTCAGAAACGCAAAAAGGTTTCTACAGGCTATGATTTATTTCTCTACTTTTTTAGATAAAACCGAAACAAAAATAAACCGAAAAATCTAAAATTTTGGTGCACTTATATGCTTTTTGACACATAAAGATTTTGCTAAATTTTTACATAACATAAAAGAACATTATATTATTGTCCAAATACCAAACTATGACTTTTTTCTCTAAATGAGCTTATTAGTTGAAATCGAGTCGGATTTCCCCAATTATATGTGGGTAAAACCGTTGTCTAAACACAGAGATATCCTCTTACCCTGCTTATCAATGGCTCAACTAAGAAATGTTCTGGAGACCTACTTTATTTTTACAAGAACTAGATATTAAAAAAATTACATAAAAATTAAAATATGATTTACAAGACCCCAATGAAAATTTTGTTAGTAAAATCTACGAAGTCTAATTTACTGTATGGAAAGGTGGTTTCTAAAGTACACTTTTTCAAATATTGTACTGACCTAATGTTTTCATTAAATATAAATAAAATCAATAAGGAATAAATATCTATGTAAGTACTTAAACGTGCAAAATTGCAATACATTACCTAGTTTCAAGAATCATTTCCCACTTTCATTATCCTTTTTTTTCAATATTTTTTTCTCAATATAAAAGATATAGTGACGCATACAGTAAGTGATAATACGTTTAAATACATTCTTTGAGGTTGAGCTAAGTACAATTTTAGACTGGTTCTCCCATGAGTTTTTTAGAACGTTTGTGTAGTACATAGGTGGCGTTATAATTTTATTTAGCGGGTACCACAATGGGGCTAAATAATGTCATAACTTCAAAAAAAATGCGTATTCTGTAAAAATAAATACTTTGATAATAGCAATTTCTATCGATTCTTTTGCTTAAATATATATAGCAAATGCCTTCTTGGTGCAAAAAACTGCAAAAAAAGGAAAATCGGAGAAGTGGTTTATTGTTGCAAACATGTAGTTTTAAAAAAACAGTACAAAATTTGAATTTTCAGAGAAAATCATAACCTAATGCAGGCACAAGTCGATATTTTAAAAGATTTGCACATTATATACACGAAAATTTGAAATATTTGTCACTGTAAGCTGGAATTTCATTTCAGTTAAAATAAGAATTATGAAAAAATAACAAACTTTTCTAATTCTTTGCCTTAAAGAATGCTAAAAAGGAGACATAAAACGATAAATACGAAGCAATTCCTTCTCCCCCACCTCATAAACTACTTTGATTTTTGGCCATAAATTGAAGAAAATAATGAGAAATAACACATTTTTCAAATGCCTTGAATTCAAAAAACACAGAAAAGAACGTATAAAAAGACCTATATGAAACAGCCCCTCTAAATCTCTCTCACACTGTAACTCTTTATATAATGACAAGAAATAAAATTTTCAGCATTTTTGACTTTAAAAACCCTTAACAATACATATAACACGATATATACGACGTAAATCTTTTAGCACCATACCTCAAGCCTTTAACCCCTTATCTGCTATACATATATATTTATTTTATACAAAAACCGAGAAAAATCGGAAAAATGATATAGAAAATATATAACATTTCTTACCTGCGGCCCCTTTACTCCTTCTTCCTTTATAACGATAGAATCGAAATTCTAGGTTCCATTCTCATTTCAGGTGTTACATCTGCAAAATCCAAAATCAATACCTTATTTTATTCTATATTTATCGTGCTAGCAAAGCCAGACATACACTAGGAGAGACAGATCGGCGGAAATGCGGAACTATGTTTTTCGTGATACAATATGGTAATAATAACTGATATATTTAAATAAAGAATACAAAATCTTGTCAAGTTCGGAAGCACCCACGAAAACTGCTTCAGGAAAACATTTCCAAACGAGTGGTTAGAAAGATGACAAATTTTCTTTTTCTGTTTACTTGTGTTAGTTTGAAACAGGGTTTTAATCATCGGACTTTTTACTTATTAGCATTTAAATATTATCTTTGTATTTACATTTTCGTAATAGACGAATTGAAAAATAAGATAAATAACACGAGGAAGGTTTCTTTAAACAATTTATTTACAATTAAGATTACACAACAATCTCATTTGTAGAATTGCTTTGTTCTTGCGAAAATTAACAGCCTGAGAGATCACTTTATGATTACTATTGTTATTTATTTTCTAATGAGACTTTTTATGGACACATCAAACGTGTTTCAGAGAAATCGCTGAAAAAGCGATATGTGCTGAAGTCGCGACTCATATTGGTCTACAATCGCTGCATAATGTAGTTCTATGTAGTTCATTCCAAACAGATTATACAATAATTCGTGAGCAGTAGTTAGAAGAGTAACAAGTGGAACCATTTACGTATTTGTTGTAGTAACGTGACGTATCCCACCACCATGCACTTTTCAGGAAGGAATCAAGCTGGCTACGTCCATCGAAGACTTTTTATAACACTATTTATGTTCGATGTTCAAAGCTTCTGGTGTCTAATCAGACGAACAGTTCTATTCCCAATAGAATTTAATAAATGTAAAGTATGTTGGGAAACTGAAATTTAAACATGGAAGCAATATTCAAGCGATAATCGAATTTGAGCTTTGCATATGATTTGCATATGATTAAATTAAAAAAAATAAATAATAATCAGCCTTTTGGTACGAGATATTCAAAATATATTGAGCTACTGAAAAGCTTTCGTTCGTTTCGTATTATTTACTTATATTTTATTATTTATTATATATATATATATATATATATATATATATATATATATATATATATATATATAGATATGTCATACTGTCAAGTAAGAATGTCACTGCTCGTAGTCTTGAAAAAAATGTGATTGAAGAACATTCTGTGTCATCAATGCATTCATTGGTGTGCTAACAACAGCGCAATTACGTTAGTAAGTTGTCTAATCGTCTCCTGCATCAATAATCGCCTGGCGCCTTCTAGGCATGCTGACAACAAGATTATCTGCAAACCTACAAATTTTTCGAATCTCGCGAGTCAAAGTCCTCAAAGTCTTTCTTCTAAGCTTTCTTTTTATAAGGGACTAAACGTTTTCAATAGGGTTAGTGTCCGACGATTGTGAGGGCCACTCCATCTTATTGTGAGCCCAAACGAGTTGCTTTGCGACGGGATTTTCGCCTAGCAAAGGTTTTTTCAAAGTGCTTCGGAATCTGACATCATGAGTAAAAAGATGTCGAATGGGTCACATTCAACATCTTTTTACTCATTGGCAAGTCGACGACATTTTTCGTTTCGTTAAAATAATTCACAAACGATACCGACTTTTTAATATGTTTAGTGGCCGCAGAATGTGTCATTTTAGGCCCCTTTGGCTGGGAACAAGGAAAGACTGCCTCGAACCGACGCGCAAAGAAGTGGCTCATTTTGGATTTTACGTGATTTTGACGAAAGTACGGAACCGACTGATACTTTTATTAAAATGCGTCCTAGACAAGGGTTCCCTCTACCGTGTTTTGTTGAATGGCTAGAATCGCATCTACCAAAAATGAATTATCTCTCTCTCTCTCTCTCTCTCTCTCTCTCTCTCTATATATATATATATATATATATATATATATATATATATATATATATATATATATATATAAAACAGTCATATACAACATATGTATACAATCCAGCATTTTTAGATTTAAATGTTTTCGTTTTGGATCTATTCTTTACTTTTTGTAGTTGTTATTGTTGTTATTGTTTATGTTGTCATAACCAAAGGCTAGAATAGCTTTCATCAGAGGTAGCAGATAATAAACTACAGGATACAATTACATTTCTAGAAAGTTGTCTTAATAAAAATGTTATATTGCCAAATCACATGTCAACATTCAAGTTATTCAAAACAGCAGATATAAGCACCATGTACAAAATGCGTATTTTTTTATTGCAATACGCGAACTAGAAAATCATGCTTCAATTTCTCGAGTTATTGTGCTTGTTAATTTGGGATTTCTTGGAAGACTGTATCTGAGGATTTTCAGTTTATTTTATAAGTTCTTATTATAGCACCTACAGTTTATTGGCAATTATCTAGATTTAAGTGCTAAACAAAAAATAGGAATTCCATAGTGATAAATTTATTTTTTTACCAACCTATCGAACTTGTACATTTAGAGTTTACACCAACTTATTCTATTTTTATTTAATGACCTGCAATATACGAGAGTGAATGAAATCAAATCAAAAGCTGGGTCCATCCAGGGTAGGCATATATGCCTGGGAATCACTTAAATTTATATGACGTCATACCCTTATGCCTCCAAAATTCCTGATCAGCAGAACTCATCCTCATATCGCGCCATTTATCACTATAATACCTAACTTCACACATAGTCAATTACAGGTTTCTGTTTTTTTTACAGTCTTTCGGATATTTATATTAAGAACCACATTATGCTTACACAACTAGTTATTAGATGGCGCGACCCTAGAGCGGTTAGACCAGGTGGAGTAGTAGGCGCACCCTAGTTACCCTAAATCTTATCGATACCAACACCCAACCAACCCAGCTACACTCAAAATTTTCCTAACCCCTTAGAGTTAGTAACATTAACAACTTTCAATCTTGCGCTTACGCACCAGTTTGTGTGACAATAACTATGATTTGAGATTATGTTAAGCTGTTAACCAAAAATGAGGCTAGGTGAGGCGTTTGTTCCTTAAAAGCTAAAATTATACTTCCTGGGTGTGAAATCATCAGTCGTTTTTAGCCGAATTTGCACAAGATGTTCGTCTTCTTTTGGAAATCTTTAAGCGGTAGCTACTACGACGCTACATAATACGAATACCATCATTATTAAATTACTTAAAGATTTCTAATATAAATAAATTTGAAAAGAATGTTCACATTCCTTATTAAAAATAAGTATGTTTTGAGATGTTCTACATTATCTTTAAAGATGTTTAATAGGGTATCGCAACCGATCATTTAAATTTTCTTGTAATATAAGTGAAGTAAAAGATCTCTATTTCAACATGTGGGTATCTGTTAGTAATTAGAAAAAGATCATATCTTAAGTTTTTACTATTTTATTCAGATTCCTCATAGGATAGTTTAAATAAAGTTTTTTTTTTATTCTTAAGCTAGTCAGTCGTGCAGAAGGATTCGCATTCCAACATTCCACAATAATTTTTGCTATAACCTTTAGGACAGGATGGCTTTCCCAGTCTTTTTTCAGAACAGGTCTTGACTTTTTCTTTGTAACAATTTCCACCAAAGAATCCCATAAATTTTCATTATTTTCTCCGTTAATTCTTCTTCATATGGTAACTGGTATTTGCTGCTTGTAATTGAAGTCTTAAAGTGACATCTGTTGATAAGTTCCCAGAATATCAGCGAGAAACTGTACACGTCGGCCATTTTGAGCGATTCAAAGTTATTTACGTCCAAGTTTTTTTCAAAAATCTCCGGGGCAACATAATGAATTTCTGAGTTTGTTGTATTACTTGGAACATCGATTTTATTACTGTTAATAAAACATTTAACAGCCTTTTTGAAATCCGAGAAACAACATTCGTTATTTCTCTTCATTAAAATATTTTTTGAGTTTATATTGTTATGTGCAATAGCAGGTTTTCCTTTGCAGCCGTATATTTCGTTGTGGAGGTGGTTGAGTCCACTAGATAAGCCTTTAGTAATCTTGAGTAATTCTAGAGGATTGATTGTATGGCCTTTAAGATAATCATGTAAACTGCCACGATCATGATATTCAGTTATTACTATCATTTGACTTTTGGGACCACTATCTGCAAAAAATAACAGATTAAATGATCAATGATATTATCTTGCTCGCATATAAGTCACAAAATTTCATGAAATTTAAAAATTTCCAAATAAGGACGCTTACCTTTAATGTCCGCAGCAATAAAACCCAAAATATTTTCATGTCTCATCAATACCGTTTGATATATATTAATTTCTCTGAGCCAAATTTTTTCCTGTTCTGGCAGATATACTTTTACTGCAACTTTTTCACCTCTCCATTTTGCTCTCCATACTTCACCGTATTTTCCTAGGAAAAAATAATAATAACTATTTTTAAATTTTGTACAATTTTTAAGAATTTAATTATAGACTAAGGGTAGTTCTTGGGAAGAAAATAAAATTTTATGATTCTTATAGTCATTTACTCATTTAATCGTCAGCTAGCCTAGGTGGAGAAGCAAATTGCAAAACTGTCAATAGAAGAAATGTGACAGGTATACACCCAAAAATGTCAGTAGCCTACAAACCACAGCTCCATCCGGAGTGAAATTGCTAAAACTTTTGATTCAAGAACAAAACTTATGAGTATTATAAGGTTTAGAAGTTTGTTATTATGAGTGAAGAGAGTGTTAATATCTCGACTAAATGAATAGAAGTAATTGTAAAAATAGAATTCTAATACCACTTTTCGATGTTCAGTGATAACTATAAAAACTCAAATCAATACAACGGGAGCACTGGAAGGATCTCATTTCTAATCTCACCAAGAAGAGTGTAAAACATAGCCACGATTCTGAAAAAAGTAAATATTTATCCCGTGTGAAAATATAGAAAATAGAAAAGATGCATGTCGGCTTTAGCGGATGAGAAACGAATGTTTTTCTTTAGAGTTATCGCTAAAAATCCAATAGTGGTAGACCAATTCTATATTTACAGTTACTACTATTTATTTAATAACGGTGTTAGTACATTATTCGCTTATCATAATAAAGATACTAAATTTTATTTTACTTAGGCATTTTGCTCTTGAATTAAAAGATCTGGGAATTTTAAATCAAAAAACCGGTCAAGTGCAAGTTGAACTTGCACATTTAGTGTTCCGTACGTTAATTGCTTTAAAATAAAAAAAAATTGTTACGGTGGTATAAAATGATCAGTGACTTCACAAAACACGCCCCAAATGAGTTTTCAACAAAGTTTGTTTCCAATCTTTACTGAAAACTGATGACCTTGAAATTTTTGTTTTTTTATATACCAGATAAATTATTAAAGGTAATGCACTCGTGATAATTTTCGTTCAATCTATACCCCATGGAGAATATTTCAGAAATTTTTCGGTCAGTACTTTTCGAGATAAGGTAGGGGGAAAGCGATTTTTCGCGATTTTTTAAAAATAATGTGTACGCAGGTATTATATTATATATATATTTTTTACTCGTGTTTTCACAAGTTTTCATTTGACATCACACTCGATGACCTAGTAAAAAAATTTTTTTTTCACTTCCGATTTCACCCCTCAAAATTAACCCCTTAAGTCAAAATTTAACTTTTAAAACTTCACGGCTCTGATGAGGCCATCAATCCTTATATTAGTACCAAATTTCAACTTTCTATGTCAAATCGTTTCGGAGAAAATCGGGTGTAACAGACAGATAGACAGACAGACAAACACCGAAGTGATCTTATAAGTGTACCGTACGGAACAATAAAAAGGAGTTGGATTGATAGGCTTCTGATATCTTTGGTTGTAGGGATTTTAAATGCTTTCTGCTGATACTAGGTGTTTGCCATTTGCCTCTTCACCTAGGCTGGCTGGCATGCCCTGGTATGAAACGAAACATTCTTATCCTAGTTTTGTGAGTCATATTTGGACGTCCGTTTAGTCACACATTTGATGGAAAAACAGAGCACGGTTTTTGTCTGCTAAAGCATTTCCACGTCAATCGGGACACTGCTCTCTCCAAAATTAAACGCAACGGAAAATAACTTTGACAATCCCAAGTTGTACGTATGCTCAAGAGCTTCCGAATGAAACATGTCCGTTTTCGAAATTCAATAAGGTGTTCACAAAATCGCGACTGGAATCAGCCAATTCAAGAAATTAATGTGTACTATGCTGAAAAAAATCGAACATTGTGCGACAAAATGTATAATTAGTATCAGAATACTCGTTTATATATGTATATATATATATATATATATATATATATATATATATATATATATATATATATATATATATATATATATATATATATATAGCTTTTAGTTAGGCTTAAGTTAATTAAAATAAATCATTACAAACATGAAACATGAAAAATGACATTTCTAATATGGTGGATCAAAAAAAAACGAAATTGATATTAATCAATGGCAAAAAACAATTATTCTAAAGCGAGCAATAATTTAAGTGATACAAAAATAACATTTTTTAGTAGTAAATAAAATATAAGATGGTGTCGAAAAATTGGCGGGAAAATTTGTAAAATAAAAAAAATTAATTCTTTGAAGAATCATAACATTTTCTAGGATACTAATAAAACAGTTTACGGTTAAGACGAATAATAAGAATTGCTATACAAATGAAGCTGAAACGACCCTGCTTTATGTTTATGATTTAATCCGTTTTCATTCGATTTTATTCAATTTTTTTACCATGGAACATGTTCACAGTGGGGGGGCAGTTTGGGTGGAGGGGGTCCTTTGGCCAAAATCTTCAAATTTCACGGCTGGAATTCCATAGGGAAGGCTCTCGGAAAGTTCGGGGACAGTTCGAGGACAGTTCAAGGGAAATTCGGGGCAGTTCTGGGCCAATTAGGGGGAGTTCCTGTGGAGTTCGAGGCAGTTCAAGGCCCTTCGCGGGTGGGCTTGGGAAAATATTAGCGGAGGGGGTATTTTGGCGGTATTTGCTGTCGGTTAGTTCAGGTTAGTTCAGCGATTAAATTCATTAAAAGTTTACATAAAGAAGTGGGATTATATTGCATTTAAAATATATTCCATGTTCGTTTATTGTGCACGGTACAAGACAAGCTGTCGCTTTTGTTTTGAAGTTCTTGATGTGATAGTCAAAGCTTTGGGATACATTTCTTCGGATTACAACCTCTCTTTATTTGGTTACGTAAAGCCTTCAAGTTTTTGATCTAATTTTGTTTGATTTTTTTCAGGATCATTTGAGCTTCATTTGTGCAGCTGATCTTATGATTCGCCTTAATCTTTTTTAATTGAAATTAAATTAAGCTGTTTTGTTGGTAGCCTAGACACAATTTATTATTTTTTAACGAATTAATTCCTCTTTACTTTATAAATTTTCCCGCCAATTTTTCGACACCATCTTGTATTTTATTTAATACGAATTGTGTTATTTTTGTATCACTTAAATTATTGTCTAGTTAAGAATAATTTTTTTTGCCACTGATTAATATCAGTTTCGCCTGGAATTTTTTTTCGACACGTAATAAATTTTGAGCACCATGTTGTAGCCGTAATTTTTTAAATTTTTATTATATTTCAATTTAAGCCGCCATTTTGGTGCCGCAGCATTGATTTCGTTTATAACGACTAAAACACGTGTCTTCTTTTTTCACACAATGTTCGGTTTGTTCACCATAGTATACATTAATTTCTTAAATTGGCTGATTCTAGCTGCCACAGATAGGTCTAAAAATAAACATGAACAAAACAAAGTATTTAACAAATTAAATAGAGGAACAAGAAGGGATCAGTCTGGAAGAAAAAATAATAGAAAAAGTTGATGCGTTTGTATATCTGGGGCAAAAAATTCAACTTCCAAAGAACAATCTGACAACAGACCTACAAAGAAGGATATCACTGGCATGGTCGGCGCTCAGAAAACTACAAGACGTACTTCAGTTGGAAATACCAAAGACGCTGAAAGCAAAGACCTTTGACCAATACGTGTTGCCAGTTTTAACGTATGGCACAAAAACTTGGGCCCTCAATAAAAATATCGTTTATAAGCTATAGGTAGCACAAAGATCCATGGAAAGAAAGATGCTAAACGAACTACGAGATCATATACAGAATACTGAAATACGAAGAAGATTTAAAGTAACGATGTCATAGAAAGACTGTCTACCCTAAGATGGAAATGGGCTGGACACGTAGGGAGAATGCAAGATAACAGATGGATGCGAAGGATCATAGAATGGAGACCCAGAGAAAATAAGAGAAGTAGAGGAAAACCGCAGAACAGATGGACGGACGACATAAAGCGGATGACAGGGCACGATTGGATAGAGAAAACACACAATAGAGAAGAATGGAACAACTTGAGGGAGGCTTACGTCCGACGATGGACAGAATAAGCTGCAGAAGAAGAAGATTTTTGTAACCAATTAAGTCATATTATTTTGATAAATTTAGTTAAATGAATGCCCATCAAAAATTCAAGGAAATCGTATAGAATTTAGTCCTTATTACTACTCATAGTACAACTGAAGATTTTAGGTGAGAAGGCAGAAATTGTACTACCCAATTAAAAATCATATCAAAGTTGTTCAGTTTCTCATTAAGGTCTAAGATTGTCCCAAAACTTCACATGCTCCACAATAAACAAAATAACATTATTAACAAATTTTAATTAACATCTTACCTGTGGAAATCATAATTTCCATTTGTATCTGCTTAGATATAGTTCGT
>CM032455.1:128912778-128957778 GCA_019049505.1 Pachyrhynchus sulphureomaculatus | reverse complement strand
TCTTATAATATTCTTCCCACTCGTTTTCTGGGATGTACTCTATATACGTCTTCTCTCTATTGTTAGTCCTTAATGCTTTAATTATTCTCCATGACTCTGTACTTCTAGTTCCTCCTATATACTGTTCTACATGTTCGCACGATTTTTCCCATCTCTCGTTCTTTTCTTTGTTTATCATCCTCCTCGTTTCTGCATTTTTCTCTTTATATTTCTGTAGATCTTCTTCTGATTTTGTATTCAGCCATTTTTCGTATAGTCTTTTTTTCTCCTTTATAGATTCTTTGGTTTTTTTTTTCACAGATACTAATTTTATGTTTCTCATTCTCGTTGTCTTCTTCACCTAAGGCTTCTAGGCACGCCTGTTTGATGCATTCTTTTATGTGGTCATACATCTGTTGGGGGTAGTCGTAGTTAAATTCATTTAATTTTTGATCTAATCGTCGTCTATATAGGTCTCATATTCATATATATATATATATATATATATATATATATATATATATATATATATATATATATATATATATAAATATATATATATAATCCCCAATTGGACGTTGATATCTTATTTCGTTCGCTAACAGACGGTAAGGAAGATCGACCAACAGATTTCAGAAGGTAATTTAAGCACGAATGTAATATTTTCTGTTAAGAAGGCAAATAATTAAGAAAAATTGGCTTTAGTATTATAAATCTTCTTCCAAGTTCCCATGAACTGTTATACCTTTCTTACCTGAAATAATGCCATTTCATTAGGTGGCAGGCATCCATATGATAATATGGGATATTCATGTCCATCATCATCTAAATCTAGCTCTACTGCAGTAAAACATTTTCCACCAGGTTTAGTTTCACAGTTCCCGTACTCTTCACCAGAGGGACAATGCCCTTCGCAATAACAGATAATTTTCTTTAAATCTAGAAATGATTAATTCCTTTTTTTAATAAGAACCAGGATGATATAAAAACATTTTTTTCCTGATGTTAGTTTTTAAAATAAGTTTTTTTTAAACTACGTTTGATGTATAAAGATATGTTATTATTACTCTCGGTAAATATTTTTTGTATATTTCACGTCAACAACTTTTAATAATGCTGAATTTTTATCCTTAGCTCACTTTATTAGTGTTCCGTACGGAACACTTATAAAATGACTTCGATGTCTGTCCGTCTGCCTGTCCGTCTGTCACACCCGATTTTTTCCGAAACTATTTGTCATAGAAACTTGAAATTTGGCAATAATATAGGAATTGATAGTCTCATCAGAGCCATATTGTTTTGAAAGTTAAATTTTGACTTAAGGGGTTAGTTTTGGGGGGTGAAATCGGAAGTGAAAAAAAAAATTTTTTACTAGTTCATCGAGTGTGGTGTCAAATGAAAGCTTGTGAAAACACGAGTAAAAAATATATATAATGTAATGCTTGCGCGCACTTTTCTTTGTATTATTTTTAAAAAATTGCGAAAAATCGCTGTCTACCCGCCTTATCTCGAAAAGTACTTATCAAAAAGTTTTGAAAAAATTCTGGCATATTCTCCACGAAGTGTAAATTGAACGAAAATTATCACGAGTGCATTACCTTTAATAATTTATCTGGTAAATAAAAAAAACAAAAATTTTAAAGTCATCAGTTTTCAGTAAAGATTGGAAACAAACTTTGTTGAAAACTTATTTGGGGTGTGTTTTGTGAAGTCACTGATCATTTTATACCTCCGTAACAATTTTTTTTATTTTAAAAGCAATCAACGTACGGAACACTAATTGCGCAAGTTCAACTTGCACTTGACCGGTTATTTTTTATTTAACGTGAAAATCCTTCTCAAGGAATGCTTCTTTATTTTTTTTTTCTTTTTATTTAAAAAATTTTACCACTCGTAAGAAAGCACTCCTACCGGCTGTATGCAATACCGCAGGATTCATTAATATAATTCTAGTAGAAGAAATGAAGAAACTACTGATGTTTTTAAATATGGTGCCCCTCTGAAAATGAAGCAAGTTTTTTAAAACTTGATAACTTTAATATTGAATATTTTAACTTTTTAATTTTTATATATGTAATATAACATGTCCGTGAGAATGGTAATTTTAATTAATTTAGCGATATTTTTGCGCTCTAAATTACTTATTCATTATTATTTTTAACAGTTTAACAGTCATTGAAGATGGCTAAAATTACAAAAAATAAAATTTTAAAGAATTTAGACAATAACTTCAAGATAAATAATTCGCCGAAAATAAAAACAAACGTATGGTTAGAAATAAAAAAATATATATATTTACTTGGTTCAATAAGTGACTATATTATATGTACTATATATGTAAATATTTTGACTTTTTTAACAAAGTGACTGCGTTTTTTCATTTCTAATGAAAACATACAGTCACGAAGTAACGGATGCTTCAATAACACCCTTTAAAATTTCTCAAGTTTCAAGTACATTTTTCTAATTTTGAACCAAATACCGGTCAAGTGCAAGTTGAACTTGCGCAATTAGTGTTCCGTACGGTGATTGCTTTTTAAATAAGTTTTTTTTTGTGGCGGTATAAAATGATCAATGACTTCACTAAACACATCTCAAATGAGTTTTCAACTAAGTATTTTTCCGATCTTTACTGAAAACTGATACCCTTGAAATTTTTGTTCTTTTTATATTATTAAGTATTAAAGGTAAGGCACTCGTGATAATTTTCGTTCAATCTACACACTGTGGAGAATATTCCAGAATTTTTTCAAAATTTTTTGATCAGTACTTTTCGAGATAAGGGGGGGAGAACAATTTATCGAAATTTTGAAAACTGAAACCCTTGAAATTTTTGTTCTTTTTATATTATTAAGTATTAAAGGTAAGGCACTCGTGATAATTTTCGTTTAATCTACACACTGTGGAGAATATTCCAGAATTTTTTCAAAATTTTTTGATCAGTACTTTTCGAGATAAGGGGGGGAGAGACAATTTATCGAAATTTTTTAATAATAATACAAGTATTACATTATATATATTTTTGAATTCGTGTTTTGACAAGCTTTCATTTGACACCCCACTCGATGACCTAGAATTTTTTTTTCACTTCCGATTTCACCTCCCAAAACTAACCCCTTAAGTCAAAATTTAACTTTCAAAACTACACGGCTCCGATAAGGCCATCGATTCCTATATTAGTGCCAAATTTCAACTTTCTATGTCAAATAGTTTCGGAGAAAATCGGGTGTGACAGTCAGACGGGCAGACAGATGAACAGATAGACACCGAAGTGATCTTATAAGTGTTCCGTACGGAACACTAATAACAGCACTTACGATGATTTGTAGAAGCGTCTCTAGAAATTACGGTAAGTAGCCTAGTGTTACGAAGGACATATATTTCTCGTAAAATATGATTTACGACAGTTGAGAGAGACGATATAAAATAACGTAAATAGACAGACTAGCTTTCAAAAATAAAAATATAGTTTTAAAATATTTCCTTATCAATCTCCTTAAATAATATGCATTGTTATATTCCTACTTACCTTCTTGTTCTTCCTCACTATCAAACTTTATAGTCATGTTATTTACCTAATGATACACTTAACCTCTCTTTTAACTAGCCACTCAACTCGTACTGGTTTACTGCAAGCAACTTTGAACTTTCCCAATTACATCGAGGAAAGTTCTATTTTATAAACTCTTAAAAGTATAGGGGTCATTAGTCCTCTTTTGTTTAGAATAATAGGGAAATTATTATTCTTTTCAAGGGTCTTATCCTTAAGAAATATTAAATCCGTGTAATGCTAGTAAATTACTGGTGCTATAAAATCATTACAGGTAGGTAACAATAAGGGTTAAATTGGTAAATTAATAATTAAGATAATTTACTACATTCTGAGAATACCAACATGCCTATGGGTTACAACAAATAAATATTATGAATAGGATTATTGATTTTAAATAAATCACCAACTCCCTTATTTGAAAACTTAGGCAAAAATAATAAATAAAGAAGTTGTGGAATTCTTAAAGATTTTTTGCCTAGTGAAAATCCCGCATCGTGTTTTTGATGTATGATAAAAACTTTTAATTATTGAAATGGAACGCCTTGTATATCGTTAGGTTAATGGAACTCTTTTTGTGGTTTTATTGTAAACTTCTAGACAAAATTAACTCAACAATCTGAAAATTAATGTATCTTTTTCTTATGTCAGTTTTAAAGATTATCGAGTATTTGAATAGTAGGCTATGCATATTTTGTTTCGTTGTTCATGACAGAAATCAAAACAATTCGTTAAGATTTACAGTTTTAAATAATTTTTTTGAAGATAAACAATTTTCTGTAATAATGCGATAGATTTTCTTTAAAAGTAAGCTTATAAATTGTTCCCTTTTTCAAAGTAATACGTTTTTGTGGTAGACTGTTTTATTTTTGACCCCGAAGAATTAGAAAAATGAATCGACAAGGAATTTAACTGAACACGAGGTAGTGCGAGCCTCAGTTTTATTGGACGAGGGATATTGTCAGAGTTATGTTGCCAACTTGTTAGGCAAACATCGTTCCACAATAAGTCGTATGGTAAGACGCTTGAATGAAGTAGGAACTTATTCCAGAAGGCTAGGGCAAGGGCGAAAACGATGCACTAGCGACCTAGATGAACGTTTTATAAGACAATATGCTTTAAGAAACAGGACTGTTACTAGTTCTATAATAAGAAACGAACTCGAAGCTGTTCGCAATGTCACAATTTATCCTAAAACATTTAGAAGACGGTTAAATGAAGCTGGATTAAATAGTAGGAGACCAGCCACTGCGCCCTTGCTTACTAGAGAGAACAGAGTTGCCAGGTTACGTTTTGCTCGAAATCACGAAAACTGGTCTGTGGATGATTGGAAACAAGTTTTCTTCACAGATGAAACTAGGGTTAGTCTAAAACATCCAGATGGTTGTGAGCGAGTATGGCGAAGACCAGGAGAGAGGTTTGCTTCTTGCAATATCTCTGCAAGGATTCCATTCGGCGGTGGCTCTGTTATGTTCTGGGGTGGCATCTGCTTTGATGCTCGCACAGAGTTAGTTCTGTCGGTACGAGATCCATGAATGCTGACTACTAGCTTGAGAATATTGTAATAGAACATGTGATGCCTTTCGGTAATTTTGTGGGGCCCAATTTCCTGTTTATGCAAGACAACGCTCGACCTCACGTGGCTAGGGAGGTACTCGATTATCCTAATCAAGTTGATATACCGATTATGCAAAGGCCACCAAAAAGCCCGGATTTGAATCCGATAGAACATGTATGGGATCACCTTAAGAAAAATGTGAAACATCATATACCTGCACCTAGAAACCTGATGGAACTTGAAAATGCAGTTATCACAGAATGGGAGCAAATTCCTCAAGATTTTATCCAAAATTTAATTAGAAGTATGCCTAGGCGCATAAACGCTGTCATCCGAAGTAGAGGAGGCAACACACGCTACTAGTTACACCATTAATTTTGCTACTAGTGTCCCAGTTTATTTTTTTCATTATTACATAATTTCAACGATTTTGTTATTAGGCCTTAAGAATAATTTTAATTCGAATCTTATAGAGAAATTTGGTGGCTAATTCACTTTTAAAGTATCCGAATAAGTTTTTTCTAACTTTTAGTGTAACCAATGTTCATAAAAAATTATTAAAATTAATTCATTATAGAGATTTGTATGATTTAATATATTGTTTCGTTAATTTTGTCCAGGAGTGTATAAATAAAGCAAAAAAAAAAACGATATTTTGTAGTTTTGTCGAATTTGGCACTTGTTTATGTAAAAATTTTGATAGTTAAAACTAAGTGCTAGTATAGAAATAATTTCTTTGGATTGTGAAAGGCTGAATATACACGAAATATTTGTTAAAAATAGTTACAAGAAATCCAAGCGCAACATACAAGCCTTTATCAAGGTCAAGGAATAAATCTTGGTTTAAATACATTTCCAAGAATATTTAACTACATCAATCAAAGAAGAGGGGAAAAATCCAGAGGGTTCTACACCCGATGTTGTCGAAGAACTTGGCAAAAGATGGCTATCGCCCACATAAAGTTTTATGAATGCGTCATTTATCTGCAGTTATACTTTCATCCTGATATAATGGAACTAATAAAATTGTTATGCCAGTTTTTAATAAGAAAAATATTTTCTTGTGGGATACACAAAATCTTCGAGCTTTAAGAAAAATAAAACATTTTGGAGGTCAATATGGTCAGATTTAGTACAAATAGAATATTAGGACCATTATGTTTAAAGAGATGTTCTCATAAATGGAAACAATAACGAAAATATTTGAAAATTTGGTACAACTTCTTCTGCTTTCTTATATGGTGTGTCATATAAGTAGGTATTTTTTATACTGTCTGTTTTATTCCCAATAGGTCTCTTCCGATGTAGACGTCCAGCATTTCTTCCACCTTTTCGGAGGTCTGCCCTTAGTTCTTCTACCGCAAGGTTTATTAAGTTTGGCCCTTTTTACCAGTCTGTTGCCGTCCATCCGATCTATGTGTTAATTCCATGGTTTTCTTTTAGTTTTGATCCATTTGAATATTTCTTGGATCTTACTTAGTTCTTGTAGATCTTTGTTGCGGATTTTCCGTGGATAATTTTTCCTTGTATGTCCCTAACTACATTCACTTCTGTTGTTCTCATCATTTGTTCTGTTTTACATTTGTCAGCTTTTGTTTCTACAGCATATGTGAAGATCGGTCTCACAATTGTCTTATCTATTCTTATTTTGAGGTATTTATTTTTTCACTTTGAGGTATTTATTTTTCCAGGCTATATCCGTCAAACAACCTGCTATTAGTGATGTCTTCATAGACTATGGTTTTACTTCCCTGTTTACGTCCCCGTAGCTTGTTTTTATTGTTCCCAGGTATTTAAAATTATTAACCTGTTCAGTAATACTTCCTTGGATCTCCAGCTTGCATCTTAACAATTCTTTTGAAGCTACCATACATTTTGTCTTGGTTATGTTAATAATCATGTTTAGTTTTCTCACTTCCAAATCGAAGGCATGAAAGATCGTCGGAAGAATCGGAGACGAGGACTGCATCATTGGCGTAACAGGTTGTGTGGAAGTATGTGTTGTCCATGACGAGGTTGAAGATAAAGCGATTTTTATATTTGTTTTACATTCTGTGGTAATGTCATATATGATTTTTATTAGCTCCTGGTTTGTCTACTTTTCTTGTAATATTTTTATAATATCTGTTAATTGCACTCTATCAAAGGCTTGAAATATGTCGACAAAACGCCTGTATGCAGGTTTGTTAAATTCTTTAACCTTTTTCCATTATCTGCCTCACTATAAATATGGAATCTATGGTCGATCGATTTTTGCGGAATTCCTGTTGTTCCCCTCTTGTTTAAATATCCTTGTACAGGGTGAGTCAGAGTAAAGTTCATTATCTCATTTGTTTCGGGAATGTTAAAAACAATAGTTTTAGGGAATGATAAGGTGCACAATTTAAAATTATTTTTGAGTATACAGGGTACTTCAGAAAAGTGTGGCCGATATAAGATGTCTTTTTAAATGGAACATTCTATTTTCTAATTTATGTTTAAATTCTGCGTAAAACTTTATAACGTTTTTATTAATAATGTTATATACCTAGTAGTTTTTCTAATATTGCATTTTTTTTTTTAAATATTAGTTTTCAGTTTTGTAAAAAATTGCCAGTAGCGCCATTGTTTCTGAAGGTGGAATACTCATAATTGGTACGAGCGTTCTATAGAGATGAAAAAAAGATATATGTAAAGAAATTTGTTACAGGGTGTTTAAAATAAATTTATGCATTTCGACTACTTTAAATTGAAAAATCTCAAATTTTTTAAACGGCACACCCTGTATATTATTATTTTTTCTGATAGATTTTCCAAAACTCTCTAACTTTTATTAAGCATGTCATATACCTATTTCTAATAGTTTTCGATCTATTTTGAATTTTTCAATTTTTACCCTTGTTTTTAATACACTATTGTGAAAACATAAAAAAATAGTTAATAATAATTTTAATATAGTTTAACTTATCTAATTATTAATTATTGTGATGTAATAAATCTTCAAAAATTTCCCCGACTACTTGAATATACATGTTTAGTCGTTTTACTATATTTTCCTTCACTTTCCTTAGCATAAAAGGAGTTATTCTCCGTATCTCGTATCCCATTTTCTATATCTACTGGTGTTGTAGGGGGATTCACATGAAACACGATCTTTAATGTAGCCCCACAAAAAGAAGTCTAAAGGTGTTAAGTCACATGTTCGAGGGGGCCACTGAATGAATCCATCTCTACCGATCCATTTTTGTGGGTAGAAGATCGTTTAAAAATTCCCGAACTTCCCGGTGGTAATGAGCAGGAATTCCGTCTTGTTGAATCTACATTTGTTCCCTTTCAAAGTTATCAACTTCTCAATAAGCTGGGGTAATTTGTTTTGCAAAAAATTTAGATATCTAGGCCCGTTAAGCGGTTCGTGAAAAAAATATGGACAAATAATTCGAAAATTTAATATTCCACACCATATATTAAGCGACCAATGGTTTTGGTTTTGAACTTCCCGGACTCAAAATGGATTAACTGTTGAATAATAATTCATGTTATGGCTGTTAACTGCTCCATGACTGCGAAAAGTGGCCTCATCAGAAAACATTATTTTGGATAAAAAATTAGGCACGGCCTCTGTTGCTCCATTCATGGTAGTACAAAAGTTTACTCGTCGTTCAAAATCACGGTCTTGAAGTTCTTGGTGGAGTTCCCTATGAAAGGGATGATACTTGTATTTTCTCGTGGTGCGATTAGCCGTAGATTGGGGTGTATCAGATAAGTTAGCTAGTTCACGGCTGCTGACCTGGGGATTATATTCAACATGAAGTAAAATCTCCATTTCTTTTTCCTCATTGGTAGCATTCTGGTTTACTACTTTCCGTTTCGTATATAAACGCTATCACTACCATCAAACCGTTCCATTAAGCACTGAAAAGATTTTCTAGATGGTATACGTCTTCGCTCCGTAAAGCCTTACTGCCAAAAGACAATTTTTTCCCACCTCACCCAGTATTTAAACCATATCAATTAATTCATTTTTAGGAAAATTCGTAACTATTACCTTTATACGTTACTTACTACAACAAATTAAAGTATTTTTACTTGCTTAATAGACATGTGAAAATGTGATAATGCCTACATTTTTGTTTTGTCTTGGCAACTATGATGTTATAGCGTAAGTGTATTAAAAACAAGGATAAAAATTGAAAAATTCAAAATAAATCGAAAACTATTAGAAATAGGTATATGACATACTTAATAAAAGTTGGAGGGTTTTGCAAAATCTATCAGAAAAAATAATAATATACAGGGTCTGCCATTTAAAAAATTTGAAATTTTTCAATTTAAAATACTCGAAATGCATAAATTTATTTTGAGCACCCTGTAGCATCTAACTCAAATTTCTTTACACATATCTTTTTTTTCATGTCTATGGAATGCTCGTACCAATTATGAGTATTCCGACTTCAGAAACAATGGGGCTACTGCCAATTTTTTTACAAAACTGAAAACTAGTATTTTTTAAAAAAAAATGAAATATTAGAAAAACTACTAGGCTTAGGTATATAACATTATTAATAAAAAATTTTTTTACGCAGAATTTAAAAATAAATTAGAAAATAGGATGTTCTATTTAAAAAAAAAAAATGTTATATCGGCCGCACTTTTTTGAAGTACCCTGTATATTCAAAAATATTTTCAAACTGTGCACCTTAATATTCTCTAAAGCTATTGTATTTAACATTTTTTCGTTATTTCCGAAACAAATGAGATAATGAACTTTACTCAATCGTTGACTCTGTACATTTCTTCCAGTATGATTTCTGTTAATACTTTTAAGGTAGTATTTAGGAGGGTTATTCTGCCGTAGTTTTCGGATGTCTTTTGCCCTTTTTTTGAATATTGGGGTTATTATGCTAGTATATCATCTGTAGATATTTGTCCATTCTTTACGACGTTTGTAAAGAGCTATGCTAGTTGTTGATGTAGGTTTTTGTCCTCCATATTTTAGCACCTCATTTGTAATGTCGTCCGTTCCTGAGGTTTTTCTATCTTTAAGACTTCTTATAGTTCTTTCTGTGTGTTCTAAAGTTACTTCTAGAGTTTTTTCTTCGTCAAATATGATTTCATTATTCTCCTATTTTTTATATAATTTCTCAAAGTATCTTTGTCATTCTTGAATTGTAATTTTAATAGTTTGTACCGTGTCTTTTATATCAAGTTTGTTCATCTTTCAGACTTTCCTTTGAGCGCCATACAGATCACTTTCCGTTTCGTTAGTTAATGTCTCCCAATATTCTTCTTTAATTTGTTTTCTTCTTCTATTCATTAAGTTTCTTTCTGCGATATATGCGTTCCAGTTGTCTTGGGTTTTGTTGTGTATGTAATGTATGTACGCCTCCTTTTTCTTCTTTACCAGCTCCTTTATTTTTGACGTAAACCAAGGTGTTTTATTTGTTTTGTTGATATTTACTCTTTTTTCTCATAAGGTTTCCTTTGCCGCGTTAATAATGTTTTGTTTTTTGGATGTCCACTGTCGGTCTATGCTTTCTTGTTCGTTGTTTGAGTGTAGAGTCGTGTTTTTATCTCAAGCGGTTCTCATATAATTGTTTTGGGCTTTTGGTGGTGAAAGATTCGATGTTATATTTGTTAACGTATATAGGTTTTAGTTTCAGTGGGGTTTTTATTATAAGTCTAAGTTTACATAGGAGCAATTTGTGTTCGCTACTTATATTAGCTGAATTCAGCGTTCTTACATCTACTATTGTTTCTGGCATAGCAAAATAATCTCGCAATAACTAACCCACAAAATATTCTCTGAATAGCCAATTTTTTTAAACGAAACTTTCCCTTTATTGATCGGCGTATTTTGAAAATTATTATGGCCCAATAGACCCGATTTAACTGTGTTGAATAGCCTTTCTTGGAGCTTTTTAAAATTATTGCTGGAAAAATTTAAAAATATATCTCACATTCAATTATGGAAACATGTCAAACAGTATTCAATAAATTAGCCGCTCGCTTAGAGGAGTCCTAGGGCCGTATTTATATTTCGGTGGAATTATTTAACAGAGATTTAGACATTTATTAATTTTGTTTTTAACTGTAAATATTTTAAAATTAACCTTTTGAGAGAAACCTAGGCTAATCTAATTTTAATCTGAATAATCCATCCTTTTCCTTAGCCATGAGATATTTCTAATCGTTTACTTTTACCCTATACTCATTTCATGTAATATTCTTGTGCCGTTACAGGTAGGTATAATAAGGGTCGAATTTACAAAAAATTTGATGATTTAAGTAATTTAATATATTGCCAGTATTTCAAGATGTGGGTAAAGTAATGTATTTTAAAATATTTTACTTTTTCGTGCAAATGCTATTACTCAGTTTCAATTTATTTAAAAGGATGCAATATTTTTAGGCTTATTTTTTACATTTCGAACAAATATAGCGGTATTTTAGACAATGAATGCTCTATGTTGTTATGCTCGTTTCATCGTTTATATATATATATATATATATATATATATATATATATATATATATAGTATATATATATTACAGTATACTTACTACAACACGTAATGGGCCAATGAGATAAACCATTATATTAAAATTGCACGTAAATAATAATACAAAAGTTAAGAATAGAGTGATTTTGCAACGCTTATTTTTCCCACGCCTTTGTATTTATCGTTATCTTAAGCATGCGCAGTATTAACGCGAAGAAATTGCAAGGTTAGGTTAGTATTCATCTTCGATACACTTAGAGAATTTTTGTTCATTCATTTCATGGTTAAGCATACCGGTTATTAGTATTTGATGGGTCAACACCAGTTTCTAAGTTAAAATTGTGTCTAGCAAGTTTCCATCACTTCCTTCAATATTTCCAAGGTAATATGAATGCGCGTTAAATAAAATTTTATTTGAAATTAGCACTGCAACATACACTATAATGCCACAGTACCAAAGATTGCAAATTCCCAACTTAATCTAAACACTAATTAATTGTTGTTAGTGTTATTTGCAATAGAAGATTATCATTTCAATTTTACTCTATTTTGTTTGTGGTTTTTATACGTAAGTAGGGCAAAAAACAGGCGCTACCATAATAGCGATAAGAATAACGAACTTCAAATAATCTCTCTTATAAGTTCCTAAATAAAGGAAATGGTTATCCTTAAAGGTTTCTCCTATTTTGTTTCAATAATGCGCAAGCTCCAAATTGTGGGCGCATGCTTCAAATAACGATAACAGCTCAGTCCCTCCCTTTACTCTTGCGCAAGCTCCAAACGGTGGGCGCAGGCTTCAAGTAAAGATAAAGACAGTGGCCTACCAAAATGAACGTTACAAAATCTCTAATATCCTCAGTTTTTTTCTTTCCACAAAGCAGGTAAGGGCCCATATTTTTCTCAGCTTTATCGTTGATCGGTGGAATTCTTATTTTGGAACTTATGTTCCATTGGTCCGAGATAGCTTTGTAGGGTTTTTATAAAATTGTTGCCACTTTATTTTTTTTTAGAAATACCTTCTAAAAATAAAATGTTGATCCTATTCGTTTGTAAATAAATGCTTTTAACCTAAATTCTGGTAAAGAATAATATTTTCTTTATGCTACATGCTGTATTATATTTATATTTGATTTTAGAAAACTGTTGATTTTTGTCTATAATTGGAATAATTAGCATATTAGTTCTTTTTTTTATGGATACAGATTTTTATATTTACTTTTTCTTGTCCCCTAAGGTTCTATACTATCTCCGACTGTCTTCTTCCTTTACATTAACGATCTTCTTCACTTACTTTTGACGCTAGAACTTTAGCTACCCAGGTTAATTTTCACACCTGGAGGTGGTTCAACTTAATAAAGACGTGGAAGAAATATTTTTGGGAGACAGTAACCAAATAAAATTATTCGCTAAAAAACCTAAGGGCCACTTCTAAAAAAGTTAAAGTCACAGAACCCCGTATAGCTATGTCGGGACACTCCATTCCTCTAGCATCGTCACTCAAATTGCTGAACGTTATATATATCCTGACTTGATCATGTTGCATAAGTAGCAATGAAAGTTTTTCAAAAGCTGAACATATTATTTCATTAACAAGCTTTATAATCTACAACAGCTTTTAATCCCACAGAAAGCTAAAATCGACCAATGATGGAATACTGCCCTGCTTCCTAAGAAGTGCTGCAGAACTATTCACCTGACTGGAGTCTCAGGACTCACTAGCAACCTTGGTTTCATGGGACATTAAAGAAGGATTGGCGATTTGAGTTCTATGGCTGTAGCCATTTTAATTCCTCCCAGAGTGGTGTATGCTGGAAATACATGTTGAGCTATTAACATACAACACATCCTTATAAGTTCAGTCTTTTACTCTGCGTACATCTCTTTTTAATAATCTTTTATACAGAGAACCCCATTTCTTTGTAAAAAATTACCCAGCACCGTGCTTCCCACCGAGTTTATTTTGAAGTGATTCAAGACCAACGTGAATCGTTTTTCCGCACATTCGTCGCCTCTGTAGCTCATCACGGATTTTCCTGCAGCATGTGTGCCGCGTCATAAATAATTCTCTTTACATTTTACAAAAGCAATTATAGCCTAGTTACATTTGACATATCGGGATGATTTGAGAGTTGTATTGGAGCAGTTCGAGAGTAAAACCGAAGATTTCTTTTGTCAACCTAAAGCCCTTTTTTCGTCTTTTATTTTTTGAGACTTTAACACTTATGGAACCAAGAAATTAACTGCAAATGTTTGACTTGTGTCTCCAAAAAGCACAAAAATATTGTTCTTACAAGAATTTCAATTTAGTGAATTATTAGTTGCATTGGGATTTTTAACGATACAACTATTAGATTTCAAGATTTTCTGGGATTTCACAGAACGTAAGTTCGTTACTACGTTGTATTATATTATCTTAGATCTAAGCTTATTTCGGATTTACTTTTAGAAGTTTAGAAGTAGTAACCAATTTTAAATCATGACCAAAAAAATTACAAATCAACTAAAAATCTATAAGATTACAACACATAAACGTTATGTACCCAATGATCGTTTAATATATTCATGATATTTATTAATGATTATTACTTAACCGTGTAGAAGTAATACTTTGCAAATATTTATGCGTTGAACAATTTTAACTAAAAAAATTTATCAAATTATTTTAAGTTCTTCTATTAAGTGAATGCAAGTTTCGGCATTATTTTGTAATCCACGAAACGTGTCTTCATTGATGTTTGGATACAGCTCCGGCATAGTTCCGTGTCGCCATGCCATTAACTGAAACTAATTTAAATTAACATAAGCTGAAATAACACGTCAGCACAATTAGAAGTTCACACCATCAAACGCCCAAAAATCATGGCAAATGTGTATTCGCCAAAATACACAAAGATACATGCAAAACATGACATATAGAATGTGTGTATATATATATATATATATATATATATATATATATATATATATATATATATATATATATATATATATATATATATATATATATATATATATATATATATATATATATATATATATATATATATATATATATATATATATATATATATATATATATATATATATATATATATATATGTATATATATATATATATATATATATATATATATATATATATATATATATATATATATACCGGGTGACACAGCCAAGATGTAATACCCAGTACTTTTTTTATTTTGAAAGTTACATATTTGCATTTTTAGATATACCAGAATAGGATATTATTAGGCTTTTTTAACACTTAAAAAATATTTTTAACTGCTTCCGGTTTGACCGGAAGTGACTGCAACTTTATTATTTTTAATAGAACCCTGTATTTTTTCGTATTAATTTAAATTCGCTTTGAACTTCCCTTTTCCACGATGTATTACAAGTTGACATTTGTTTGACAGATGACCGGCAAAAACTGATTTAAACTCCTAGACTTAGGTGGCCTTGGCTGACATACTAGCAATTGTTTTTGTTCGTTTTATCTCACTTTGGAAAGAATGTAAGACTATCCATTTATCGTGCCATTTTCGCGAGTCTAAGTGGCTCCTACAAAATTTTATGCTTTACATTCAGTTACAGAATTTTCTCTTTAAATAATGATCAATATCATCGAAATTAAGATAGGAACACATATTTTTAGTGTTCCTTACGGAACACTTATAAGATCACTTCGGCGTCTGTCTGTCTGTCACACCCGATTTTTTCCGAAACTATTTGTCATAGAAACTTGAAATTTGGTAATAATATAGGAATTATGGCCTCATCAGAGCCATGTAGTTTTGAAAGTTAAATTTTGACTTAAGGGGTTAATTTTGGGGGGTGAAATCGAAAGTGAAAAAAAATTTTTTTTACTAGGTCATCGAGTGTGGTGTCAAATGAAAGGTTATGAAAAAAAAAACGAGTAATATATATATATATATATATATATATATATATATATAAATATATATATATATATAATGTAATACTTGCGCGCACTTTTCTTTGTAGTATTTTCAAAAAATCGCGAAAAATCTCTGTCCCGCGCCTTATCTCGAAAAGTACTTATCAAAAAATTTTGAAAAAATCCTGGAATATTCTCCACGGGGGGTAGATTGAACGAAAATTATCACGAGTGCATTACCTTTAATAATTTATACGGTATATAAAAAAAAAAAAAATTTCAAGGTCACCAGTTTTCGGTAAAGATTGGAAACAAACTTTGTTAAAAACTCATTTGGAGTGTGTTTTGTGAAGTCACTGATCATTTTATTTTATACCACCCTAACAAAAATTTTTATTTTAAAAACAATCAACGTACGGAACACTAATTGTGCAAGTTCAACTTGCACTTGACCGGTTTTTATTTTATTTAACCTAGTCACACATTACAGGTTTTTTGCCAATATACATCTAACAGAACTATCTAACGCCAGTTGTATTTATTATTATTTTCAGAAAATAATAAAACCTATTTATTAAATAAATATTTAAATGCAATTAATAAAACCAAAACATTTAATAATAAGAATTACACAACAAACACAATAAAAATAAATAGGTAAAACTATTTTATGCTAGACATAAATTTGCTAGAGATTTAATCCAAATGTTCAAAATGCTGTCCGTTGTTAATCCTACACAATCTTGTTTTTCTCACCGTGGCTCTCATAACGTTCTCCAACTGAATTTCAGTAATTTGATTTATTGTTCTTCTTAAGCGCATTTCTAAATTATTTCTGTCTGTTGGTGGATTTTTGTAAGCTTTTTCTTTTAGATGGTTCCATATAAAAAATCAAGAGGCGGAAGATTTGGCGATCTTTTTTTAGGTCCATTGGTACCTAACCAATTTGTACCAAATCTTTGATTCAAGTAGATTACTACATTTCTACTATTGTGGGCTGGAGCGCCATCCTGCAGGAAAATAATGTCTCCGTGATTTAAAGGTAAAGTTTCTAAAAAATCTTCAACATCCTTTTGAATGAACTCCATTCTTCCCATTTAACGTACTATCAAATATAATAGGACCAATAATTCATATGCCCAGGATACCCAACCACACGTTAAAGCCGAATCTGTCTTGATAGCACGTTCTCGTATAATTCTAGAATTTTCTTGAGCTCAATATCGAGTATTGTTACGATTAAATATACCCAAATTAATAACTCTAGATTCATCCGAAAATAGAACGTTGTAATGAAATTGGTTATCGACGTGGCATCTTTGCAAAAACCAATTACAATAACCCATTCTTCTTTGGTAATCTGAAATAAATGTTGCTTTATTTGATATTTGTAGGACCTGAATTTATATTCTTAAAATGTGGCGAGCAGTTTCACGATTTACACCGGTTTGTTCTTCAACATGTCTTATAGAAATTGTAGGATCTACCAGACCAATGGCCAATACATTGATTTCTGCATCTTTGTCACCAATAAATACATCAGCAGGTTCAATCGATTGCCTTCTAAACTGTTGCTCTACCCTTAAAAAATAATTGATGGGTGCCTCCTATCGGGATATCTTGCCATGTACAACTCGGCGGCTTATCGGCTATTCTTTCTGCACTCTAACATGTCTATTTTTTCATCCGTTGAATACATTTTTATTAACGAAAAATTATTTTTGAAGTAAAGTAAACAATAATAATGGCCATTTTGGTAACACGCAGTAACCATGACTCTCGGTTGGTGTGTTTTATCATAGCCTGCTAAGTCCGTAATGGAACTTGTTAATATAACATTGTTGCATAATAAAACGTTTTATTTTCTGAAAATAATATTAAATCCAATTGGTGTTAGATAGTCCTGTTAGATGTATGTTGGCAAAAAACCTGTAATGTGTAACTAGGTCAAATAAAAAATTTCGGTGACATTGATCGTTATTTAAAGAGAAAATTCTGTAACGGACTGTAAAGCATAAAATTTTGTAGGAGCCACTTAGACTTGCGAAAATGGCGCGATAAATGAATAGTCTTAAATTCTTTCCAAAGTGGGATAAAACGAACAAAAACAATTGCTAGTATATCCGCCATGGCCGCATAAGACTAAGAGTTCAAATCAGTTTTTGCTTGTCACCTGTCAAACAAATGTCAACTTGAACAACGAGAATTGAAATTGATAAAAAAATATACAGGTTTCCATTAAAAATAAGAAAGTTGCAGTAGTTAACAATATTTCTTAAGTGATAAAAAAGCCTAATAATGTCCCATTCTGGTATCTAAAAATGCAAGTATGTAAGTTTCAAAATAAAAGAATTACAGGGTGTTACATGTTGGCTGTGTCAGCCGTTATATATATATATATATATATATATATATATATATATATATATATATATATATATATATATATATATATATATATATATATATATATATATATATATATATATATATATATATATATATGGGTGACCGCAAAAAATCGATGTCGGAATTTTGTTCGTCTGGACCCCACAAAACGATTCCCCTTTCCAGATATTGAGATAGCCGAAATTTTAGCTCGATTAAACGACGTTAACCCGTGCCGCTCGTCGCTCAAAGTTTGAAAAAATCCAAATTTTTGGCCAAAAAGCTGACATATGGAGCCATAACTCCAGAACGGCAAATAATAGAAACACGCTTAATATCTCAAAAGAAAGCTAATGTTGTTCTTCAAAATTTATATTCTATACATAATTGATGTTATTTTAAGTCAAACCGATTTACAACAGCCTTTAGCCCCAAAACGTGACCTGGTACCAGTAGGAGCCAGTTTGCGAGTATTCTAAGAATTTTACCGGTTTTTACATAATGTGTCTCGGAATTAACATTTTTTTGTTAAAAAGATTTTGGAACTCAATTTTCAAACATAAAGAGCCTTTTGTTTAAATTTAATCTTTTATTATATGGGGATTACCTGACTGGTTTACCAAAGAAAGACCGTTTGACAGGTAAAAAGGAGGGTAAATCTAATTTCTATTTTAGGGATGGTGATTTTACTTCAGCGTACAACCGACCTTTTATTTATTCAGTTTAGTTTCTAAAGTGCCTTTGAGCTGGTTAGATCGAACAATTATCTAGTGAAGATATTTTAAGACACTGAAGAGGACAGCATCTACCAGGAACTTGAGAGCTTGGAGGAAATGGACATCCCTGAAGAAGCTACAGAAGATCCAGGACCATCTGAGAGCAAGAGGATGAAAGTTTCATTTGCAAGGGGCGTTAAAGAGATTTTAAACATGAAATTGTCCATTTTATTAGATCGATGTAAGGTATCCTACAGAAATGCCACGAGAATTTTAATAGCTACTCTAGAAGCACTAAACCTTGACCCTCTTGAGTACAAAGTCTCGAAAACTTTATTACATGATAGAAGGCAAATGTTCAGAGAACAATATAATAAAAAAATTTTTGATAAAGTAAACATTCCTGAAAAAGAGCCCGTGGTTGTTCATTGGGACGGTAAACTTTTACAAGGTGTTTTAAAAAATGAACAATGTGAGCGAATAGCTATAGCTATTTCATATGGCGAAAAGGAACAGCTGCTGGGAGTTCCTGTAACAGCAAACAGCTCTGGAGAGGAGCAAGCCGTAGCCGTATATGAATGCCTACATGAATGGGGTCTTCTCAACACCGTCAAGGCGATGTGCTTCGACACTACAGCATCCAACACGGGAAGACTCAAAGGAGCACGCGTCATATTGGAGCAAATGTTAGGAAGAGAATTGTTATACCTAGCTTGCCGTCACCATATCTTGGAAATTCTGTTAAGAGGCGTATTCGACACAAAAATGGGATCAACCACTGGACCTCATCCAGACATTTTCAAGAGATTCCTCACTGCGTGGCCCAAGATAGACAAAGGAAAATACGACACAGGTATCAGTGACAATCTAATACAAAAGCAGCTAACTCCAGAAGTAATTCCAAATGTTACTGCTGAATTCGAGACCAAATTAACTGAGAGCTACCCCAGAGATGACTACAAGGAGCTATTGCAGTTGGTTCTCGTATTTGTTGGATCACTAGATGGCAATGTTGTGGGTTTTAGAACTCCAGGAGCCATTCATCACGCTAGGTGGATGGCAAAGGCTATTTACTGCTTAAAAATGTTCATTTTTCGTCGTCAATTTAAGATGTCTAAAAAAGAAGAAAGTTCTGTGCGTGCCATTTCTGTTTTCCTAGTTAAAATTTATTGTAAAGCTTGGTTCAATGCTCCAAAAGCTCATCTTGCACCAAAGCAAGATTTAGGTATTTTGCATAGTCTGTTAGACTATAAAGAATGTGACAACGACATTGCAGAAATAGCCCTGACCAAATTTTCGAAACATTTGTAGTATTTGAATGCAAAGTTGGTGGGATTATCGTTTTTTTGATCCCACCATTACAGACGATGAAAAGTTGTTAATGGCTAATAAATTGCTCAGTAGCACAGATAGACCATCACAGCACGCTAGGGTTGTAAATCCAAAAGTTAGGAAAAAAAACTTAAAAGAGGTAGTTGATGGAGGATTGGTAAATTTACTTACCAAAGAAACGTTTACATTCTTTGACCAATTTAATATAAAAACAGATTTCCTAAGACAACATCCAAACACCTGGCCTCAAAATAATGACTTCCAAGAAGGAAATGAAAATTGTCAAAACATTAAAAGTAGTTAATGATATGGCTGAACGTGGTGTTAAATTAATAACCGACTTTAACGACCTTCTGACAAAAGATGAAGACCAAAAGCAATATGTCCTGCAAGTTGTAAGTAAATGCCGAGCATTATATCCTGACGTTTCAAAAACTACTTTAACAAAAGCTCTAGAATAGATTAGATAACTATGTAAAATTATCAACTCATGTAGGTACTACGTCTGTATCTTTTCTGTGTCTGTTTTGTATGTATTATATACCTAATTTTTATATTTTGAAATAAAAAATGTCATTAGACTTATCAGTATTACTTGTTTTTTTATTATATTTCTACTTTAAACTTAAAAATATACCAAAAAAAGCAAAATTTATCACTTAATAACAAAAAATATACGAAGTATGCTCCTAGTGGTACCAGGTCACGTTTTTTAGGGGCTAAAGGCTGTTGTTTTTAACTCGGTTTGACTTAAAATAACAACAATTATGTATAGAATATAAATTTTGAAGAACAACATTAGCTTTCTTTTGAGATATTAAGCGTGTTTTTGATTATTTACCGTTCTGGAGTTATTGCTCCATATGTCAGCTTTTTGGCCAAAAATATGGAATTTTTCAAACTTTGAGCGACGAGCGGCACGGGTTAACGTCGTTTAATCGAGCTCAAAACATATCTGGAAAATGGGGAATCGTTTTGTGGCAGTCCAGACGAACAAGATTCCGACATTTTTTTTGGCTAAAGATGTGATTACCCCCTCTATGAGATGCGGTCACTCTAATATTATATATATATATATATAACATTATATTTTCTTTAAAACTTAATAAACTTATGCTTTTCTAAATTAATGCTGTTTTATTTATGTCAAATAAATAGGTAATTGATTGGATAATATAAAATAAAAAAAAATCAATTTTTAAAATAATATATATCACTATAATATATGATATATATATATATATATATATATGTATATATATATATATATATATATATATATATATATATATGTATATATATGTATATATATATATATATATATATATATATATATATATATATATATATATATATATATACATATATATATATATATATATATATATATATATATATATATATATATATATATATATATCAGTTAACAAGCTTTGAAAGCGGAAGTAAAACAAGATGGATTAATGAGTTACAAAAATTTATTTTTCAGTATAATCTCCCTTAAGCTCAATATACTCTTTCCAGTTCGTTTATCCCATCTCTGAAGTGGTTTCTCGGAAGACCTTCAAAATACCCATCTACGAATGCTATCACTTGATCATTTGTTGAAAAACGCTTCCTACGTAGAAATCGTTTGAGGTACGGGACTAGACGGAGCCAAATCTGACGGATGGGGTGGATGTTTCAACAATTCGTACTTTAATCTGACCAGTTTTGCTTTTGTCAAGGCACCTCTGTAAGCATTGTTATGACCAAAGATGATTTTTTTTCTGCAAACCGGGCCTTTCCTCACAAATCCAGCTAATGTAAAAGGTTACAATAACTCTACTGCGATTGTTTTACCGGTTTGAAGGTAATTAATTAACAAAATTTCTTTTACATCCCAGAAAACTGTGGCTATAATTTTTTTGGACGACTGTGACCACTTTGGCTACTTTGGAGCTGATCAACCGGGCTCAGTCCACTGTGCGGTTTGTTGTCGCAATTCATGATCATACTGGTAAACTCAAGTCTCATCCATAGTTACAAAGCAGTTTTATTCTTTGTGAAACGAGCCAAATGTTATTTAGAAAGTCTCTTTCGAGTGTGTTTTAGTTCCGATGTTAGGAAATGCGGCACCCATCTTGTGAATAGCTTTCTCATACCCAAAACACTAGTTAAGATCTCATGTACTGTTCCATGTGAGATGCCTATAGCCTCAGCTAAATCATCCACGATTAATCGACGGTCTTCCATTACCATATCTTGTACTTGTACAGTTTCTTCAGTTGTTGCAATTTTTAGACGTCTTGAACGTGGATCATCACTGACGCTTAGACGACCACATTTAAACTGCAGAGTCCATCTATGAACAGTTGGAAATGAAGGAGCAGACTTCTTTAACACTTTCACTAATTTTTCATGGATTTCAGTTGCCAATAAACCTTCCATAACAAAAAATTTTATTAAAGCACGATATTCGATTTTTTCCATTTTTAAAAGCTGATAAGCAATGAATGACTTGACAGATGCTGTTCAATATTTGGTTCAAGTGATGCTCCATAGGTGTCGCTTTCATAACTATAAATATATATATATATATATATATATATATATATATATATATATATATATATATATATATATATATCTATATATATATATATATATATATATATATATATATATATATATATATATATATATATATATATATATATATATATATATATATATATATATATATATATATATATATATATATATATATATATATATAATATATATATATATATATATATATATATATATATATATATATATATATATATATATATATTATATATATATACCAGGTGTACAAGTATGAAACGCGGATTTTTTTTCTAAAAAAAACATGTTAAATTCGGAAGAATGATAAAAAAAGGGCTTTATTCAAAGTATGCTCCATCACTTGTTATACATTTTTCCCATCTTTCGGGCAATTTGTGAATACCACGCCAGTAAAAATCTTTTGCTGCGAACCATTCATCGAGCCATTTTTTCACATCTTCGTACGAACCAAAGCGCTGCTCAACAAGTGCGTGACCCATCGATGTAAACAAGTGGTAATCGGAAGGAGCCAAGTCTGATGAGTAAGCCGCATGGGGTAGAACTTCCCAGCTGAGTGCTTTCAACGTGTCTGGAACTGGTTTTGCCGTATGTGATGGAGCATTGTCATGAAGAAAAATGACTTTGTGATTGCCTGATGGTTCAAATCGGTCAATTCTTATTGATAACGTTTAGTATTTACCGTTTCCCCAGGTTTTAACAGCTCATAATAGATCACGCCTCTCTGGTCCCACCAAATACAGAGCATCGTCTTTCTGCCAAAGCGATTCGGTCTTGCGGTCGATGTGGAAGGTGCGCCTGGGTCTACCCATGATTTTTTGCGTTTGAGATTCTCAAAGTAAATCCACTTTTTATCTCCTGTAACTATACGATGCAAAAACGACTTCCTTTTGTACCGAGCGAGTAAAATGTCACACGTGTTTTTCCGCTTTTCCATTTGCCTGTCGTTCAACTGATGTGGTACCCACTTACCAGTCTTCTGAATCTTTCCCATCTTTCGTAGCAGATTGGAAACAGCTTGTTGACTAACGCCCAATTGCTCGGCGAGTTGTTTTTGTGTTTGCTAATAATCTTCGTCCAACAATGTTTGCAATTCCACATTTTCGTATTTTTTTGGCGGTTTTCCACGTTCCTTGTCTGCAACATAGAAGTTATCTCGTTTGAAACGCTGAAATCGTCGTTCACACATATCTTGCGATGGAGCATGTTCACCATAAGCTTCTCGAAGTAATCGGTATGATTCAACAGCAGTTTTCTTCAAATGAAAACAAAAAATTAATGCTATCCGCGAATTCTCTTTGTTCGGTATAAATTTCGACATATTGAACACAACAACACAACACTATGCACAACACTTTTCCAATTTATCACTCGTGCGCTTCTGACACTTGTTGATGACACAACAAAATAGCACAGTGTCAAATCTTTATAGCACAAACTGCATTGGTGCACCATCTGTTGTCTGAAATCCGCATTTCATACTTTTACACCTGGTATATATATATATATATATATATATATATATATATATATATATATATATATAATATATATATATATATATATATATATGTATATATATATATATATATATATATATATATATATATATATATATATATATATATATATATATATATATATATATATATATATATATATATATATATATATATATATATATATATATATATATATATATATATATATATATATATATATATATATATATATATATATATATATATATATATATATATATATATATATATATATATATATATATATATATATATATATATATATATATATATATATATATATATATATATTATATATATATACGAGGCTGGTTTGAAAAGTCCGTGCAAAGTTCGAGAGATGGCACCACCGGCGCGTATCGAGGTCATGTTTAAATGTCTAACATTATGGTGACTCTGCACCTTCGATTAGAACAGTTTATAAGTGGTTTCAAAATTTTCGGACTGGCCATATGGGCACAACTGACGCTGAACGTTCTGGACGGCCTGTGGAGGTTACGACTCCAGAAATCATTGATCAAATCCGTGATATGGTGATGGATGACAGAAGAGTTAAGGTGCGTGAGATTGCTAGTGCTGTGGGCCTCTCGACTGAACGGGTACATAATATTTTGCATAAACATTTGGACAAGAGAAAGCTATCCGCAAGATGGGTGCCGCGATTGCTCACGCTTGACCAAAAACGGAATCGTGTGAAGTGTTGCAAGGACGGTTTTGCAGCTGTTCCAGAAGAATCCGGAAGACTTTAAGCGTCGTTTCGTCACTGTGGATGAAACATGGATACATTACTATACTCCTGAGACCAAACAACAATCTAAACAATGGGTTACCAAGAGGGAATCTGCACTAAAAAAGGCGAAGACCGTTCCTTCGGCCGGAAAGCTTATGGCGACTGTCTTTTGGGATTCGCAAGGGATAATCCTCAAAGACTATCTGGAAAAGGGTAAAACTATTACAGGTGAATATTATTCATCGTTATTGGACCGTTTGAAAACCGAGCTGCAAGAGAAACGCCCGCGATTGGCCCACAAGAAAGTCCTTTTCCATCACGACAACGCACCAGCACACACCTCAGCAGTTGTGGTCGCAAAATTAATGGAAATAGGATTCCAACTCGTTTCACATCCCCCCTATTTTCCAGACTTGGCTCCCTCGGACTACTATTTGTTCCCCAATTTGAAGAAATGGCTGGCAGGACAAAGATTTTATTCAAACGAGGAGGTGATTTCAGACACTAATGGATATTTTGCAGACTTGGACAAATCCGGAAGGGATCAACAAACTAGAACATCGTTGGACGAAGTATATAAGCCTAAAAGGAGACTATGTCGAAAAATAAAAAAGGTTTCCCCAAACACATAAGTAGTTTTTATTTTTGCACGGACTTTTCAAACCAGCCTCGTATATATATATATATATATATATATATATATATATATATATATATATATATATATATGTATATATATATAAATATATATATATATATATATATATATATATATATATATATATATATATATATATGTATATATATATATATATATATATATATATATATATATATATATATATATATATATATATATATATATATATACACTCCTTTCATGATTTTGTTGAAGATATTTTAGGAATCACTCGAAAAATCTTTTTTTGTGCAACAAGAAACTGTTGGACTTCACTAGTTTGGCCCAAATACATTATATCAAAGTGGTGGATTGAACTAGACCAAAATAAACTAGTTAGTTACATTTGAAGATGTGTCTCAAATGATTCGAATCAGAAAGCAGTAGGAACTACGCTTAGGATGTAAGATATGAATATAAGCAGTTCAAGTAAGTTTCTGGTCTATATGGACCCCCACGAAATTTAACACTTTCTATAGATTTTGCTTCGGTTCTGATCAGAAGGCTGTAATCAATCTTTATATCCTTTGTTCCAAATTGAACAAATATGTTTTTGTCAAAATTAAGGGGCAAATAATCTGACATGGTATCTATTGTCATATTACTCTTATCGGCTAGATCCCCAGGATTATTTTTTCGTATAAGAATGTTACTGTCATCAGCGTACTACAGATCTGGATGGCCATGTTCCACCATATACTCTGGCAGAATGTTTATATAAATATTGAGCAGAATAGGTGACACACATGAAACTTTAGGAAGTACCCTTAGTTGTATTTTAACTACTGGATTTGCATTTGTTAATCATTATAATCTAAAATCTTTCATAAAGACTCTTTAAATCCACGTAAGAGTTGAATCGTACACTCCAATAGCTGACAACTTTTTTACTAGCAAGTCGTGATTAGTCGGGTGAAACGCCCGAGATATGTCGAAAAATGAGTCTCATTTCAATATTTTTGTAATTAAGTGACCTGAACTAACCAGATCTAAAATCATTTCGGCATTCTATTATTTCATTATTTTCAAGATATTTATTTAAACGAAATTAAAAGCATATTCAAAAATTTTCCCTAAGTCTATAGTTCTTGATTTCTTTTTGGTTTCCCTTGCCCTTGTAGGTAGGGATTATTCTAAATACTTTTAAACACTCTGGGCGTATCCCTTGAGCAAAATTTTGGTTAACTAGAAAAGGTAGCTGCCTTGAAATAATATCGGCGACTTTTGATATGATTGTACCAGTTGATCTTTTATTACAAATTGTTTTTATGACTTTGAAGATTTCCTTAGAGACCCATTATTATTTTATTAATATCTGATTTCTGAATACTGCTCGCTATATTTATAAAGTATGAATTAAAGATATCACTCAGCTTTTGCTGATTGTTTACCAACTCCCCATCCTCGGACAATGGGTCGTATATCTAAGTCCTACCTAGATTATTTATATTTTTATGTGGCTTTCATTAATTACCTTCCAACATGCTTTGATGCCATTTTTTGCTGTATTTATCCGTTTATCGTTAAATGACTTTTTCCGATTTTAGTTCTTTTTCTGTATAGATTAAGCAGCTCCAAATATATATATGTATATATATATATATATATATATATATATATATATATATATATATATATATATATATATATATATATATATATATATATATATATATATATATATATATATATATATATATATATATATATATATATATATATATATATATATATATATATATATATATATATTATATATATATATATATATATATATATATATATATATATATATATATATATATATATATATATATACTGTTACTTAAACCTTTGGAAAAACTGTTGAAAAACAAACTACACTTGAAATTATATTATAAAAATTTCATAGTTAGATAAGATATGCAAAGTATTTAATTAAAGAAAAATATTATAAAACTGTAAATAAAAAATTACTGTAGTGGTACCGACGCATTAAAACACCTTTTACAATATCTTTGTTGGTCTAGTTTTTTTACAACTAATAATTAACATACAGTATTTTATTGTAAACATGTTTCAGAGAGTCATGTACAGGCTTCGACAAACCACCTCATATTTACATTAAGTTACAATCACAAATCCCTTAGTGTCCTAACTGCATAGGTTACTAATGAGTCTATCAAATGAATTTCCAAAGTTTATAAGTTTGTAAAGTTAAACATTTTTTAAATTTTTATTAATTCAGTTCTGTATAATAATTTATCACTAGATATTAACAAATATGTGGCTGGCCGTGACTCGGTGGCGTAGTACTTTGCTACTATGCAGAAGATTGAGGGCTCAATCCCGCAGGTCGGTATACTTATTTATTAATTTATTTAAGTATATTTGGCCTGTGCACCTACATAGCTAGTAGTTGTTTGCAGAAATGCAAATAACGTCCGTGGCAGCACTACCTCGTTGTTTAAAAGGTGCCGTGAAATACAAAAATGTATGTTTTGGCACTTGGACACTGTTGACGGGTATTACGACGTCCTCGCCGATATCCTTGGGATATGGAAAAAGGGTAAAATCCTTACTGGAGCGGGGAAGTGAGCGATAAAAAAAAACACCGGTACAGTATCCAAAGGGTTGGTATTACAAGACGTGAGGGGGCCATTCAATATTGCAGCTTGAGGGCTCAATCCCGCAGGTCGGTATACTTATTTATTAATTTATTTAAGTATATTTGGCCTGTGCACCTACATAGCTAGTAGTTGTTTGCAGAAATGCAAATAACGTCCGTGGCAGCACTACCTCGTTGTTTAAAAGGTGCCGTGAAATACAAAAATGTATGTTTTGGCACTTGGACACTGTTGACGGGTATTACGACGTCCTCGCCGATATCCTTGGGATATGGAAAAAGGGTAAAATCCTTACTGGAGCGGGGAAGTGAGCGATAAAAAAAAACACCGCTACAGTATCCAAAGGGGTTGGTATTACAAGACGTGAGGGGGCCATTCAATATTGCAGCTTTCTTTACATCGTTGCATGTATCTATACAAGAATAACTTTTTTTTGTATGGAACAGGGTTGCACACACGTGTCGCTCCACAGGGTTCCGCACACGTGTCGCTCCTGTAGCGCTTTAGAGACTTCCCTGCAGCACGTGTGCTAGACCCATAAAAAAAAAATTACTCCACTGAACTTATTTAAATTTTAGATCAATGATTGTTTTTCGGAAAACAATTTTATAAATACCACTGTTGGTCTTTTCTTGAGTATAAAATGTCTTTACTGTTACTTAATAAATTAGGCAAATAATAAATTAACAAAGGTTCTCTCGTAAAAAATTTGTATTGTAAATTAAATCGTTGCAATTTCAATTCGAAATAGTTGCTAAAATTTCAAAGATATTTTTTCCAGTAGATAAAGCAGTGTAGTGTCAACAGTGACAATTTTTAAAAGCATGCATTTAATTTCGAAATTCGTGTATTTTAGCAGGTTTGTATAACACGTAAAAAAGCTTTTTGCGTCAGGTAAATTTTAGATTTTTATAATTTTTCTGTTGTGATTTAATCGCATAAACCGATTTTAAAACGAATACGTTCGCTAGGCTTATTGTGCTAACTGTTTTTACTTTAACGTAAAATGCTCGTTGTATGTTTTATTTGATGATAGATGGGAATTTAAATGCAATATTTTATATTAAACCTTAAAAATTCTGAAAATATTTACTTTTTCCGTATGAATGAATGAAATCTATTTGGAAATCATTTAATAATGTAATGTTAACTGCTTACTTATTTACTTAATCCTTAGCCATGACACTTCTCGGTGTAGGCTGGTGTGAGTGGGTTGGGTTAGGTTGGAGTCTTCCATATTTCTGTCTATCTTTCTCTATTTCGGGCTAGCCTTGTTGTATCCTCCCACCTCTCTCCATTGCTCCCCTTACTTCTTCCCTCCATGTTCTTCGTGGTCTTCCTTGACTTCGTTTTCTATTCTCTCTTGCTTCATACACTCTTCTTACCAGTCTTTCCTGTCCCATTCTTTGTATATGTCCAAACCACCTCAACTGACTTTCTTCTATTTTCTCCTGTATCGGCTTCATTTCCAGTGTTTCTCGTATATCAACGTTTCTTATCCTATCCAGTCTGGTCCTTCCTTCAAGCTTTCTGAGGAATCTCATTTCGATGCTTTGTATCTTACTTCTGTGACTTTGTGTTGTTGTTCACACTTCAGATCCGTACGTAATTATTGGTGTCGCCACCCTTTTGAAGATTTGTAGTTTCGTTGATTTTGGTATTTCTTTTTTGCCTAGGAATGTGTTCTTGATACTATTAAAGAGTTTCCTTACTGCCTCTGTCGTCGCCCTATTCTCCCCATCCAGCCCTCCATCCCTTGTCACCATTGCATCCAAATATTTGAAACTCTCCACCTGCTGTATCTTTTCTTCTCTTAGATATATTTCATGCGTTTTGTTCTCCTTGCTTATGATCATTGTCTTCGTTTTTTTTTCACATTTATGCTCATATTGATGCGTTCCAAGCTTTCTTTGTACACTTTCAGGCTTTCGTTCAAGTTTTTCTCGTTTTTTTGCGATCAGTACCATATCGTCAGCGTATGTGATCTCCGTTATTCTGATTCTCTCCATGTTGCGGAACCCTACTCAGTATTTCTTTGTTTGTCTTTTTGCAGTTTTTATAGCCTCGTCCATCAGTATCGAGAACAGCAGTGGACTCAGTATACACCCCTCTGTCTGACGCCTTTAGATGTTTCGAAACTCTCTGACTTTTCATGTCTTACTCTAACGTAATTTGTTGTTTGTCTATACAGACATTTTAGTCCATTTATTGTTTTTTCATAAATTCCTCTATCCTTCAAGGTCCTCCAGATGTCTTCTCTGTCTATTCTATCAAAAGCCTTTTCCAGGTTTATGAAACATAGGTGTACTTCTCCTGCTTCTCTTAGAACTTTTTCGCTCACTTGCCTGACGATGAAGTTGGCATCTGTCACCCTCTGTTTGGTCTGAAACCAAATTGTGTGTCTTCTAATGTTTCCTCCAGTCTTTCTCTCAGCCTTTTCTCCATCACTCGTGCGTATAGTTTTCCTACTGCGCTGAGTAATGTGATTCCTCGGAAGTTATTACAGTCTCTTTTGTCTTCCTTTTTGTGTATGGGTACTATGATTCCCACTTGCCATTCTTTTGGCGCAGTTCCTTCCGTATATATTTTGTTCATCAATATTTGCAATATTCTTATCATTTCTTCGTTTCCGGCTTTTATCATTTCCACCGTTATGTTGTCCTGTCCTGGTGCTTTTCCTGCCTTCATTTTTCTTATTCCCGCTTTGATTTCTTCTTTGGTTATCTCTTTTTCATGTTCATCTCTCTCCCTCCCCCTTGTCTGCTTCAAGTTGTTTGCTCTGTTTATTTGTTGTGCAATATCTCTCCCTTCTAAAAGGTTCTTGAAGTGCTGCCTCCATCTTTCCATGATTTCTTGTTCTTTTGTTAATATTGCCCCTTGTTCTTCCTTTATATATCTGTTCGTATGGTTTCTTTGTTTTTTTCTTTGTTTCTCATCACTCCATAGAACAGTTTTTGATTTTCGTTGTACGCCTTCCTCATTTTTTCTCCAAACTCTATCCACATTGCTCTCTTTCCATTTTTTACCAGGTCCTTAACCACCTTCCTTTCTCTTTTATATTCTTCGTAATCCTGTTGCGTCTTCTTGGGTAGGTAGTTCTTCCATGTTCTCCTTTTTACTTTAATTGCGTTCTTTATTTTTTCGTTCCACCACTGTGTTTTTTTACATTTTTTGTTTACAATCCTTGCGGTCCCACACACCCCTTCAGCTGCTTTTAATATTTCCTCCTTTATCTTCGTCCACATATCTTCTATTGTTTCCCGCCCCGTTATGCCTTGCCTAATTATTTTTAAAGTAGATAAAGATAAAAATGAAAATAAATACATTTACAACTTTTTATTAGAAAATATCAATTTTCTTGGTCGGGGGAATAAAATGTAATACATAGACCATAAAAAATGTTGGTGACAGAAGAGGAAAATCAAAATCTCTAAGCGATTCAAGTATATTGCAGTGTTACGGACATCAAAGTAGGATAACGACATGCTGATGGATGGTAATAATACCGTAAAGAGTTAATAAACATCTTTAAATATGCCCGTGAATATAAATTAATAGTTTTCTATTTTACTTATTAGTCTAAAAAAAATTATTGAGTTTCAAATATAACGGATATGCTATTTTTTTGTGAATTCGTAAATTCGAATATAAATATTTTTAAATGATTTGTATAAAACACACGGGTGGCCTAATATCGCCTAGAGAAATCGCACGATAGGTGTTTTCTGTATTACTATGCAAGATAGTATTTTTAGAACAAAAAATTTTACATAAAGTGTACATTTATTGACTAAAAATTAATTAAATTAAAATAGAAGAAAAATCAGTGTTTCAGATAAGTAATCAATAAAATAAGTAGATATTAATAGCGTATTTATAAGTATCAGATAAAAAATGCTTTTTTATGTAAGGATTTAAACGATTTAGACCGACGTTTGGCACTACTCCTACTAACTAACTAATAACACGTAGGCTGAAAAATTTTCTGTCTAGCTACTTAAAACACATTTTTTTTTGCAAAATTCAACATCAACATAGTCTCCTTCAAGAGAGATACAATCAGTCCAATGCTTTTCTGATATTTCTATACCTTTCTTGTAGAAGGATTTATCTTTACCTTCAAAATATGCCTCAGTTTCGGCGATAACCTCTTCCTTGGAGCAAATCTCTTCCCGCGAGCATTTTTTTTAGGTATGCGAATAGCTAATAGTCGCTGAGCGCCAAATCTGGAGAATACGGTGGATGAGGAAGCAATTCGAACTTCAATTCATGAAATTTTGCCATCGTAATCATTGCGGTGCACTGTCTTAATGAAAGAGGGGCCATTTCTTTTCGATTTCTGCCTTCAAACGCACCAATAACTTTATATAATATTGCTATTGATAGTTTTTCCCTTCTCAACATAGTCAATAAAAATTATTCCATGCGCATTCCAAAATACAGATGCCAAAATCTTCCCAGCCGACTGTTGTGTCTTTCGTCGCTTCGGGCGGCTTTTACCGGCTGCTGTCCACTCAGCTGACTGCCGATTTGATTCCGGTGTGTAGTGGTGGAGCCATGTTTCATCCATTGTCACATATCGCATCAAAAAATCCTTTTATTGCGCTTAAACAGGCCTTAACAGCGCTCAGAATCATCAACATGTCCACTGTGAGCAAACGCGGTACCCATTTCTAACATAGCTTTCTCATGCCCAAATGGTCATGCAAAATATGACCAACACGTTCGTTTTGATATCTTTAGGGTATTAGCTACCTTTCGCAATTTCATTTTACGGTCATCCCAAACAATTTTCTGGATGTTTTTGATGTTTTCCGGTGTAACTATCTCATTTGGGCGTTCAGAGCGTTCAGCATCATTTGTATCTATACCACCGCGATTTCCGAACTTCTCGAGGCAACTGAGTCAAAGTCCTCAGAGTCTTTCCTCTGAGCTTTCTCTTTACGAGGGACCGTTGGCATCCGGAGATTGTGAGGGCGATTCTAGTATCTTATCGTGAGTACAAGCGAGCCGCTTCGCGACGTTATTTTTGTCCAGCAAAGGTTTCTTCAATATGGTTCGGAATTTGACATCAAGAGCACGAAGATGTTGTCTTTCCTAAAATACGTTTAGACCATGGTTCCTTCTACCGATTTTTTGTTGAATACCTAGAATCGCACCTACCAAAAATGATTTATCGTGGCCACGTTTCTATTTGACAGACTGTATATATATAGATATATATATATATATATATATATATATATATATATATATATATATATATATATATATGTATATATATATATATATATATATATATATATATATATATATATATATATATATATATATATATATATATATATATATATATATATATATATATATATATATATATATATACATGCATATGATTTAATGCAAAACTATTGAAAATAGTTCGAGTCTATATTTCGCCAGTTCAGCCACTATCCTTTTAATTGACGATCCATCTCGAGCCGTGGTTTACCATATTACTGCTCATCAGTAGAACTAGGTTGGACAAACGAGAAAACAAAACTTCAAATACTTATTCACGTACTGTCGTAACATCTTGTTAAGATACAATAAATTGTATCTAAAACTGAAAAGCATACTTGCCTCAACCGGAGACCGTTGATCGGTCCAAATGAGTTATGATACGGAGTGACGAGAATCGATTGACACATCGAAGAATAGTTTTATATGAACTATATACTCCTGGGAGCGCATTCCACGTGCCCGCCAACGCCCGCCATCACTATCCAAGACCTTCTGATATCCCGAAGACGATTGTCAAATCGCGCTGCCTGCGGTGAATGTTGGCAATTTGCTGACTATTCTTCTTTCGGTCTGTGGCCGTAGACGGTGAATCTCCGATTGAGGGCAGGTATACTTTTCCGTTTTAGGAGCAATTTATTTCGTCTGTATTCGTATATATATATATATATATATATATATATACGTATATATATATATATATATATATATATATATATATATATATATATATATATATATATATATATATATATATATATATATATATATATATATATATATATATATATATATATATATATATATATATATATATATATATATATATCGCTCCAATAGTTATGTAGATATTTTAGAACAAACATATATGGTATACACACATTCTCGGAATATAACATGTCTGTTCGCAAGCGTATGTAAACTAACATATGTACATAGATAGGATGAAGTTTAAGCAATAGTACCTCCTTTTCTGAGGTCGGTTAAAAATAACAATTCATATTATGAAGAACTGTGTCTTCTTCTATTTACTAATAGTTGATTAAGTTAAACTATGTAGTACTGAAAACTATATTGCTGAGCAAAATAAAGGTATCACGTTACTACAGAATATAGAAATGAACGGTCAAATAAAATGTAATACTAATCGCTTTCCGAGATTTTTGCATTTTTTCAGTTTCTCTAGAAGAAATTAAATATGGATTTAAAATTCATTTATGGTATGGAAATAATCCTATAGATTTGAATGATATTGCTTCAGGGAAGGAAAGCGACATGACAGGTGTGTAAATATTTCCTAGTTTTTATGAAAATAATGAAGAAATTTGAAAATAATTGTTTAAAGTTAAATTTATAAGGGATTAAAGGGATTGGTTAGAGGAGTTATTTTAAACGTACCGGGTTATATTTCCTTTCCAGGGTTCTTGGAGTCGAAAAATCTAAAATATGTTTCTAATTGTAACAGATATAGTATATAGAATAATTGCCTGTATGGTAAATATCTTTAGCCTTTTCTCTGCTCCATTTTTAGTGTTCCGTACGGAACACTCATAAGATGACTTCGGTGTCTGTCTGTCCGTCTGTCACACCCAATTTTCTCCGAAACTATTTGTCATAGAAAGTTGAAATTTGGTAATAATATAGGAATTGATGGCATCATCAGAGCCATGTAGTGATGAAAGTTGAATTTTTGACTAAAGGGGTTAGTTTTGGGGGGGTGAAATCGGAAGTGAAAAAAAATTTTTTTACTAGGTAATCGAGTGTGGTGTCAAATGAAAGCTTGTGAAAACACGAGTAAAAAATATATATATATAATGTAATACTTGCGTGCACTTTTCTTTGTATTATTTTTAAAAAAATCGCGAAAAATTGCTGTCCACTCGCCTTATCTCGAAAAGTACTTATCAAAAAATTTTGAAAAAATTCTGGAATATTTTCCACGGGGTGTAGATTGAACAAAAATTATGATGAGTGCATTACCTTTAATAATTTATCTGGTATATAAAAAAAAAAAAAATTTCAAGGTCATCAATTTTCAGTAAAGATTGGAAACAAACTTTGTTGAAAACTCATTTGGGGTGTGTTTTGTGAAGTCACTGATCATTTTATACCTCCGTTACAAAATTTTTTATTTTAAAAGCAATTAATGTACGGACCACTAATTGCTCAAGTTCAACTTGCACTTGCCCAGTTATTATTTTTGTAATAGAAACTGCGCCTTAAACTACATATCACTTAAGATATAGAGTTATAATATTTGAATTGAATTATTCCTTAGTGCGTCAAAGTAAATTTATGTTTTAATTTTTTCATATTTTCACTTTTTCAGAAATAATCTCTCTTTACCATAAATAACAAAAATTAAAATTTTAATTTTAGAATCCCGGTAGGAGGAAACGGTAATTGATAATATCCTGTCATATAAATCACTTTTACGGCACTTTGGGTCAAGGTGTCGAATTAAAAATATTATGGCTGTGAAGTTAAATTGGTAATTAAATTTGAAATTAGTTTTTTCAAATTTATGGACATTTTTGGCTTAATAAAAAAACATAGTTTATTCTGTTTTTTTTTAAACTATAAATACAAAAAAAAAAAAATATTATTTTTGTTACCTTTTAGAAAACCATAGCCATTTTTTAAAGGTATGACTTATTACTTAGCTATTTCTAGTCAATTAAAGAATTACTTTTCTTAACTTAATCAGAAGAAACACGCTAGAATGAATTAACGAGTTTGTGAATTTACGACATATAATTTCAATGCATTATTGAAAAAGATGTAAGAAACATTAAACTTCAACAAGGAAACAACTCGAGTGGTTTCGAAAGAAGATCTATGCCAAACAAAGGTTTTTCGTTCCACACACTTTAAAAGAAGACAAATGTTATTGAGGATTGTGATATCAGGATAATCGTATATTAGCCTACAGGAATGAACCAAGGTTCCAGAAATTGCTGGATACTGTTAATGAGACATGGTTTTTTCAGTATAGCCCGCAAAGAAAATAGGAAAGTGTAGAATAGAAATCACAATCATTACTGCACGCCAAAGAAACACGCAAAGTTCTATCCGAAAGTCATAACAATGGTGATATTTGTATATGGTAGCAAGGATCATGAATTTGTTCTAAAATTTTAAGTCGTCAATGGTTAGTATTATTTGTAAATAATCAAACATTTGATGGGTACAATTCATTATGTTTAACTTTACTATCTTCATCCAGATGATATATGTTTATTACGCAATAATGTATCAAGTCTTACTTTGCTAACTCTTTGTCAATTTTTAGCTCAATGTACAGTCTGTGTGTTAAAGGATTCACCTGATTTAGCACCTAGTAACTTTTCACTATTTCCAAAAATTATAATAAATTTAGAAATATTCTTTTTCGGGAACATAGGGATGATTAAAGAGGCAAACTTGCTTTTGTACCCACAGAAAGACAGAGAAACATACACACAGAAATTGGAAACAATGCTGTCTCCTGACTAAGGTTGGCGATCCAAAAGGCTAACATGGTCCTGGAAAATTTAACTCTAAAATAATCTATTTATGAGAAATTAAACCATCTGCGGATATTCTTTAACCAGAAAGTTTGACGTCTTCCAACTGATCTTCTACCTTGTATTTTGCCTTCAATCGCCAGTCCCAGCAAATGATATTTTGCTCTTCTCATTATATGTAGCGATGTATCTAGTTTTTCTTTCCTGTAGAGTCAGTAGCAGTTCTGTGGATTTGCTTATTCGTCCTAAGGACTTTGGCATTTGTCACTCTATCCATGCGAGATATCCGTAGAATCCTTCTATAAACCTACGTTTTGAACGTTTCGAGTCGTTTCTCTATGCTGGAAGCAACAGCCCAGCATTCACATCCATATAGGAGTACCTAAAAAAAATGTAGCATTTAATCGCTTTCTAGATTAAGGTCAGATCTAGTAAAAAGATTTTTCATGTTCATGAAGGTCCCACTAGCCTGTCCATTAATAATAAGATTTGTATCAATATGTGATTTTGAAAACACAAGTCTTCGTTATATTTATACGTAGTCCAAATGACTCACTTTGAAAAACTATGATATCCAACATGCTCTGCAGATCAGGTAAATTATCAGCTACAATAACGGTGTCGTCTGCATATCTTAGGTTGTTAATCATGATGTCATTCCCTTTAATTTCCCTTGTAATCTGGGCTAAAGTTTCTTTGAAAATAGCCTGCAAATAGAGGTTGAAAAGACGCGGGGATGAAATACAATTCTGTCGCGCGCCTTTCTTAATAGAAACGTTCTCCGATAGGCTTTGTTCGATTTTTACTGCCGATGTCTTATGCCAATATAAATCAAATATGATGTTAATCTCTTGGCGGTAGATACTCGAGGCTCAGAGGATCTCTATCATCCCTGCATCGTTGTTTAAGAACATTCAGAGCGAAAAGCTCCTCTGCCAAAACCATTTCTGAAACCAAACTGTGTATGGTCCGCCTAAGAATCACATTTTCTATATATAAGTGTATGAATTATCCGAAGGAAGATCATTAGTATGTACGACATAAGAGTGATCATATGGTTGACGTCCCAATGAGAAGTAGTAGACTTTTTTGGAATGGTAATAAACGTGGTGTAATTATGGCGTTAAACGACAATGTTAAAATACCAAGACCTGCTCCCCCTCGTTCGGCTATGGTCTTGATTAGTTCGGAGTGAATGTTATCTGGGTCACTAGCTTTTCCACTCTTCTTGGCCTGTATTGCATCAAAAATTTCGCTTTTGGTAATAGGAGGCCCAGTTCCATTTATTTCATTAGCTATGGGCGGTGGTCCGTTTGGTCTATCAACGTTAAAAAGTTCTTCGACATAATCCTTCCACCTCTTAAACTTGGCTTCAGTTTTTGTTGTCTATGAAAGCTATTGGTGGTTCTTTCCGATTTCTGTTTGTTAGTTCTCTTACTTCTCTGTGTAAATTAAAGGTATCATGCTTTGCCTCTAGTAGTTTGATTTCGCTGCATTTTCAAGATATACATTTTTCTTTTGCGCCTCTATACTTGCGACGAATTATCTTGTTGAGTTTCCTGTATTGATCCCGAAGCCTTTTACATGTTCTTCTTCTATCCATAAAAATCAGCATTTAAGACGTCATCCATTCCCTCTTCCTTCTATTAGTCTTCGCGCCAAGCTTACCATGCTCTTGAATATCTGCGAATGTCTTCTTGATTACAGACCAAGTTTCTGCTATAAATGTTATGCGTGGTGTGATCTGTTTGATCCTGTTTTCGATTTCGCACCGATCTGCTTTGTGATCTGGGGGTCTTTTATTTTTTTCATCTCTATATCTTTCATTTCGAAATTCTTTTTTGTCCTAGTAATGATTCTTTTAAATCTGAAGTCCATAATAACTGGATTACGATCACTATTGGCTTCAGCGCAAGGGTACGTTTTTACAGACTTTACGTCCATATTAATTTCTCGTTTTATTAAGATAAAATTATTTTGATTTCGGGGGATCCTGTCCTTGTTGTCTCGCTGCGATATCCCGGCCATCTTGGATGAAGCTTAAAAAAGATGTTAGTAACGAGTAGATCGTGAATTAGGAAACGTCAAAAAAATGTAAAAATCTTTGCCAGTAAAGTAAACTATATACGAAAAAAAAAACAGTTTTTCGCGTGTTCCGTACGGAACACTTATAAGATCACTTCGGTGTCTGTCTGTCTGTCTGTCCGTCTGTCCGTCTGTCACACCCGATTTTCTCCGAAACTATTTGTCATAGAAAGTTGAAATTTGATAATAATATAGGAATTGATGGCCTCATCAGAGCCATGTAGTTTTGAAAGTTAAATTTTGACATAAGGGGTTAGTTTTGGGGGGTGAAATTGGAAGTAAAAAAAGTTTTTTTTACTAGGTAATCGAGTGTGGTGTCAAATGAAAGCTTATGAAAACACGAGTAAAAAATGTATGTATGTAATACTTGCGCGCACTTTTCTTTGTATTATTTTTAAAAAATCGGGAAAAATCGCTGTCCACCAGCCTTATCTCCAAAAGTACTTACAAAAAATTTTGAAAAAATTCTGGAATATTCTCCACGGGGTGTAGATTGAACGAAAATTATCACGAGTGCATTACCTGTAATAATTTATCTGGTATATAAAAAAACGGAAATTTCAAGGTCATCAATTTTCAGTAAAGATCGGAAATAAACTTTGTTGAAAACTCATTTGAGGTGTCACTGGTCATTTTATACTTCCGTTACAACATTTTTTATTTTAAAAGCAATCAACGTACGGAACACTAATTGCGCAAGTTCAACTTGCACTTGACCGGTTTTTTTTAATATGGCAGCGGTACGCAAAGGAAGTATTTTATTGAGGACGTAAATCTATACAAATTTTCCAAATCTAGAAAGCTCTATATGATTCCGAACGGTGTAGAAATGCAAAAATCGCGGAGGATGACCTTTCTATGAATACAATCCTTCCGTTAGCAAGGGAAGTAAAGAGAATGGAAGTATTAATCCTGTGAATAAATTTATTTGCCCATATTTGGAGAGAAAAATCCAAATAAATTACTCAACGAAATTCGAAAACAGATTCTATAATGTGTTATGTCAACATACACACACGCGAAATTTTAAGCCCGTATTATTTGTACTAAAACACGTTGGTGACAACGCGTTGTATTTACTGAAAGAAAATCGATTTAAATTATCAGCAACAGCATTTTCCCTGTTAACAATTCATTTATGAATAATCTGGAAAAATCAGTGAAAATTGTCGCTTTAATGGATTAGACACGAAATTTAATTTAATTGGTTTTCAGAAAGCAGACTATTTTTTATTATAGTATACCTACTAATATTTGTATTTCTTTTTAATTTATCACGAACCAAGGACACTTAAAAGCTAGTTACGATTGTAAAGTTACATAAATTTATTTCTGGTAGAACGTCTGATAGATTTCACTTACATATTTTACATAGCGAGCTTTTGCAGTGCTGATATTACCGTCGCGCGAATGTCAGCATATCAACTTCTTATGTTTGCCAGCTGAAATCTCACACGATATCATATTATGGTGTATTGTTATTGCCAGAGCAAGCTTATATTTTCCGCCATTGTTTCCTCATCAGACACTGAGCTTATAAAACTGTGAGAGCGAGGTAGGTAGTAAACAAACTGCCCAGAACCAAAATCGAGGACAAGAACAAGGGACTACACCGAAAATTGGGCCAGAAAGCCAATTAAAAAAGGAAATGTTCCAAACAAGGCTTCCCCTCAACACCACGTCACTGGGGGATTTCTTGTTCTTGAAATGCCAGAGTCAATACAGACGTAGGCGATCCTTCTGCCTTTGCCTGTGGTTGGTGCCTTTTTAAGTGTTTTCACATACAAAGGAGGCATACAGTTTAATGCCGGTTCTCAATGGGCACAACCAGACGGCTTTACTAGGCGTGATACTAATGGTGGTTTGTCATTGCCTTCCTGAGAGAGGCGCCAGTCTCGTTGTAAACCCAGTGGGGGTTTTGGCCCCCATAATCGACGTCATGCTGGAATTGAAACTCATTACTTGTACTGCTTATAGCGTTTCTGTTGTTAATTACGTTCCCGTCTACCGTTCATTGTCTTACTTATTGTTACCGGTTACCATCGTCCGTTGTCCATATCGTGTGTCATTTACTGTTATGTGGGGTACATACATAATATCTCACATCAACCTTATACATTTACTTTCAGGCAGGGGTGCTCAAACAGTCGATCGCGAGTCGATCGCGAGTGCTTTTTGAGTCGATCTCGAGAAAAAAATTCCGATATAGAACTATTCACAGATTTTGTTTTAGGTAACTAAAACAAAATGTAATGAATAAACTACTAAAATTTATTCGATCCACAATTAGGCCAGAATAACCCTCTCATGACTTTCTTTTAACGTAATAACCCCCTGCTAGCGGCAAAAGGCGGCTATCAAAGGAACGCCCGGTACTTGTCAAAGAAAAGCCGCGTTTTTGATTCCCGCCGATTTTTCTAGAAACTTCGGGCGGCGTGTTTGACGGGAACATTCGAGACTTCATTCGCGCCGATATAAATGTTGCGCCTGCAGGAATAGGAGTCAGTCTGAGTTGTAACTTGAAGGCGATACATCGATACAAAGTTTATTAATAAATAGTCCAAAATGAGTGCGGCGAAAAAAAGTAAAACTTATCATTTTAATAACGATTGGGAGAGAGAATTTTTCTTTTGTATGGTAAAGGATAAGTGCATTTATCTCATTTGCCGTGCGTCAGTTGCAATACCTAAGCATGGGAACTTAGAGAGGCATCATAAAACGGTTCATAAAAACTATGAAAAGGATTTTCCGTCACAGAGTGAATTAAGAAAACGAAAAGTACGTGATTTGATAACTTGTTTGAAAAAAGAACAAACCATGTTCACAAGACCAGCCAAACAATCAAAAGCTGCAACGATCGCGTCATTTAAAATATCTTATATATTGGCGAAACACAAGAAACCATTTGATGATGGATTGGTTGTGAAGGAAGCATTTATTGAAGCGGGTGAGACTTTATTTGGAGATTTTAAAAATAAAACAGAGATTATGTCTGCTATTAGAGAACTTCAGTTATCTCGTCCGACTGTCACAAGGCGTGTTGAAGTCATGAGTCAGGACATGGCAGATAAACTAAAACATGATATCATGGAATGTACATACTTTTCTTTACAGTTCGACGAATCCACCGATATGACAGACACTGCCCAGCTGTGTATTTTTATTCGAATGGTATTCAATGACATGTCGGCTAAGGAAGAGTTTTTGACAATGATTCCTCTGAAAGGAAAGACCCGTGGCGAAGATATATATGACTTTTTTTCAATTTTGTAACAAACTACAAGCTACCAATATATAAACTAGTATGCATTACAACCGATGGAGCACCAGCAATGACTGGAAACAAAAACGGTTTTGTGGCATTGTGTCGAGCTAATGATGATTTCCCTTCATTTTTCTCCTTCCATTGCATTATACATCAGCAAGTTTTGTGTTCAAAAGTTCTAAACATGGAGAAGATTATGGGCATTGCAATAAAAATTGTGAATTCTATCCGTGCACGTAGCTTACAACGACGGCTCTTTAAATTGCAGTTGGAAGATAGTGAGTCAGCTGAACACACTGATTTAGTTCTTCACACGGACATCAGGTGGTTGAGTCGCCGAAAATTCCTAGAAAGGTTTCAAGAATTATTGCCCGAAATAACAGCTTTTCTGGACGAAAGAGGTGCTGACACTCGGATGCTGAAAAACGGAAAATGGCTGACTGATTTGGCATTTTTGACAGACATCACAATGCATTTAAACACCATTAATTTGGAGCTTCAAGATAAAGGAAAAACTATTATTAAGATGATTAGCGCAATAAACGCATTCAAAAGTAAATTGCAACTTATGATAGATCAACTGAAAAGAAAGGATCTGAAAAATTTTCTGTCTTTGAAAGCAAGGATTCCTCAGTTGAATTATGACATTTATGAGGCAGAATTATCAAATATTTTTGGCCAATTCGAAATACGTTTTTATGATTTCAGTAAATTGGCAAATATCGCATTTTATGAGTTATCCTTTTTCGTGTGTAAAAACATTGAGGAATTAGCTACTGAAATAGCAAGTCAGTTTAACATGGACTCATGTTCTGTTGAAAATGAGTTAGTGCAGATTATATCAGATATACATCTCAAAGCCACAGCATCTGATACAAAATTCTGGTGTTTTATATCTGAAGATAAATATCCGAATCTAAGGCAAATCGCCCTTCAACTGACGGCAATGTTTGGGTCAACTTACTTGTGCGAGTCTGCATTTTCTGAAGTGAAGATAATTAAGTCAAAATATCGCAATCGACTAACTGACGAACATATGTCATCATGCTTGCGATTAGCACTCGGTAATTACGTACCATCTTATGAAAAGTATGCTGAGGACATGCAGTGCCACGCTTCAACATTCAAAGTCACTCTTTAGTTAAGTTTAGACACTAGAACTCGTTTATTTTGTAAGAACCAATAAACTCGCAATTTTGAATAATTATGAGTTTTTTTCATTGACATTTTAGAGCAGACCTACACTTACCTTGACTAAAAAAATGCATATCGTGCGGAAAACTAATATCCATGCCACGATACACCCTACCTAGACGACAATCCTGCATCACACTTACTTGCAGCCTCTCAGAGTCGATCGTAGTCTAACAATATTGAGGTAGATCGCCAGCAGTTCAAGTTTGAGCACCCCTGCTTTAAGGTCTTATTTTAAGTTTTGTTGCGGTTATACATGAGATTGACAATATGGTGGTTATTTTCTTCGTCTTCACCAGATTGTTTAATTTCTTTCTTCTGTGTCATTTGCCTTTTCAAAAACATCTATTATAGATCAATAGCCAGTACCATTCACTGTATACAAGCTGCTCTAGATGCTAGATGTCAGAATTTCAAACCTTTAGTTTCTGGTTTTTGAGTCTTTTGCCACTAATCTTGCTAGTATAGTTTTGATACAAATTATATGAACCCTTTTTATAGTCTTTGAGTACATTTTTGAACGAAGCACCACAATCAATACAAAAGTATTACAAATATTCGGCTGAATTTGTATAAATGCAAAAAAAAAGATTTTAGTGGATTCTAACATAAATATTAAAAGTAGTTAACGTTTATTATATTGATTAAGATATAGTAGAAGTGTATTATGATCAGAGATCTGTGTCTGCCAGTCGTAGCTCTATAATTTAAGAGAATGTTGCAATAGAAATGTTTGAAATAGGCACACAAATAATTAATTTGCAATAATTTATAATAATTTAAAAAACTTTTATTTCGTTGAAATTCGTAGCAATGCTGGTTTATACTCTAACAACCTCGAAGAGATTATAATAGTTTTGATAGCTTATACCTCACAAATTGTTCAAATTTACACTGCGTTGGATATTGCTTCTATATAATCACATTCTATTTTGTTATGACAGGGTTAAGGTTTGCCAAAGTCAACTAGCGGCTGATGCGAGTTGAATGATAACGCCAATAGAGCTTGTCGAGGAACTTCAAAAATTGCTAGCATCTGTTTAGTCCTCAGGTGTAAACTAGTAGTGGAAGATAAACCCATAAAGCAGTTAACCCATGTCTAATACCTTGATGTGGACCTATCAAGATATCACAACCCAGTTAGAGACCTTAGAAAATTAATTAATAAAGCTGCAGTTATCTCAGGTTGCTTAAGAGATGTTATATGGATCAATCAATACATCCGAATAGACACCAAAGTTGACATATACAAGACTTGCATCAGACCCATAATGACCTACAGTATAGAATCTCGAGAAGACATCAATAAAACAAAAAGTATGCTACGTACCACGAAAACAAAAATCCCAAGAGCGATAGTTAGTAAAACAAGGAGGGATAGGATACGAAATACTGACATCAGGAAACAATGTGGCATGCACGTAGTAAGATGGGAAGACAAAGAAGAAGACAGTGGCATAATCACGTAAATTGGAGGAGCACGGATCGTTTTGAAAGGAAAACTAGCAGGAAGGAAACGTCCACCGGAGAGACAACCAAAAAGATGGAGAGATAGTTACCTATCTATCCCTCAAGAAATAGCACAACCTCGGAATTAACAGATCATCAGATTTACAAAAAGTA
>CM032455.1:128762778-128907778 GCA_019049505.1 Pachyrhynchus sulphureomaculatus | reverse complement strand
AAATTTGGGAGCTTGAAAATGTTAATGAAAAACTTATCTAGGAAGACCAAAATGCCAATATAACAAACTATAATAAGACCAACGGTGACGTATGCTTGTGATACCTGGGTGCTTAACAAAAAAGAAGAAGAGCATCTGGAAACATGGGAATGAAAAATGCTGAGAATTATCCTGGAAGGAATAAGGACAGAAGAAGGATGGAGGAGAAGAACGAACTTGGAGGTTTACGCACTCTATTAGGAACCAAGAATAACAACATATGTGAAGGCACAACGTCTAAGATGGCCGGGACATATACAGTGGAAGTCCAGAGAGAGAATACCGAAGATGGTACTACATAGAAAGCCTATCTGAAGAAGACGGAGGAGAAGACCGAGGACGAGGTGGATGGAGAGGGTGGAGAAGGATCTTAGGAGTATGGGTGTCGGCGAGTGGAAGAGGGAGGCAATGGAGAGAGCCCGGTGGAGAGTGGTTGTGAGAAATTTTGAATATTATTGTGAATATGAAATGTAAATGAGGCCCGGGGCCTACAAGACCTGTAGCGCTGTTTAATAAATAATATGTCTAAATTGAACAGTTTTGGAATCATTGATATTTGAAATTCAGGAGATCAAATTTTAAAAAAATTTAAGCTGGCTTGTGTCAAACATTTACTGTCAGGTAACGACTTAACGCGTCAAAAAATGATTTATTGACAAAAATGTTTATTGCTGTATTTAGTGAACACTGTAATTTGCTGTAGAATGGCCTGCAAGGAGTCCCGACCTTACGCCACTCGATTTTTTTCTGGGGTCGTTTGAAAACCAAAGTTTGCCGAAGTCGACCTGAAACTGTAGAAGATTTACAACAAAGAATTCAATATGAAGTAGCACAGATCACCCCGGATTCTCTGCAAAACTCTGTTCGGACTGTTTATGACAGGATGGGTCATTGCCTCGCTGTTAACGGTAGGCATTTTGAGCAATCGTTACCTTAAAAATAAACTTAGAGTATTTATTAATAGTTTTTTTTGTCTTTTTTTATTTTAAATTTCAAATGACAATAATTCCAAAACAGTTCAATTTAGACATACGGCATGTTAGACAAATAAAATCTAGATTTTTTAGAGGGCCCAAAAATAAAATAATATACATAATATACAAACATTTTTCCTTCATATGGGGCACCCTGTATATATATATATATATATATATATATATATATATATATATATATATATATATATATATATATATACAGTCCCTGGCCAAATTATTAGACGCACTGCAAGATTTCATGTAAAATATTAATTACCGAGTGATATTGTACAGTTTTATATTTTAAATTGATTTGTTTTTTATTTTTATATTATCCAATCAATTACCTATTTATTTGACATAAATAAAACAGCATTAATTTAGAAAAGCATAAGTTTATTAAGTGTTAAAGAAAAGTGAAATTAATGTTAGTAAAAGTCAATATTTAGTTGAGCCACCTTCAGCAGCTATCAAAGCTTTAATTCTGCGCGGCATGCTATCAATGCAAGATTGTACTGTCTCCTGCATTTGAGGATGATGATTCCACACATGAATAATCTTTTCTAGGAGCTGGGTTTTGTTGGTAATCACATCTTTAGCCACTTCTCTTTTCATCAGCTCCCACACATTTTCAATGGGGCCAATCCAACAGAGGGATATTTTTTCTGCCAAAAAAGCTTTAACAGACCGAGCAGTGTGGCAGGGAGCTCCATCTTGCATGAAAGTGAATGGTTCTCCATTTGGAAACCATTCTCTGAGCTGCGGAATCAACCGATTTTGTAATACTTCTTTGTACTGATCTTGCCTCATTATTCCTTTGACGACGTACAGACGTCCAGTGCCCTTGCGCTGATGACTGACCAAATCATCACTTTGGTGGGATGTTTAACCGTCGGGACGACACAATCAGGATGAAACTTTTCTCATGACGACGACGCACATACTGAGCTTTATTCTGCAAAATTTCGAATGTGCTTTCGTCACTGAAGCAGACCTGTCAAAAATAGGAAAAATATATAAACTTCCATGTTTATTTGCTTTATTTAACTGAAAATGATAATAATGTATCAATTATTGATTAAATTGCTGTATCTTACCGATCTCCAGAAGTCAACATCTTTGTCTGCCATTGTTTGGCCCACTTCAGGCGCTTTGCTTTCATTGCAGCTGTTAACTTGGGCTTCCTGGCGGGGCGACAGGCCTTAAAATGTAATTCTTTCAATTTTCTTCGAACAGTGCGCTCAGAAGCATTTACGCTAGCATCCTGGAGTTGTGATTTTATTACCTTTGTGGTAGCAAATCTGTTTTCTACACAAATTTTCTTCAAACATCTCTCTGACCGTGGAGTGAAAATTGGTTTTCTACCGCATCTTTTCTTTCTTTTCGGGCTTAATTCCTTCCCTGACTCAATTTTCTTTTTTATGAATTACTTTTTTAAAACACTGCATACAAAATAAACTAATAACTGAGTAGTATAAAAACTGTTAAACAAACAATCACAGTCTATAAAGCCACAGAAACACGTCCGTACCTGACTCGATTCCGATCGCGACTGATACAGGTTTGTACTTCTTTACGTTCATGTATCACTTTGTCAACACAGTGTTGCCATATGTTAAAAATAAATACAAATATGTAGTCTACAACAATTCTTTTAAATAAAAATCAATAATATTGTAGTTTAAATATACCATTATTGCATAAAAACTCTTAAGAAACATAAAATTACTAAAAAAAATACAGTGCGTCTAATAATTTATATATATATATATATATTTTATATTCGTTTAGCTTAGTAAGGCGCAAGCGTAATTCCGGTTCTGGAAAATTTAACTGGTATTTCACCGGTTTGCGATAATATTGCAACTATGTCGTGGCGAAAATTCTACGTTTAAGATTCTTCTTAATGCTCCTCCCTGTATATAATATTTTGGTCGTTTTTGAGTAATTAACAAACAGATAAAAGCAACAAACGATTGATGTTGCCTTTCGATATATTGAATAATATCTCCCAGTCTCTATTTCGAAAAAAACAGAGAACACAGATAAAGATTCTGTTAAGATTCTCTTATTTGTATAGATAACTGAATTGATTTATAGTTTAATACTAGCCGGGCCCGCGGCTCCGCTGGCGTGGACTTGAGTCACTACTATCGTCATTGCTAATTCCTTATGTTACCCAACGTAATAAAATATCTCCCATTATTTTCCCTTATCTCCAAATATTTCTTCTTATCTCCCATTATCTCTACATAATTTTCATTATCTAGGCTTATCTCTGCTCATCTCCCATTATTTCTCCTTATCTCCCATTATTTCTCCTTATCTCCCATTATTTCTCCTTATCTCCCATTATCTCACCTTGCTTCCCAATATCTAGGCTTATCTCGACTTATCTAGAAGTATTTCTCCTTATCTCCCATTATTTTTCCTTATTTCCCATTATCTCACCATAACTCCCATTATCTAGACTTATCTCTGCTTATCTCCCATTATTTCTCCCTATCTCCCATTATTTATACTTATCTCCCATAACTCACCTTATCTCCCATTATCAAGGCTTATATCGAATTATATAGAACATATGTATAAATTTATAAAAAACACGTAAATCGGATAAGTGGTTCTCGAGTGGTAAGCGCACTAACGGACAGAGAGACAGACAGTCAGACAGAGAGACGTTGCATTTTATATATATTATATTCTTTGCTACATGATAATGTTCCATATTTAATGCTTTAGGCAGTGTATTGCAATAGAACGCGCTAGCGGCAAACTTTTTTCCGATTTGATTCACTATTATCGTCACTGCCTATTCCTCATGTTACCTAACATAATAAAATATAGTCTATAACCTGGCTAGAAAACATATGAATGTTTTAAAAAAAAAGCACGTAAATCGGATAAGTGGTTCTCCAGTGATAAGCGCACTAACGGACGGACAGACAGACAGACGGACAGACAGACAGACGGACAGAGAGACGTTGCATTTTATATATTATAGATATAGATTATTATTATTATTATTATTATATAACCTGGCCAAAGAATATATGTATGAATTTAAAAAAAAAAACACGTAAATCGGATAAGTGGTTCTCTCGTGATAAACGCACTAATGGACAGACAGACAGAGAGAGATATTGCATTTTATATATATTATAGATTATAGATATTCTCTGCTAGCTAATATTGTTCCATATTTAATAGATTGTGTAGTGCAAGAGAACGCGCTAGCGGCAAACTTTTTTCCGACATCATTCACTATTTTACGTCACTACTCATTCCTTATGCTACCTATCGTAATAAAATATAGCCTATAACCTGGCCAGAGAACATATGTATGTTTAAAAAAAAAAATACGAAAATCGGATGAGTGGTTCTCCAGTGATAAGCGCACTAACGGACAGGCAGACAGACAGACAGACAGACAGATCGAGATACGTTGCATTTTATATATATTATAGATGTAATAAAATATATATCTATAACCTGGTCAGAGAACATATGTATCAATTTAAAAAATCACGTAAATCGGATCAGTGGTTCTCGAGGGATAACCGCACTAACGAACAGACAGACAGACAGACAGACAGACAGACCGAGATACGTTGCATTTTATATATATTATAGATGTAATAAAATATATACCTATAACCTGGTCAGAGAACATATGTATGAATTTAAAAAATCACGTAAATCGGATAAGTGGTTCTCGAGGGATAATCGCACTAACGGACAGACAGACAGACAAAGAAACGTTGCATTATATATATTATAGATATAGATTATTATTATTATTATATACCTTGGCCAAAGAATATATGTATGAATTTTAAAAAAGACACGTAAATCGGATAAGTGGTTCTCGCGTGATAAACGCACTAATGGACAGACAGACAGACGGAGAGACATTGTATCTTATATATATTGTAGATTATAGATTATAGATATTCTCCGCTACATAATATTGTTCCATAATTAATGGTTTAGGCTGTGTATTGCAAGGGAATGCGCTAGCGGCAAACTTTTTTCCGATTTCACTCACTATTTTACGTCACTGCTCATTCCTTATGCTACCTATCGTAATAAAATATAGCCTATAACTTGGCCAGAGAACATATGTATGTTTTTAAAAAAAAGTACGTAAATCGGATAAGTGGTTCTCCAGTGATAAGCGCACTAACGGACAGACAGACAGATAGACAGACAGACAGACAGAGAGACGTTGCATTTTATATATATTATAGATAAAGCCACACGCCAAACTTAAAGTTCAAAATAATTACATAAAAATGCAAGTTGTGTAACATAATTTTGTTATTTATGATGCTCCAATTCTGACCAGTAGTGAAATTAAGAAAGTTAACGTCTGTGGACAGTTATGAAACTCGACACGTTCTTCTTACCTCTGTACATCAACACAAGATCCATAAGAAATTGAAAATACCTTTCTATATACCTTTAGAATTTCACAGGTTCATGTAGGCAAAAAATCACAACAGTAACAATATTTCAAAAATAAAGTATTACTAGATGCAATTAAGTACCATAAGAATGATTGATAGGATCTTTCGGAGGACTCAACGATGCCAGTGTCAATTTCTGTAACTGGATTTTATTCAGTTCAAGTGCCTACTCTCGTTAGTTGTTTTTCCTAGCTAATAATTTTGCATTTAGAAGAGCTAGAATTCAAGTAGTCTGATGATTGAGTTCTACGCCATTTTTGTTGCTGAAATTGTCAGAGTGTTTTTCAATTTCTATGGGTTCTGTAAAAAGGCTAACAAAAATAGAATTTTAAGATTGCCTTGAGAGAGGCTGGGTTCTGTTTCTGTCGCATTTAGGAGCGGCCATGCGATAACTTTTTTATGCTCTGTGATTCCTGTTTATCAGTTAAACTTTAGACGCATCTTTGTCTGTAAGTCCGGGGACAACCACTTGTCCATTAGACTCTGGCCGTAAACGCCTACGTTCCTTCCTATTTATTTATTTATTTTTGGTCATGCTATTGTTAATACATGAAATTAAATTCTTCCTTTGAAATATATCAATTTGTGTATCAAAATATAAAAATTATCGATAAGTAGAAGTAATATAGTTTTGTTAGGTCTTCGTAAATCTTATTTAAGATAACAATTAAATTTTCAAAAACAGCCTCTGAAATGCTAATCAATAAAAATTATTTTATACTTCGACCAGACTATGTTGTTCTGAATATTGGCTTCCTGTAACTATGGAAGGTAGCAAAAAATTGTGTAAATATATTCACAGTTTAAGAGCTGTCAACAAAAAACTTTGTATGACTAATCGACCTTGGATGTGAGAGTACATGATCGAATTGCATGTCTTATCGCTTTAATCTAATTACCGTTTGGTGTCTTTGCTTTAGTTTCCTGCAATTTGGCCCATCTCTATTTATTATTACCAATTATATCAGAAAACACAAGGAAATTTGTGAGCTAAACACTAATTTTAAGTTTTTGTAATTGCCGATTCAAAAATTGTTGAGTCACAGAGAAATACTTTATTACGATACAGTAACCCAACACTGGGCTTTAATTAATTAAGCATGAAACTAGTGTAAGAAAATCTTAATAACGGATTTTTAAACTTTTAAGGGGCGCTTAAACTATCAAACAACTTTCTCCTAAATGAAAAACTTAAACTTTATTTTGTCGACGATTTAAAAGATTAAAAACTGAAGCAGCTTGAAAGTAGTGGAACTTAGCACAGGGAATTATATAAAATTGTTTAACAACATAAATTGTTTTCTATTTTGTTAGATCACAGATTATAATTGCGAATAAGAAAAATAAATTAATTTTATTCTCTCAGTGAAGGATGCTACAATGATAACATAAAATATGAGAGAAAAAGTAATACATTTTAGGATGTAAAATTTGTTATATTTTATTGTTGAGATACATTAACAGCAGGATCAGCAAATCGTGGCCGCCCAGTAGCAATTTAAATACCACTCCGATTGGAACAACTTCCAATGAATGACCGGTGGTAGAGCATATCTCTTTATATCTCTTATTTTTTGGATTATTTTGTACTTTTGGCCATATTTACATACTATATTGTATGTCTTAAAAATAACTCTTACAATACATAGGAAAATAAAAATAAAGTAAATTTTTATAATATGTGTTACACAATTTTATGCTCAGTACTAAACACATTACACATTTTTATTTACTACGATCTGCAATCTGGTCAGTGTAAATAAGGTTTATTTTAATATGTGTTAGGTTATATATATATATATATATATATATATATATATATATATATATATATATATATATATATATATATATATATATATATATATATGTATATATATATATATATATATATATATATATATATATATATATATATATATATATATATATATATATATATATATATACAGATACAGGGTGATTAGTAATTTGTCTTATTCCCTGAAATTCCCATGAAATCAGTGGTTTTTGAGTTATTGTAGTTTTTATTTATTTTTTTTTAATTCTCTGACTTTTGACAAAACCTACCAATTGTGAAAAAACTACTTCACTCTGGTCATTGAATTGACACTTTTCTAATAGCTGACGAAGGAGTAATCACTTTTTAAAAAAAAAATCATTGCTAAAACTCCTATAGTCTCAGAAATAAAAGTCATAAATCTCATGTCATTAATTTTTTTTTTAAATATCGTCGTAGAGGATTCCTCAAAAATTTTTTATGACACTTGACGTATAAATTACGGAAATAACTTCCTGGTTTCATAGGCTTTTCAAAAATGTACAAATGTTGTCAACTTTCATGCGGGTTTCGTAAAAATTCTAATAAAATGCACAGGTTTCCATGTAAATAGAATTAAATTTTGTCGATTTTCAGAAATAAATAAATATGAGCAAAGAATGCTTTTTAATTACGATTATCATTTTTTAATTAACCGTAAAAAATTACAAATTATGTACAAACTGTGTCAATCGATTACGTATGCAAGTACGAAGTCTACGCATACTTCCAATACAATCACTCGCGTTGAAATTGTGTCTTTCATGTACTCGACGGCTGCCGAAATCCTCCACTCAACTCATCTTCGGATTTGACGGACGTACGGTACACTCAATCCTTTATGTGACCGCAAATGTAGAAGTCGCATGGTGTCAAATCTGGACTACTCGCCGGCCAGGGGGTCGGGCCGCCTCGAGCAATTCATCACATTGGATAATTGTAGTCCAGCGACTGTCGCACGTCCTGGAAATAGTGGGCTGGTCAGCCAGCATGCTGGTAAATCATATCTCTTCTTGTGGCTAGCGGCACATCCTCCAGCAGCGTCGTCAATTCATCTCCTAAAAAGTTTTCGTAGTGATACAGTTTAGGTCTTGTGGTAAAAAGAGTGTTCCGATCAAATGATTTTTATCCACACATTATGGCACGATCTTCTTTGGTAAGCCGTTTCGTTTAATTTTCTTGGATTTTGACCCCTAGGGGCCCAAAAATGGGCATTATGGTAATTCGTAATACCATCGCTATCAAATTTGAATTAGTCAGTCCAAAGAATTTTTTTCAGATAATCGGGGCCTTCAGTGTTCAAAAATCAATCCTTCTGACAGTATCTCCTTACTGAATAGCATGCACAGCTCTTGTCGAAATAGTGCAGTCTGCTCGAACGCACTGCCAGATTTCCTCCTCTTTGACAGAATCAGGTAGGTGATGCCTCTCAGCGTCGCTTTGACATAGTTGAACTGATCCAGTTTCTCGAATGCGCCGATATGTCGTACCAAATACACTCACGTCAGGTAAATGGCGGTTAGGGAATCATGTGTGGTATTCACTTTGTGCTGCAGTGGCATTACCATTACAAAATCCGTAACAATACAGGATATCCTCGTATTCTTCATTTTAGTAAGCAGCCATTTGAAGAGGAAGTTGTTGTTAGTTTAGAATTCAGATAGTTAACGATAAGTCCGAATTCCAAGATGATTCAAACTAAATGATTTATGATTATATAATGACAAATGTAACTAAAATAAACGAGATAGTAAACATGAGTTGTCTTCGAATATTTCGGAAGATTTTCGCATACTTACGAAAATAAAAAGAAACACACTAGGAAACAAAAGAGACAAAAGCAAACCGGCTACAAGCAAGACATGCTAGGAAAGCCGCTACCCTCCCTTCAATTATTGCAGTTTGTTTTCCAAATCCTTGCTTAAGTTGACGAAATTTGCATCCTTGTCGAAACGAGGTTATTTTCGTAATTTATACGCCAAGTGTCATAAAATTTGTTTATTACACTTGGCGATTTTTAACGATTTAAACGATATTTGAAAAAAAAATCATGGCATGTGATTTATGACTTTTATTTGTAAGGTTATAGGAATTTTAGCTATGATTTTTTTTTAAATGATCACTCTGTCGTCAGCTACTAGAAAAGCGTCAATTCAATGACCAGAGTGAAGTAATTTTTTTCACAATTGGTAGTTTTTGGTAAAAAGTCGGAAAATTTAAAAAAATCTGTAAACTGCAATAACCCAAAAATCACTGATTTCAGACTCCAGGTTAATAGGAAGAAATTTGTTGCAATTTAGCTCTAGTATAACATCTTTCAAGGAGAAGGTCTAATTACTAATCACCCTGTATATATATATATATATATATATATATATATATATATATATATATATATATATATATATATATATATATATATATGCTGGTGGTACTAAAAATATGGAATTTGTAAATAGAAATTAAATTTAAACTAAGTTATGTAAAATTTTAAAACAGTGTTTTTTTTTTTTTTTTTTTTTCTTTTATTTATATAATTATACGTGTTATGTTTGTAAACCAGTGTTATTGTTGTAATTTAAAGCAAGACTGTGATGTACTTTTTTATTTTATTTCTAGACATCGCAAAATAAAACTGTTTTTTGAAAATGCCCAAAACCAGGGGCGAAACGTTAAAATAATAAAAAAAAATTCAAAAGAACTCAAAGATATTCATTTGATGAACCAAAACCCCAGATACATCAACAAGATTTATTTACATAAAGGTTCAAGAAATCAAATCTATAAGTATATATATATATATATATATATATATATATATATATATATATATATATATATATATATATATATATATATATGTTCTTCTAAGTTAGAGAGAGAGAGAGTTATTAGGTTTCAGTACTTATCTAAGTGTAAAGAGCATGAGGTGTTTTAAAATTATTTTAAAATTTAAGTACAGTCCAACAATTTACTACCTACCTTTCCAGCTCACTAGGCTTTAAAAATGTCGGTACCGTTAGGTCGGGTTTTTTTTTACACTCGTGGTGGGCGTGGAAGAAGAATGGTAATACTACAGCAATTATTCCTATATTTTTCACATTTAATAGTTTTATTTCATACCATATTTTAACCTATATAGAGACAGATATTCATTTGATGAACCAAAACCCAAGATACATCAACAAGATTTATTTACATAAAGGTTCAAGAAATCAAATCTATATATATATATATATATATATATATATATATATATATATATATATATATATATATATATATATATATATATATATGTTCTCTAAGTTAGAGCATTTTTCTTAGGTTTCAGTACTTATCTAAGTATAAAGAGGTGTTTTAAAATTTAAGTACAGTCTAGCAATTTACTACCTACCTTTCCAGCTTACTAGGCTTTAAAAATGTCGGTACCGTTAGGTCGGGTTTTTTACACTCTTGGTGGGCGTGGAAGAAGAATGGTTATACTACAGCAATTATTCCTATATTTTTCACATTTAATAATTTTAATTCATACCATATTTTAACCTATATAGAGACAGCTTCTAAATTATTTTTAGAAATTAATTGTTTCAAAATTGAATTTTATTCTCTAGACATGTTAAATTTATTTTGCTTTATGGTACAGTTGTCTACAGTTGAAGAAACACCAGTATAATTTAATTGTTCCGAACAAGGTAGCGTTACTCCGACACTGCTTTAAACGTCAGTTTATTAGATCTCGACGTTTTCCGCTGAATAAATTTTACGATTTTTTCCAATTGCAACATTAGCGAATAATCTAATGATTAAGTATCGTCGTAAAGTATTTCCTTTCGATAGATTTTTAATACTTGAAACCTGCAACTTAAAGTTAAGGATTGCAAAGAAAAATTGGTGTGTCGAAATTTAAAAAAGAATGCATTTATTTGAGAGAAAAGGTTCGCTGTAAAAAATGTCGTGTCATTTTTGCTAATACCAAAAATTTTTCTGCGGTTTTCTTAAGAGAAAAATAAATAATTGTTACTTTAATCTATGAGCAATAATATTTTTTAAGCTATGCTGCCGTAAAACCAAAATATATTATTGTTGTGCCTGAAATGTTAACGGCAATTACGCGCCTTTCGTCCACCTATGTTTTTAGAATGTGTCTGTATATCTGTGTAGTGAAAATGAAGTGTATACTTCTTCAGGCATTGGTGGTAATGATGATATGACGAAATACCTGCTAGAGCACTCAAAAAACATGTGCGCGGACTAACACTAGTTTCCTGTAGACTTTTCGACCTAATCTATAGAACGGATATACTTCCTTCTTCCTGGAAATACGCCGAAACCCAAAAAAGGCAAGAAAACCTTGCCAAATAACTACCGACCAGTCCCACCGCTTTCCGTAATACCCAAATTTATAGAAAATGCTATGAATCAGCCTCTTCTAAAATATCTAGAAGGACTCAATACAGTAATACCCCGCTTTACGCGAGGGATACGTTCCGAAAAAAATCGCGTTAACTGAAATTCGCGTATATCGAGGTTTATGATTAAACATAGTCAAAATTTAATACAAAAAAATACAAATCATTATCAATCACTTTAATTCTAAGAACACTTTATGCAATACATACTCTTATTTTTTACGGAAAAATACATCTATTGTCTTTTGGGTAACGTTTTGTTTACGTTCTTGTAAAATACGTTCATAACACCCAACACTGTTTTTAATTGTTTGACACACGGTCAAGACACGGTCATCATTATTGTCTATACTCTGCAATATGTCCAAACCTGAATAAATTTTTGAAAGTGCATTTTGTATTTCCCCTGAAGATAAAACTTTCTCTTCTACTTGTTCTTCCTCATCGTAGATAGGATTATTCTGTAACTCGATCAGATCTTCATTGCTAATAGGATCGTCGTGCGTTGCTACAAGTTCTACGAGATCTTCTACCGTGACATCTTCAAGTTCAGACCCCTCAATCATTGCAGCAATGTCTTCAAGGTGCTTCCACTACATCTGGCCAAAGATTACGCCACACCCCATTCATACAACTCATTTTAACTTCCTTCCAAGCCTCTTCTATGTTGTGAATAGACTTCATAATGTTGTATGACTTCCACCACTCTCGCATAGACTGTCTTCCTTCCCCGTCAGTTTCATGAATTAGTTGGCTAAAAGTGCGGCGATGGTAATAAGCTTTGAAGTTTGCTATTGCTCCCTGGTCCATAGGTTGTAATATTGACGTAGTGTTTGGTGGAAGGAACTTTACGTACACTTTTAAGTCTATGGGCGTATCAAGTGAGGTTGGATGTCCTGGGGCATTGTCTAAGAGTAATATAACTTTAGGTTCAAGCCCATTTCTGTCACAGTATGATTTGACTGATGGGCAAAAAACTATTAGAATACCATTCTTGAAAAATTTCCCGTGTAACCCACGCCTTTCTGTTTGATCGCCACACAACTGGTAGACTTGTCTTGTCTGTGCCTCGCATTGCACGGGGTGTTTCTGAATGGTACACTAGTAAAGGTTTCAGTTTGAAATCACCAGTGGCATTACCACCCAGCAGAAGTGTTAGTCGATCAATTATAGCGGGGACCCCCCGCATCGATGTAAATTCGCGTTATAGTTTCCGTAAACAAAGGTCAACAGTAGATTTTTTCCGTAAAACTAATGTAATAATATGTAATACATCTTTGGAACAAAGCAATTGAACACGTTGGAGAATTTCGAGCGATTGTATTTGACATATGTAAGGCATTCGACTGTTTTTGGCTTGATGAATTGTTGCTACGCTTTTATGGTAGGTCTGAAAAGTTTTGTTTATGGCTTTCGTGTCTTCAGAGAGTATTTTTTATGAGTGACAATCGACGAATTTCTTTCTAATACTTCCACTATCAACGTGGATATGCTCGAAGGTTCCATACAGTTTCCTACTCTGTTTCTTATTTAAATTAATGAAACGCTGGAAAGAATTAGGCATCCAATCACGGTAAGCTTATTTCTTTATTCGCTTTATACGCTCGAACTTCGGCTACTCATGCAAATATCCGTAGATAGCAGAAGATCGTTCAACATAACAAAGATTTGGAAGAAATTTTATCTTAGGGTGATCATAATCAAGTAGAATTTAATACTACAAAATTCCAGACGGCGTTTTTTTCTAAAAAGTTAATGTTGCCGAAACCGACAACGTTTTTTTTTTTATGGGTCTAGCACACGTGCTACAGGGAAGTCCCTAAAGTGCTACAGGAGCGACACGTGTGCGAAGAAAGCGATTCACTTTGTTCTTGAATCGCTGTAGATTGTACTCGGTGGGAAACACAGTCCTGGGCAAATTATGATGTTGTTCTCCATATAAAAGACTGATTGAAGAGCGTTGTACGAGGAGTAACATGCCGAACCTCATACGGATGTGAAAAATTCGCGCGACGTGTACTTCTAACATGCACCGCTCTGGGAGGAATTAAGCGGGCCACATCCTTCGAACACTTTCCATGAAAGTACTTGTAGAATAGGCTCAAGTCGCCAACCGTTCTTCGATGTTCCAGCGAATCAAGGCCGCCGGTCAGTTCCAGGTCTCCAATCAGACGAACAGCTCTTCTCTGAATAGAATCCAACAAATGTAGTGTATGTTTGGGAGCGGAGCCCAAACATGGCAGCAATATTCCATAGTTGGTCGAATTTGAGCTTTGTAAAGAATTAACAGTTTTGGGGTGTAAAGCTTTCTGGTTCGAAATAATATTCCCAACTTTTGAGAAGCTCTCATTGCTATGCCTGCAACATGTTCATGCCAGGACATATTTGCTCCCAAATTAACGCCCAACAAATTGAGTGACGATGTTAGAGGGATGGAGTGCCCCGACATAACTATGTCGGCTTCAGCAACGTTAACTTTTTTAGAGAAAAAACTGCCGCCTGGGTTTTTGTAGCGTTAAATTCCGTTACTGTCACCCCAAGATAGAATTTCTTCCAGTCTTTGTTAAGTTGAATGACTCCATTCCTCTAACATCGTCATTTAATTTGCTGGTCGTTAATTGGGAAGCAAATATGCCTTGGCATGAACATGTTGCATGTATAGCAAAGAGAGCTTCTCAAAAACTCGGAATATTATTTCGAACTAGAAATCTTTACACTCTACAACAACTGTTACTTCTGTGCAAAGCTCAAATTCGACCAACGATGGAATATTGCTCCCATGTTTGGAGATCTGCTCCCAAACATACACTGCATTTGTTGGATTCTATTTAGAAGAGAGCTGTTCGCCTGATTGGAGACCCAGAACTCACCGGCAAGCTTGATTCCTTGGAACATCGAAGAACGGTTGGCAAGTCGATTTTACAAGTATTTTCATGGAGAGTGTTAAATAGATGTAGCCCGCTGAATTCCTCCCAGAGCGGTGCATGAATATACGTCGCTCTAACATATTAAATCTGTATGAAGTTCAGCTTGTCACTCCTCGTACAACCCTTTTCAAGCAATCTTTTATATGAAGAACCTCATCTCTTTGAAATAATTTTCTTAGGACTATGTTTTCCACCAAGTACAATTTACAGTGATTCAAAACCATCGTGAATCACGTTTTCCCCACACGTAGCGCTTTACTATAGCTTCTTCAGACAAGATTCAGTTTATATTGAATCTTGTCTGAAGAAACTATAGTATGGTGAAGCACGGGTCACAACCTATAGAAATAAAGTGGCATATAAGTTTTTAACTTTTTTCATCAAGTTTTGGTCTAAAAAATATCAGACTTTAGGTCTGGTTCACATCGGTATATTTTTTATAACTTCACGGCATGGGTCAGAAAATATTATAGTTTCAGGTGCGGTTGAGTAACAAAACCTAAATAGAATTTTAAAATTCAAGAAAGCGGTTTTTTTTGATACATATTTATTTAAACTCTTAGTGCCCATTAAATAATCCTTTATACCGCCCCATAACATCTGACACAAAGTTTAATGTTAGCTCCCCATATAGGAAAATTTTTCATTAATTTTACGGCATCGTTGCTCCCCCATATTGGAGTTGTCGACGTATACATTAGCCCTAATTTTATGTTTATAGACCTCTAAAATTGAGTAAAAAGTGTTGTTAAATTTTATGAGACGGATTGAAATGAGGGAAAATTGTCTGGGCATGATAAAACATTTTGTAGTAAATAAAGGTTGAGGAAGTCGTTTGTTATCATGTATAGATATAATGAAGGTAAAGAATTTGAAAGGTGTTTTGAGGTATAAATTTGGTACAAGGGACTTTAAAATAAAATGTTATTGACTGTTATTAAAAGAATACTATTGTAAATTTTCTTAGTTTTATTCTCCTCACCAAAGATAAAATAGTTTAAACCTATGTTTGTACACACATATGATGCAGATGCCGATTTCTGCATGTAATGGATGGGCCATAAATAGATTCAAATTGACTGGTTCCTTGAATGTGCTTGGGTATTCTTCTTCTTACGATGCCGCGCCGTCTCCTTACGAAGCTTGACGATCCATATAGTTAAACAAACTTTAGAAATTGCTGCTCGAAAAATATCACTCGAAGCACATCCAAACCACCTTCTCATGTCGTTTTCCCTTTATTTTGCCTTCAATAATTAGATGTAGCAATTCGTGCTTTGGGCCCCTCATTATATGTCAGAAGTATTGAGTTTTTCTTATTTTTATGGTTGTTCATTCTCTCCAGTACTTCTGTGTTTTTTATTTTCTATACTCAGGAGATGCGAAGAAGGCATCTATAAATATACATTTCAAAAGATTCCAGTCATTTTTCTGAGCCAAGGTCAGGGGTCCAGCACTCATATCCATACAATAGCACGGAGAATACATACTCTCTCACCATTCTCAATCGGAGTTCGAGACTGAGGCTTGTGCGATGGAAAAAATGTAGTCATATTCATGTATGTTACTCAGGCCTGTTCAATTCAGGAATATATTTCCTCTCTTGGGTTCCACTTGTCACTTATATTGGTTCCCGAATATTTAAATGTGGAGACCTGTTCTACGGTGTTTTTCCAGATTTCAAGGGATTCTGATGGTAGATTTTTCTTATTACTATCCACTTGGTTTTTCTTATATTCATAGTTAATCCAAATCTTTGATATTATCAGTATCATCAGCATACCGTATGTAGTCAGTTCTATTACCTGTTATTCCTTAAATGGATTCATAGATGGCCTTATTAAACACAGCATCAGAATAAAGACTGAACAAAAATGGTGAGAGAATGCAGCCCTGTCTTACACCTTGGGTTATTTTTATGCTTTCGGACTTTTCCAACCCAATTTTAACTTCCACTGCTTGATTCCAGTACAGATTTTTAATAATATTTAGATCTCTTTCATCTATATTTGTTGTTTCTAGAATTTTTATTAATTTTTTGTGCATTACATAGAAGAAAACTTTATTGTAATCTATAAAACTTGCATATACATCTACATTCGTATCTTTACAACGCTGGATCAGTACATTTAATAATAAAGCTTCCCCTGTACCCATGCCTTTTCTGAATCGAAATTGTGTGTTATCTATTTCTGCTTCACATTTTCTATATATCCTGGTATGGATGATTCTCAGGAATATCTTGAAAACGTGAGACATTAAAATTTTAAAGCGATAATCGTCACATTTCATTGATGAAAGTCGACTTGTTAAATAAGATTACCAGTCGATTAATAATTGAAATTTCATCTGAAAATATTTTGAGGATTTCTTCCTTTATCTCATCTAGACCAACTGCTTTTCCATCTTTCTGTAGTTGTATAGCATAAATAACTTCTCTTCTTGTTATTTCTGGCCCTATCTCGTTATCTCTGTTTAGCTGTAAATTTTCTGATATATGTCCATTGAAAACTTGTTTTATGTATTGCTCCCATGTCCTTATTTTGTCCTTAATATCCAGCATAATTTCATTGCTTCCATTTCCCAGACCTGTTTCTGGTTTTTTCTTGAAAGATTGGGAGGAAAACTCTCAATTCCTTCGCTTTCTTATGTAAGTTGAATGTGTCATGTTTCTCTTGCAGTTCCTCTATTTCTCGGCATTTCTCGCTTAACCAGATTTCCCGAGCTTCTTTACATTTTCAACGTAGTACACTATTTAATTCGTTGTACTTTGAGACATCTTTTGTTTTCTGTAATCGTCTTTCATCCAGCAGATTTAATATTTCTTCTGTCATCCATTCTCGTTTTTTTTTCTAGTCTCCGCTCGACCCATTTTTTCCTCCTGTAGCGCTATTAATTCATTCTTCATCTTAACCCATTGGGATTCGACACTTTCGTTTTCTGTTCTTATTTGCTTCTTAAATTTTCCATCGGTTTGATATTTGTTTTCTAATTTCAGGGTTCTTCAGTTTATTTGTATCTATGAGGTTTATTGTTTGTTTTTTTGTTAATCCTTTTAAACCTGTGCATTCGAAACTCCATGAGTACCGGATGTGAAAACACAACTTCAAAAATATATATGATGTAATACTTGTATACACTTTTCTTTGTAATATTTTTTAAAAAATGGCGAAAATACGAAATTACGAAAAGAACTGAACAAAAAATTTTGAGAAAATTCTAGAATATGCTTCATAAAGTGTAGGATGAGCGAAAATTATCACGAGTGAATTACATAATTTATCCGGTATAAAGAAAATACTGAAAAAATACTGAAAACTATGTTTTTCTACAAAATGGTGGAGGAGCATTATTTTCCGTACATTACTGCGCGTCGGTGGCTCGTGAAAATACATATGGGATTTCAAGATTAACTAAGCCTAGGTGAGGATTTTACGTTATTCAAAAGCAATCACGGTACAAAACACTAATTGCGCAAGTCCAACTTTCAGTTGACCGTTTTTTTTTTTTTTTTTTTATTTAATATCTATACCACATAAACTAAATAACTGGGATAAATATTAGTAACGAATAATCATAGTTTATTTGAAATATTATTTTGCAAGATATCGTAATTTCACCTCTTCAAAATTTTAATTAAATGAGATTTACCTTAGTATGTTTTTGCACTACCTAGCTATTTATATAAAATATCCCAAGAGTGATTTTATCCAGAAAAAGTCGCAGTTCTATTTTTTCCTCGAAGTAAAATCTGTATTAGGGAGTTTAATGACCTACTCCAAGTTGGGAAAACTTTTAATGGTCCTTAAAACTGATGTTGGTAGTTCAAAATACCGCTAAAGGTTTGTTGAATATATACAAGTGGTAAAAGTTTTGCACTCTAACCGAAAATTGATAGATAAACGTCTGGCTCAACATGGGCTTATTAAATTTCTGCTCCGTAAAATAAACTCCAGATTAAAAGTTTTATACGACGCGACGGTAAAATAGTTTTACTTTCAAGAGAATGGCGAGGGTAACAATTTTATTATTATTATTATTATTAACACAGAAGAAAACAAGAACATGAAGGTCTTACGATCCAAATTCTCGAGAGGTAGAACAAAGATTACCAAAAGAAAGATTGAATAAGGTATCACAATTAATAGTCGCGATGAAATTATTGCGATCGTGCAGGAGTTCTATAAAACACTGTACAGTTCTGGATCCAACAGAGATCACTACCATAAAAGAACGACTAAAAACACAGGATTAGAAGAAAGACCTAAAATAAGCCTTGAAGAACTGAAAGCTGCGCTGCAACCAATGAGGAACGGTAGATTCCCGGGCGAAGATCGCATCAATAGCAGTTAAAGATAGGAGGTGAATCGCTGCTCGAAAGTATATGAATTTTACATGATAAGAGTCTAATGCAAGCAAGAATCCCAGATAGCTGACAAAAGGCAGAAGTTATCTTATTGTAGAAAAAAGGGGATAGAGATAACATAGAAAACTATCGACCCGTCAGTTTTCTTTCCCACTTATATAAGCTATCTACTAAAATAATAACAAACAGACTATCAAGCAGGTTAGATCAATATCAGCCCTTCAAATAAGCGGGATTCAGGAACCCTCGACCATCTTCAGACACTTCATATTCTTATCGAGAAGTGTATAGAATACAATCTCTATTCGTGGCCTTTGTCGACTACCATAAGGCTTTGATTTGATAGAAATTTGAACAATTATGAAAGTTATGGATAATGCAAGGATAGACTCTAAATACTCAAACCTAATTAAATATATTTATATATATATATATATATATATATATATATATATATATATATATATATATATATATATATATATATATATATATATATATATATATATATATATATATATATATATATATATATATATATATGATCTTGCATCGCTGCAAATATCCATTCACGAGAACACAAGGACCGATAATATCCGCACTGAAAGGGGAGTCCGTCAAGGGGACACAATTTTACCCAAACTGTTCACGGTAACGCTGGAAGATGTGTTTAAAATTCTGAACTGGCATGACAAAGGAATTAACATAGATGTCGTACGTCTCAACCACTTACGGTTCGCGCATGACATTGTCATTATTAGCGAGACATCAGAGGAACTTCGAATCATGTTGCAAGAACTCCATGAGGCTTCTTTAAAGGTTGAACTAGAAATTAACTCAAATAAAACCGAAATAATGAATTCCCGAGACATAGATGTGACTTTTGCCAACCAACTGCTCGAAAATGTGCCTAAGAGAACCAAGATGCAGAAAACTTCAAATGAAAAAGTCTTGGATGGGCAGCATTCGGTAAACTGGGACATATAACGCAGTTACCAGTTATCCCAATAAATCATAAAAAGAAAGTCTTTAATAGTTGTATAATGCCTGTTCTCACTTATGGGCTAGAAACCACGGCACTAACTCATAAGTCGGCTAACAAGCTTCAAATCACTCAAAGAGCAATGGAAAGAGTCATCCATGGAATAACCCTTTGAGATCGAATGAGAAACCAAGATATCCGAGGAAGAACAAAAGTACCGGATGTATTGGAAAAAATAGCACGGCTAAAGTCACAATTGGCGGGACACATTGCGAGACAAGATCCGAATAGATGGCCTAATAAATTGTTAACATGGGAGACCAAAAGACGTGTGGGAAGACCACAAAAGCGATGGTGAGACGACATCTAAGGACGAACTGGAGCCAAGTTACAATGGATGGGCATGGAACGTTTTGGAGCAGCCTACATTCAGGAGTGAATGAACACAGATTGAGAAAAAAGAATATTATACATATATTTTTATTGCGCCGTATAGAACACTGATAGGATCACTTTGGTGTCTGTCTATCTCTCACAGTCGGTTTTTTCCGAAAGTATTTGATATAGAAAGTTGAAATTTGGCACAAATATAGGAATTGATGCCTCAATCAGAGCTGTGTAGTTAGTAGTATTTATATTTTGACTTAAGGAGTTAGCTAGTAGGAGAAAGTAAAAAATACTATTATTTGTTTTATTTTAAAAAAATTTCCAAACATAGCTGCCCTCCCCCTTATCTCAAAAAGTACTAATCAAAAAATTTCAGAATATTCTCCATAAAGTGTAGATTGAGAGAAAATTATCACACGTTTGATAATAATTTATCTGGTATAAAAATAAAAGTATGAAAACTCTGTTCCTTGACGTATTGTGAAGGATTGTGTGTAATATACTTTTAAGTGTACATTACTGTAACCGAGACGCTTTTGTACCGTGATATAATTTTATTTTATTTGTTTATAATGAAACAAATTCTTAGGTAGTAAATATTTCTTTTAAACTTTTATTACTAGATTCTAGATTGAGCTAGATTGATTTATTGACTATTTTGTAGCTAATATGCTATAACTATTATACATTAATGACTAAGAAAAAACGTGAAAATACATATTTGCTCTTAAGATATCCGGGAAAGCCTGTGACCTAATATTAACTTACTTTTGGTAAGGATTTTATTTTTATTTTAAAAAATTCAGTCAAGGTACGGAACACTAGTTGCGCAAATCCAACTGGCACTTGACCGGTTTATTTTTTAAATAATATAACTTTATATAATGAAAATTATTACTTTTGCTGATTCGTTCAGAATATTACCTATCTAATCTACATCCAGTTATATTTGTTTTCACGAGATTAGTAAATAGTACTACACTGTCTGTAAGAGCAAGTGAAATCGTTATTAATCTACGAGATCTCAAAATTTTAGGATATTGCATGTGCCAATAGCAGAAATGTTTATACTAATATGTATACATACATGCAGTATATAATAAGTGAACCACCTAACTCTCCTATTTGGAAAGTAGGTTGTAGGTGCAAGTTTATTAATTATAAATGGACCAGACCTATAATTCACTTACTTGAGACGCTAGGCAAATACAGTAGTTACAGCGTTGTTAAGGAATTTTTGCAGTATTAAAATAGAAACAATCGCGCGTCCTTTTTATTGACATACGAACTTCATATTTTTAAATGCAACACCTGGAATATTATTTCTCAGTTTTGTCAAACATTTATTTTTATAAGTGCCGTCAATTGACACACACATATATTTATGTTAAGAATTTTAATAGCAGTAAGTTGAAACCAATTATTAATATAAAAACGGCTTCTTGGAGACTAAAAGACAGAATATATACGAAATATTTATTAAATGACTTCCACAGCTAATGGTGGACCTGAGAAAGAAACGCCTTGTTAGAACCAGAACCAGCATTTAATTTTGGATTTATACCCCTAAAGCAGAAGCTCACAGTTATTCTTCCGTAAATTTGCCTAGTGTTAACTATGAATAATTTGACTTTATATTTTTGATCCAGTTTTATATACAAGTACGAGCATTATTTTTACCTGATTATATTACTCACTAAATAAAATCGTTTCAGTAAATATAGCTTACATGAAATCTTCAAAAATTTCCACCATACACACAATCATCAGTTAAAAATTATCTATATCTGAGTTGGGTAAACTGTTTCCACTATCCTTATAACATAATTCTTGGTTCACATAAGTTACAAGTGCAGAGAAAAGTTATGGAACACCAGCATATTGCATATTCTATATGGGATGTTTCATTTTTAAAAAACTCAAAAATAACCTTAATTTAATATCATTGCATATTACCAGCCAAACAGACAAGGTTAGTTTATCCGTTCCAATCTCTAGCCAAATTAAATACTCTACATTGCATAAAACAAAGAAAATACTTTATCATCCTCCATTGCATATATAATGGTGTTGAAATTTGTGTTTGTTTAAAAAGTGTTAGAAGATCACGAAGGAAAATACCCTTTAGAATCCGAAGCTTATTATTTCATCGATTGATTTGTTTTCAGTAATATACATTAACATACTTTCATTGTCGAGTATACTATAAACTTTTCTAAAAAAAAAATAACTAATTGTGTTCTAGTCTTTAAGTACTTAGTACTAGCATAAGAACTGATCTTTGGAAAAGAATTAATTAATTTATTTTAGGTTTATTTTTCTTATTGACTTTAATTAATTTCATCCTGTATGTTTTAAAATTGAATCTTGTACTTTTTATAAATAAAGCAATTCTTGGGTGGTGATTTAGTGGTCAAGAAATTGATACATTTGGGAATCATTTAAGAAACTCGGTTGTAAAATAATCGATAACTTTGTTCCGAAAATGTGACTCATTTCTCAAAATGCAAATAGACCAATGAGAATATCATTAACAATTCTAGTATATAAATTTGATAAGAATCGTTGAAAATTTACTTGTTGAAAAATATGAGCCTTTTTCACTGCTTATAAGTAACTATATCGAAAATTGTCCTCCTTATGTTACCTAGTCGGTATCTCATTCAAATTGTTCCAGTAAAATTTTCGTTCATATTATTTTAGTGTAAAAGCCACACGCAAAATCTAACTGTTTAGTTACGCGTACCTACTATTCTTAGTTCATAATTAACTTTGAGCATGAATGTATTCACGATATAAGTTAAAAATAAAGCGGTCAACGTGAAAAATATGTGTGCTTTTACGACCATAAACATTTTTAGGAATACCAGGGTGGATTGATAATTCTGGTAAATTTCGACGAAATGGCGGTAAGCGTGATTCTTGTAACGCTTCTGAACAAAGTTGCAAACAAATGCAAAGCGCAGTTGTGTGTTGGCAGCTATCATAAGGTGTGTTATACGTTTCGTAAAAATGGATAAAGCCGAGAATCGTGCAGTGGACTGCGGTGGAGATAGAAACTGAACTAAAGAAAGTTTATGGGGACTTTATACGAGTATTCGAGACCATCTATTACTGGATAAATAAATTTACATATTTATGTAGAGAGTATGAGTGCTGTAGATGCTGCATGTTGAGGACGCCCAATTGAGACTTATATTGAAGAAATGCTAGATAAAATTCTGTACTGGAAGTCCCATTAAGCTTCGTGAGGTGATAGTAGGCATTCCATATGAACGGGTACATAATATTCAGCATGAAGTTTTAAAAATGAAAAAGCTGAGTGCACGACAGGTGGAATGATTATAAAAAAATATAATCCCAACGAGCATATACAAGACTAGAAGACAAGAAAGAATTTCTAGCGTAAATAAATTTCCAAAAATATTAACCACCTTTCAATTGAAATAAGGTGTAAATGAAAATAACCTCCAAGTGCAAGTCGGATTTGCGTAATTAGTGTTCCGTGTTGCTTTTAAAATAACCATTTTTGTTGTGGAGGTGTAAAATGATCAATGACTTCACAAAACACACACCAAATGAGTTTTCAACAAAATTTGTTTCAGATCTTTGTTGAAAACTGATAACTTTAAATTTTTTTTTTTTTTTTTTATAAACTGGATAAATTATTAAAGGTGATAATTTTCGTTCAGTCTATGACTGTTGAGAATATTCTAGAATTTCTTTAAGATTTTTTGATCAATCCTTTTCGAGATAAGGGGGGGAGCAGAGATTTTTGGCAATTTTTTAAAAAATAATACAAAGAAAACTGTGCGCAAGTATTACATTATATATATTTTTGAACTTGTGTTTTTACACGGTGACCTGGCAATTTTTTTTTTCACTTTCGATTTCACCCCCCAAAACTAATCCTTTAAGTCCAAATTTAATTTTCAAAAAACTACATGGCTCTGATGGGGCCATCAATTCCTATATTAGTGCCAAATTTCAACTTTTTGTTTCAAATAGTCTCGGAAAAAATCGAGTGTGACAGACAGACGGATAGACGGACAGACAGATAGACAGACGAACATATACCGAAGTGATCGTATAAGTGTTCCGTAGGGAACAATAACAACAGGATTGTGCAAAAGCAAAAAACTAGAAAAATTTAGAATCGAAAATTCTCTCACATTTTTTAGGTACCTTACCAATATGAAAACTCAGCAGGACCCAATATGCACTATCTTTTTTCGGATTTTAGAAGATAGTTCTATAACAGATGTGTTGAAGATCTTAGCAAACCATCTGTTCATTGTTTATAATGTATATAAAGGTTTACCAGTGGAGCATTTAACTCATAAGAACAAAAAATTACGTTTAGGCATTTATCAGGAGTTAATGCAACGTATGGAAAAAGATGTGTTGTGAACTATTTAATAAAATTATTTAGACGGAGTCAGGTTTTACCTGTCAAAATTTCTATTAGAAGAAATCTTCAACTTTGAACCAGCGGTCATCTTCAATGTAACAGTTAATCGATTAAGATTTGTTGTAGTATATGGAGTTCAGCTGTTAGTTTCTCCACTCCTACGAAACAATTTTTTGTGGAAATTGTTCACTTACTCGATGCTTAAACTGAGTGTAAGTTTTGGCAAAAATGAGGTGCGACATACTAATAGGGAAATAATCTTGTAGCAGAATCACAATACGCCTCACAACATTCTTGTAGCAACCGATTCTTTCATTGAACCTTTATGGATTGGCAGATTGGGAAGATTAAAACTGGCGGCAAATAAACTCTTGGACAAAATTAACGCAACAATCTGAAATTTTTTTTATCTTTTTCTTATGTCAGTTTTAAAGTTTATCGAATATTTGAATAGTAGGCTATGCATATTTTTTTCGTTGTTCATGAGAGAAATCAAAACAATTCGTTTAGATTTACAGTTTTAAAGAATTTTTTAGAAGATAAACAATTTTCTGTAATAATGCGATAGATTTTCTTTAAAAGTAAGCTTATAAATTGTTCCCTTTTTCAAAGTAATACGTTTTTGTGGTAGACTGTTTTATTTTTGACCCCGAAGAATTAGATAAATGAATCGAACAAGGAATTTAACAGAACACGAGGTAGTGCGAGCCTCAGTTTTATTGGACGAGGGATATTGTCAGAGTTATGTTGCCAATTTGTTAGGCAAACATCGTTCCACATTACGTCGTATGGTAAGACGCTTGAATGAAGTAGGAACTTATTCTAGAAGGCTAGGGCAAGGGCGAAAACAATGCACTAGCGACCTAGATGAACGTTTTATAAGCCAATATGCTTTAAGAAACAGGACTGTCACTAGTTCTATAATAAGAAACGAACTCGAAGCTGTTCGCAATGTCATAATTTCTTCTAAAACAGTTAGAAGACGGTTAAATGAAGCTGGATTAAACAGTAGGAGACCAGCCATTGCGCCCTTGCTTACTAGAGAGCACAGAGTTGCCAGGTTACGTTTTGCTCGAAATCACGAAAACTGGTCTGTGGATGATTGGAAACAAGTTTTCTTCACAAAAGAAACTAGGGTTAGTCAAGAACATCCAGATGGTCGTGAGCGAGTATGGCGAAGACCAGGAGAGAGATTTGCTCCTTGCAATACCTCTGCAAGGATTCCATTCGGCGGTGGCTCTGTTATGTTCTGGGGAGGCATCTGCTTTGATGCTGGCACAGAGTTAGCTCCTGTCCATACGAGATCCATGAATGCTGACTACTATCTTGAGAATATTGTAATGGAACATGTGATGCCTTTCGGTCATTTTGTGGGGCCCAATTTCCTGTTTATGCAAGACAACGCTCGACCTCACGTGGCTAGGGAGGTACTCGATTATCTTAATCAGGTTGATATACCGATTATGCAATGGCCACCAAAAAGCCCGGATCTGAATCCGATAGAACATGTATGGGATCACCTAAAGAAAAATGTGAAGTCATATACCTGCACCTAGAAACCTGAGGGAACTTGAAAATGCAGTTATCACAGAATGGGAGCAAATTCCCCAAGATTTTATCCAAAATTTAATTAGAAGCATGCCTAGGCGCATAAATGCTGTAATCCGAAGTAGAGGAAGCACCACACGCTACTAGTGTCCCAGTTACATCATTAATTTTGCTACTAGTGTCCCAGTTTATTTTTTTCATTATTACATAATTTCAACGATTTTGTTATTAGGTCTTAAGAATAATTTTAATTCGAATCTTATAGAGAAATTTGGTAGCTAATTCACTTTTAAAGTATCCGAATAAGTTTTTTCTAACTTTTAGTGTAACTAATGTTCATAAAAAATTATTAAAATTAATTCATTATAGAGATTTGTGTTTTCATATATTGTTACGTTAATTTTGTCCAGGACTGTATATTGATGCTATCTAAAAGATAAATTAAATTCTGAAAAAATTTAAGGTAAATCGTCTATGGCGAAAAATTACATAGGAAGTAGCAATTTTGAATGATTAAGACCAATAAATGAATTGCAGCGATAGAAAGAAGAATTTATGAAAAATGTACTGAACAGAATGGGAAACATGTTCGGTATATTTAGGCTCAAATGAACAAATATCTTTTATATTTTTTGTTCTCAGTTTCTGGTACTTTTTTCTGCATTATTTCATTGCAGTGTTGTTTCAGTTAGAACGTAGTTATAGATTAATGCAAATGTATTAAAGTAGTGATTTTCCTTCACCTTCCATAAAGTCTGATATATTCCTGCTATGCTTGCCTTTTTATTTATCTTTTGACTCTTTAAAAAATTGTTTAAAAACGCTATAACTTTTGTATAAACCTTTTTTTCCTAACTCTTCCAGAAAATAAGCTAAGGTGGTGGTCTATTTATAATCAAAAACTACAGTTGAATTTTTAGTGGATGAGTCAGTACGTGTTTGTACGGTATAAATTATCATAATGCCATGTAGCTTATGTTTCACTACAATAAATCAATCTTGTGTTCCTTGGCACATCAGAGAACTTGCTGCCTACGAGACAGATTTCATGCATTGTTTCACGGCACACATGCGATGTAAACAAATTGAGCATAAATTAATATCAAGTTTCGCTCACAAATGTAAACGAATTTTTGTTCATTGATCTGGAAAATGATTGTTTCTTAATAAATTTAGATTGTAAAACTTATTAGATCTCATTTAATTACTAATTTGGTTGAGACTTAGGATAATTATTACTAAAAATAAATAACCGGCCAAGTGGAAGTTGGACTTGCGCAATTAGTGTTAGTTGTACGTTGATTGCTTTTAAAAATAAAAAATTTTGTTACAGAGGTATAAAATGATCAGTCACTTTAAACAACACACCTCAAATGAGTTTTCAACAAAGTTTGTTTCTGATCTTTGTTGAACACTGATGACCTTGAATTTTTGTTTTTTTATGTACAAGAAAAATTACTAAAGGTAATGCACTCGTGATAATTTTCGTTCAATCTACACACTATGGAGAATATTCCAGAGTTTTTTCAAAATTTTTTGATCAGCACATTTCGAGATAAGGGGGAAGGACAGCGATTTTTGACAATTTTTTAAAAATAACATAAAGAAAAGTGTGCGCAAGTATTACATAATACATATTTTTGAACTTGTGTTTTCACAAGTTTTCATTTGATACTCTACTCGATGACCCGGTAAAAATTTTTTTTTTCACTTCCGATTTCACCCCCCGAAACTAACCCTTCGATTCAAAATTTAACTTTCCAAACTACACTCTAATGGGGTCATCAATTCCTATATTAGTGCCAAATTTCAACTTTCTATGTCAAATAGTCTCGGAGAAAATCGGGTGTGACAGATGATAGACACCGAAGTGATCTTCTAAGTGTTCCGTACGGAATACCAAAAACCTAACATAACGTTAACTATAAATCTATTAATTAATTATTGAAATGCAGGAAATATTACTACATTTGTGAAGAAAATATATTATTCCAGGTTTTTCTGTATTTAAGAATTCGTAGATGACGAGAAACATATATTATTATATTCCTCAGAATATTTGTCTATTGACTTGATAACCCTGGAACAATACGAAATAACGATTTCGAATTTGGTAAGTGAATTAAAAAATTAATAAATGAGCCCATAAAACAATTCTGTCCAAGAAGAAAATTTAAGGAATTCTCGGACAACATAATAAAACTCATTCTACCATATATTAGAAGAACTGGAAGAGCCTAAATTAGCTGTCAAAAATAAATAAGCTGCTTGGGCCCTTTTTCAGCATCAACGCCATACAGTGTTGTTGTTATTTTATTATTAATTATGTAATATTACGTTAAAATTCATTTCGTTATAGGGTTGTGGTGACCTTTTATCAAAATCAGTCAGCCATATTTTAAATAAGACCAATAAACACTAAAGAAATTTTGCGTTGATGATAATGCAATAAATATAGCCATATACCAAGAATAAGAGCCATGAAGAAAATCTAATGAAGACTCGGACAATAGAACAAAAGCATTCTACTATGCACTAGAGGCAGCCTTGTGTGGAAGCAAAATTTATTAGCTGTATACAAAACACTATGGTTAAGAATATCTATTATAATAAATCCGAAATATAAAATCCAAATATTTTGGGATTTTGGAAACTCTAGCACTATCAGACAACAAAACAGTTATCACCATTGCGTCAATCACTTTATTTTGCACTCGATCCGCGTTTACCTAACAATATACGCTTATCTCATCATTCACTTTGAATGCTCGAACATCGGCTACTCATGCAAATATCTGCAGATAGCAGGAGGTCGTTCAACTTGACAAACACCTTGCAGAATTTAACTCTACAAAATCCAGGCGGCAGATTTTTCTAAAAAAGTTAATGTTGCTGAACCCGACTTAGTTATGTCGGGATACTACATTCCTCTAGTATCGTCATTCAATTTGCTGGGCGCTAATTTGGGAGCAAATATGTCTTGGCATGAACATGTTGTAAGCATAGCAAAAAGAGCTTCTCCAAAGCTGGGAATATTGTTTCGAGCTAGCTGTACAGAGCTCAGATTCGACCAACGACGGAATACTGCTCCCATGTTTGGGGCTCGGTTCCCAAACATACATTGCATTTGTTGGATTCTATTCAGAAGAGAACTGTTCGTCTGATTGGAGACCCGGAACTGACCGGCGGCGTTGATTCATTGGAACATCGAAGAACGGTAGGCGACTTGAGTTGTTCTACAAGTATTTTCTAGGAAGTGTTCGATGGATGTAGCCCGCTTATTCAAGCGGTGTATGCTAGAAATACACGTCGCGTTAATAGTTCACGTCCGTATGAAGTTCAGCTTGTTACTCCTCGTACAATCCTTTTCAAGCAGTCTTTTATATGGAGAATCTCATCCTTTGGAATAATTTGCTCAGAACTGTGTTTCCGACCGGGAACAGTTTACAGCTATTCAATACCAACATGAATCGCTTTTTCGCACACGTGTCGCTCCTGTAGCATTTTAGGGATTTCCCTGCAGCACGTGTTCTAGCCGATAAAAAAATTGTTAGCTGACTAGGAGAGATGATTGACTGTCAGTCATCGCTACTGACTAGCTTTTTAGCTATTAAAAATAAATAAGCTAGCTGTGCCCTTTTTCAACAAAAATTCCAGATAGTATTTTTGTTATTTTATGACGTTATTTATTTTATAATTATGTTAGCATTCATTCTGTTATAGGCTTATGGTTTGTGTTAATAATAATGCAATAAATCTAGCCATTTAATAAAAATAAGGTCAATGAAGAAAATTTAATTGAGACTCGGAAAACAGAATACTATGCATTAAAGATACCTTTAGGCTGAGCCAAACCTATCAGCTGTATACAAATTCCTATGGACAATAACATTTATTATTATATTATTATAAATTTCAAAGATAAAATATAATTATGTTGGGATTTTGGAATTTTTAGCACAATGACACTACAAAACAGTTATCGCCACTACACCAAAACACTTTTTTTGCACTCGACTCGCTTTTCATTAACCATGTTCAGGAGAGATGATTGACAGTCAATCATTCCTCCTAGTTAGTGAAACATTCGTCGAGTGCAAGAATCAAGTGTTTGTTGTAGTGATGATAACCGTTATATAATAAAATTCAATTGAAAAATCAAGGTGGCTGCAGTGTATCATGTGGAACTTGCAGCAATATATACGTTTGACATACTAACAAAAGAATATCGACTTGACTGGAAGAACATAAACTGGCAATCAAAAATAAGCAAAGCATATCTATTCTTTCTCAAAACAAATCCAGACAAGCCACAAAGTAGATCTTAATAGCTGCAAACAGACAGCCAACATAGAAAATTATGAGGCAAGAGGAAATCGAGGTATTTAAGCAAAACAGACCACGTATTGAACTTACCAAACACTTTGAAAAGGATAATTAAAAAACAAATCTAACAATCCGGACACAGAACATATATAAAATGTTCTGATACTATTAAAACTGCGGACAAGGGGGCGGAATCAACTATCACTAATCGGTGCCATTAAAACCTTCTGCGCAGATATAAAATACATCCTGCAGTAACGTTAGTACTCAATAAGCCACCTAACTCCGACAAGCCAGTTACGATGTAAAATTTTATCCGGAGTATATGAGAAGGGATGCATTTCCAGATTAACACTTCTTCATATTTCTTCGAAATCTAACGTCGACTAAAAATCATATTTTTAAAAGTAACATTAATACCTATATTTCATAATGTAATTATTAAGTAATATAATGACCCTTATTCACGAAAACATAATTACAATACAAGCGTATTAAACTTTTTGTTAAGAAAAAATGTATTCGTGGAAGTAATTTTACCCATAATGGATCTTATTAGGTTTTTGGCCATGACATTAAGTATTTAGATCAATAAAAAGTTTTATGTAAATATGTACGGTGGCATGCCAGCGCTCTGACAGAAAAAATACATAAAGAAATACAATTAAAATAAGCCAACCTTTATTGTACGAAGATGGATTAGTCTGCTTCGCTTTAGTTTGGTGTGAGGTTTTTTGTCGGTTATATGTTCTATATATTACGTTGACGAGGGCAGTTACAGATTTATTTTGTAATGTGTGTGTTTCTTTCACCTGCCCTCTCAAGTTAGCGTAAATCTTTTTTTTAATCTCTAAAATTTACTACTAAAAATGACTTGATGTTAAGGAAAAGTTAGTTTTATTTTTAAAATCTAAAATATAGAAAATTTAAATTGAATTTTATGATCTTCTTCTTATTATTTTTCAGTTGTAATAGTAAATGGCCTATTCATTATTATTCTTAGCCCTTCGTTTCGTGATCTACCTCTGCTGCTCATTTTTTATCTATATATTTATTCGATTTAGGCTCAATACTCAGTCATTTATATGATCTATTTTGCATGTTTGTCTACTGTTGTCACTTTGTTTTCTATCCAACAGGTTTTTTTTTCTTTTTTCTGCACACTATTTATATTTCTGTTATCTGGTTAAGTTAGTTTTTCTTCACCGTACTTAAGTAGCTCAATAATAATTTCGTCTTAGCCTGAACCTTTTCTCTTTTCAAATTTTGGATGGTTGTAGCTTCTACTTGATGGAAATTCATTTTAAATATATAATAAAAGGCTGTTTTTAGTCAATTTCCACTGGTTTATTTAAATTGCGATGACGCGTTTCGCTGTCGATGCAGCTTCACTGGTTTATTTAAATTGCGATGACGCGTTTCGCTGTCGATGCAGCTTCTTCAGATATACATTTTACACTCTCCACACAGTGTAAAATGTAGATCTGAAGAAAAACTGCATCGACAGCGAAACGCGTCATCGCAATTTAAATAAACCAGTGGAAATTGATTAAAAATAGTCTTTTATTATATACTTTTCTCTTTTCAAATTCGTGAAGTGCGGTTTCTAATTATTTTTGTCTTATTGAAAATTTGTTATTCTTTGCTGTCTCTGGTATTGTTTTCTGTATTTTCTATTGTGTCTTCAAAATTTTTCTGCGTACGAGTAAGTAAAATTAATATATCTGTATATATAAATACCTGACCAGGAAAAGAACCGGGGTACAAGATGCAGTCAAATATATTCTGCATCTTAAGTGGAACTGGGCAGGGCATGTTATAAGGTATAAGGATGGACGATGGACAAAAAAAAATATAAACTGGCGACCAAGATCCCAAGCCTATCGAAGTAGAGATAGATCATCAAGTCGGTGGACTGATGATTGGAAGAGAGTGGCTGGAAATGGGTACAAGTGGCCCAGAAGAGAAAAAGTTTGTAAGACTTGAGTTAGGCTTTCGTCCAGCAGTGGATGATGATGATATGTAAATAAAAATAATACTGTGCTTTGGGATCTTCTAGGTCTGGGAGTACATCCTTTAATTAGTGTTGTTTTGACTTAGTAGTCGCAGATGTATCGCCAAAAACCGGCATTGTCGATGTTTATTGGTCAGTAGTTAACAGCAAACTAAGAGTTTCTAGACTGTGCGCTTTATTTATGGGTTGTTATGATTATAGATTGTGGCGGCGATTGGATGGCACTGACTCTGCCCCCTCTGGGCTAACATTTATGACCTTATCGTAGGGCGTTGGCTACTGCTGCGTTGGTGTCTCGTTTAATTACGCATTTCCATACGACTGGTAGGTTGAGAGCATTATTTCTTTTGTTAGCATTCTGGCAACTTAAACAAATATATGATAACCGCGAACTCTTCATCGCATTGAAATGTATAATAAAAGAAGACACAAATGCGAAACTAGCGCCAACTAATCATCGCTTATCAGACTTTGGCGAAACGTCTGCGATTATCAAGTCAAAAAAACAATAATTAACGTAAGTATACCCGTACCTACAAGATTCTACTACACACACACATACATATATATATATATATATATATATATATATATATATATATATATATATATATATATATATATATATATTTTATTGAACGTAAACTTGGTTGTTTTTTTCTTGGGTAAGAAAGAGAAGCTAAAAATGTAACGAAAAAACAATGCTGTGACACCTAAAATTTATAGGTTACCCAAAGTATACAAACAAGGTACTCCGTTAAGACCGATTATTTTCTTGTATACAATCGCCATTATACATTACATCATTTTTCTAAATACTTAGCCAACTGCCTATCTAACATAATCGGTAAAAAAATTAAAGATTATTTCCTCTTTTTTTATGGGTTTAGCACACGTGCTGCAGGGAAGTCCCTAAAGCGCTACAGGAACGACAAGTGTGCGGAGAAAGCGATTCACGTTGTTCTTGAATCGCTGTAAATTGTTGTCGGTGGGAAACACAGTCCTGGGTAAATTATTCTAAAGGGATGATGTTCTCCATATAAAAGACTGCTTGAAAAACGTTGTACGAGGAATAACAAGCTGAACCTCATACGGATGTGAAGTATTAGCGCGACGTGTACTTCTAACATGCACCGTTCTGGGAGGAATTAAGCGAGTCACATCTTTCTAACACTTTCCGTGAAAATACTTGTAGAATAGGCTCAAGTACTACCAAACTACGTTCTTCGATGTTCCAGCGAATCAAGGCCTCCGGTCAGTTCCGGGTCTCCAATCAGACGAACAGCACTTCTCTGAATAGTTGGCCATAGTTTGGGAGCGGAGCCATATTGATCGAATTTGGGCTTTGTAAAGAATTAACAGTTGTTGTGAAGTGTAAAGCTTTCTGGTTCGAAGTAATATTCCCAACTTTTGAGAAGCTCTCCTTGCTATGCCTGCAACATGTTTATGCCAGGACATATTTGTTGGGCGTCCAAATTAACGCCCAACAAATTGAGTGACGATGTTAGAGGAATGTAGTGCCCCGACATAACTATGTCGGGTTCAGCAACGTTAACTTTTTTAGAAAAAACTGCCGCCTGGGTTCTTGTAGCGTTAAATTCCACTTGGTTACTGTCATCCCAAGATAGAATTTCTTCCAGGTCTTTGTTAAGTTGAGTGACTTCTTGCTGTCTACGGATATTATCTGAGTAGCCGATGTCCGAGCGTTCAAAGTGAAAGAAGAGATAAGCGTACTGTCATCTGCAAAGCTGTAGATTGGATTCTCGGTCTTTTCCAGCAGATCGTTAATGTAAATGAGAAAGAGAGTAGGAGATAGTATGGAGCCTTGGGGTACACCGGCGTTGATAGTGAAGGTGTTAGAAAGAAATCCGTCAACTGCCACTCGTAAAGAACGCTCTCTGAGAAAACATGAGAGGCATAAACAGAACTTCTCAGGCATACCATAAGAGCGTAGCCTAGCCAACAGGCCATCGTGCCAAACACGGTCGAATGCCTTGGATATGTCAAGAGCAACCGCTCGAGTGTTCAGTTGCGTTGTTCCATATATGTGTAATATAAGTTAGGAGATCTCCTGTTGATCTATATTTATGAAAGTCATATTGGTGATAGCTGTGAAGGTTGAATCCTTCAAGATATTTTAGAAGATGCTGGTTGATAGCCTTTTTCATGACTTTCGATATTATTGAAAGCAGAGCGACTGGTCGGTAGTTATTTGGCAAGGTCTTCTTGCCTTTTTTAGGTAACGGCTGAACTGTGGCACATTTTCAGCAGGAAGAAAATATTCCCTTTCTGTAGGATAGGTTGAAAAGTCTACAGAAAACTGGTATTAGTTCCCTCGCACAGTTTTTGCGAATTATGGCAGGTATTTCATCAACGCCAGAAATTTTTTGGTGTTTAGCTTCATTAAAATACGTTTTATGATATGCTGTCTGAAGAAAATATCGGGCATCCTGATTGCACTATGGGTGGTGTTTTTCCTTGGAAATCGATAGTAGAATGTGAAGCAAAGAGTTCAGCCAACAAGGTCACTTTCTCAACAGGTATCGTTGCAATAGAATTATCTGGCCGTGTGAGTGGTGATATGGTGGATTTGGAGAAATTTTGACTAACTGCCTTAGTGACTGTCTAAAAGGACCTGGAATTGTTGGGACAAGCGAGAAGTTTGTTTCTAATTCGTTGATTGTGTGCCTCCTTGGTTTCGTCGTTAATTTCTTTGCATCTGTTCCGGGCACGAACAAAGCTGTTACGATTTATGGTGTTAGGATTTTCACGCCATTGTCGGTAGGCAAGACGTTTAAAAGTCAAATCAAGGCTTGCCGTTGAAAGGGCATTACTTTGAAAAAGGGATGTAAGCCAAAATAACATCGGCAATCTCCCTGGCGCAGTCAGATGGGTCGTCGAATCGAAAACAAACGTCTAGCCATGGGAAAGTTTGAAAATATTCCATGAGATCTTCTCATTTAGCAGATTTGTAGTTCCAAATCTTGCGCGATTTAGGCGCCTCTCTTGTCAGTGATTGGTAAGATACTCGATGTCGAAAGCAGTTTATAGTCGGAAGAACCTAATGGCGGATTTACGGTGACAGTGTAAATCGCCGGATTGGTGGTTAAAAACAGATCAAGAAGACTGGCAAACTCCCCATCTCGATCAGGGATCCGTGTTCATCAATAAGCTGAGTTAAGCCACAACTGATTGAGAATGATTCAGCTTCACGACCTTGTTCGTCGGTAGTATTTGAATATTAAAGCCAGTTGATGTTGTGGATATTAAAGTCGCCCAGAATGGCAATTTCGGCATTTGGATGGTTAATTTGTAAATGATCGATGGTGTCTGCAAGAGAAGCGAAAATTGTTCTAAAGTTAGTATCACTTGGTGGTCGATAGAGAATACAGATGAACCTTTTGGTTTGTTGAGTCGTTATTTTTAACCACATAACCTCAAAGTTTGGGGGCTCCAGAGCCTCTTCTCGCTGGCAAGAGAGGTCGCTATATATATGTATATATATATATATATATATATATATATATATATATATATATATATATATATATATATCTATAATATATATAAAATGCAACGTCTCTCTGTCTGTCTGTCTGTCCGTTAGTGCGCTTATCACTGGAGAACCACTTATCCGATTTACGTACTTTTTTTTTTAAAAACATACATATGTTCTCTGGCCAGGTTATAGGCTATATTTTATTACGATAGGTAGCATAAGGAATGAGTAGTACGTAAAATAGTGAATGATGTCGGAAAAAAGTTTGCCGCTAGCGCGTTGTCTTGCAATACACCGCCTAAACCATTAAATATGGAACAATATTATGTAGCAGAGAATATCTATAATCTATAATATATATAAAATGCAATGTATTTCTGTCCGTCTGTCTGTCCATTAGTGCGTTTATCACGCGAAAACCATTTATCCGATTTATGTGTCTTTTTTTTAAATTCATACATATATTCTTTGGCCAGGTTACATAATAATAATAATCTATATCTATAATATATATAAAATGCAACGTCTCTCTGTCTGTCTGTCTGTCCATTAGTGCGCTTATCCCTCGAGATCCACTTATCCGATTTACGTGATTTTTTAAATTCATACATATGTTCTGTGACCAGGTTATATATATATATTTTATTACATCTATAATACATATAAAATGTAACGTATATCTGTCTGGTTGTCCGTTTGTGCGCTTATCACTGGAGAACCACTTATCCGATTTACTTGCTTTTTTTTTAAACATGCTAAACCATTAAATATGGAACAATATGATGTAGCAAAGAATATCTATAATATATATAAAATGCAACGTCTCTCTGTCTGTCTGTCCGTTAGTGCGCTTATCACTGGAGAACCACTTATCTGATTTACGTGCTTTTTGTTAAACATACATATGTTCTCTGGCCAGGTTATAGGATATATTTTATTACGTTACGTTAGGTGACATAAGGAATAAGCAGTGACGATAATAGTGAATCAAGTCGGAGAAAAAGTTTGCCGCTAGCGCGTTCTCTTGCAATACCCTGCCTAAAGCATTAAATATGGAACAATATCATGTAGCAAAGAATATAATATATATAAAATGCAACGTCTCTCTGTCTGTGTGTCTGTCCGTTAGTGCGCGAGAACCCCTTATCCGATTTACGTGTTTTTTTTTTAATTCATACATTTGTTCTGTGGCCAGGTTATCTATAATCTTCTATCTAGAATATATATAAAATGCAACGTCTTTCAGTCTGTCTGTCCGTTGGTGCGCTTATCACTTGAGAACCACTTATTCGATTTAAGTGTTTTTACAAATTTAAACATATGTTCTATATAATTCGATATAAGACTAGATAATGGGAGATAAGGAGAAATAATGGGAGATAAGTCGAGATAAGGCTCGATAATGGGAGATAAGGAAAAATAATGGGAGATAAGCAAAGATAAGTCTAGATAATGGGAGTTATGGTGAGATAATGGGAGATAAGGAGAAATAATGGGAGATAAGGAGAAATATTGAGAGATAAGTCGAGATAAGCCTAGATAATGGGAGATAAGGAGAAATAATGGGAGATAAGGAGAAATAAGAGGAGATAAGGAGAAATAATGGGAGATGTGTGAGTTAAGCCTAGATAATCGAAATTATGTAGAGATAATGGGAGATAAGGAGAAATATTGAGAGATAAGGGGAAATAATGGGAGATATTTTATTACGTTGGGTAAATTAAGGAATAAGCAGTGACGATAGTGGTGAATCAAGTCCACGCGAGCTGAGCCGCGGGCCCGGCTAGTATATATATATAAACGTATTGCGGGCAAACTAACAGTTTCTGACGTGTGTGAGCTATTTAAGCCGTGCCGTGATCGTAAATTGTAGCTATGATCGATAGACGCCATGCAACTGGGAGGTGGAAGGCATCATCACTTTTGTTGGCAGACTCTCATCTTAAATAGAAGGTCTAAAGATCTTGAGACGTGAAGGAATGCAAAAATGTCGGGTCATTTTTTCTCGAAAAAAAAAGTGAAAACAACCCATTTTGCGTGTATAAAAAGGCTTAGTTCGAAATATTTTATATTACATTAAAAGCTAACGTTTAGTGTAATAAAAATATATATCTTAAATATATGTTACTTTCATGCCAGTTTTTATTACTATTACACAATAAAATGTACACCAAAATACCTTTTGTTGAAAAGATTAGGCAGATTAATATCATTGTTGTAATATTCATGTGTTCATAAATAAAAAATGTCCATTAAAAATCGTAATTTTTGTTGACCTGACATGCAACACGTGCACGCATTGGAAATGTTTTTTACAATACAATAAATGGTTATTTACGTAACTTGAAGCTTAGAAAATGATATTTTGTTGAACTAATAAGCAAGTTTTAGGCTTAAGGAGAGTCTTGAGAGCTCACAGGTACTGCTATAACACAACCATTGTCTACATTAGGGGCGCTCAAACTTGAACTGCTGGCGATCTAGCTCAATATTGTTAGACTACGATCGATCGACTCTGAGAGGCTGCATGTAAGTGTGATGCAGGATTGTCGTTTAGGTAGGGTGTATCGTGGCATAGATATTAGTTTTCCGCACAATACACATTTTTTTACTCAAGGTAAGTGTAGGTCTGCTGTAAAATGTCAATGAAAAAACTCATAATTATTCAAAATTGCGAGTTTATTGGTTCTTACAAAACAAACGAGTTCTAGTGTCTAAACTTAACTAAAGAGTGACTTTGGATGTTGAAGCGTGGCACTGCATGTCCTCAGCATACTGTTCATAAGATGGTACGTAATTACCGAGTGCTAATCGCAAGCATGATGCCATATGTTCGTCAGTTAGTCGATTGCGATATTTTGACTTCATTATCTTCATTTCAGAAAATGCAGACTCGCACAAGTAAGTTGACCCAAACATTGCCGTCAGTTGAAGGGCGATTTGCCTTAGATTCGGATATTTATCTTCAGATATAAAACACCAGAATTTTGTATCAGATGCTGTGGCTTTGAGATGTATATCTGATATAATCTGCACTAACTCATTTTCAACAGAACATGAGACCATGTTAAACTGACTTGCTATTTCAGTAGCTAATTCCTCAATATTTTTACACGAAAAAGGAAAACTCATAAATGATGCGATATTTGCCAATTTACTGAAATCATAAAAACGTATTTCGAATTGGCCCAAAATATTTGATAATTCTGCCTCATAAATATCATAATTCAACTGAGGAATTCAAAGACGGAAAATTTTTCATATCCTTTCTTTTCAGTTGATCTATCATAAGTTGCAATTTACTTTTGAATGCGTTTATTGCGCTAATCATCTCAATAATAGTTTTTTCTTTACCTTGAAGCTCCAAATTAATGGTGTTTAAATGCATTGTGATGTCTGTCAAAAATGCCAAATCAGTCGGCCATTTTCCGTTTTTCAGCATCTGAGTGTCATCACCTCTTTTGTCCAGAAAAGCTGTTATTTCGGGCAATAATTTTTGAAACCTTTCTAGGAATTTTCCGCGACTCAACCACCTGACGTCCGTGTGAAGAACTAAATCAGTGTGTTCAGCTGACTCACTATCTTCCAACTGCAATTTAAAGAGCCGTCGTTGCAAGCTACGTGCATGGATAGAATTCACAATTTTTATTGCAATGCCCATAATCTCCTCCATGTTTAGAACTTTTGAACACAAAACTTGTTGAAGTATAATGCAGTTGAAGGAGAAAAATGAATTACAGGGAAATCATCATTAACTCGACACAATGCCACAAAACCGTTTTCGTTTCCAGTCATTGCTGGTGCTCCATCGGCTGTAATGCACACTAGTTTATTTTATATTGGTAGCTTGTAGTTTGTTACAAAATTGAAGAAAAATGAAGGGAAAAGTCATATATATCTTTTCGCCACGGGTCTTTCCTTTCATAGGAATCATTGTCAAAAACTCTTCCTTAGCCGACATGTCATTGAATACCATTCGAATAAAAATACACAGCTGGGCAGTGTCTGTCATATCGGTGGATTCGTTGAACTATAAAGAAAAGTATGTATATTCCATGATATCATGTTTTAGTTTATCTGCCATGTCCTGACTCATGACTTCAACACGCCTTGTGACAGTCGGACGAGATAACCGAAGTTCTCTAATAGCAGACATAATCTCTGTTTTATTTTTAAAATCTCCAAATAAAGTCTCACCCGCTTCAATAAATGCTTCCTTCACAACCAATCCACCATCAAATGGTTTCTTGTGTTTCGCCAATACATGAGATATTTTAAATGACGCGATCGTTGCAGCTTTTGATTGTTTGGCTGGTCTTGTGAACATGGTTTGTTCTTTTTTCAAACAAGTTATCAAATCACGTACTTTTCGTTTTCTTAATTCACTCTGTGACGGAAAATCCTTTTCATAGTTTTTATGAACCGTTTTATGATGCTTCTCTAAGTTGCCACGCTTAGGTATTGCAACTGACGCACGGCAAATGAGACAAATGCACTTATCCTTTACCATACAAAAGAAAAATTCTTCCTCCCAATCGTTGTTAAAATGATAAGTTTTACTTTTCGTCGCCGCACTCATTTTGGACTATTTATTAATAAACTTTGTATCGATGTATCGCCTTCAAGTTATAACTTAGACTGACTCCTATTCCTGCAGGCGCAACATTTATATCGGCGCGAACGAAGTCTCGAATGTTCCCGTCAAACACGCCGCCCGAAGTTTCTAGAAAAATGGGCGGGAATCAAAAACGCGGCTTTTCTTTGACAAGTACCGCGCGTTCCTTTGATAAAGCCGCCTTTTGCCGCTAGCAGGGGGTTATTACGATAAAAGAAAGTGATGAGGGGGTTATTCTGGCCTAATTGTGGATCGAATAAATTTTAGTAGTTTATTCATTACATTTTGTTTTAGTTATCTAAAACAAAATCTGTGAATAGTTCTATATCGGAATTTTTTTCTCGAGATCGACTCAAAAAGCACTCGCGATAGACTTGTCGATCGCGATCGACCGTTTGAGCACCCTGGTCTACATAATTAATTATTTGTCAAGATTTATATGACAGATTCGATATATTGATAAAATACTTCAATGCCATGGCAATCTCAGGCAAAAAATTACTATTTTAATTCCTTTTTAAAGTTTACTTGAGTTAAAATTTTAATTAAAGGGCGATTTTCAGATACAATAAATTCATTCTCACATGCTTCAATGCTTCAGTTCACATAATTCTTGTATAATCATATATGAGAACTTCAAATAATTGTTACCCAGACAAAAATATTCAATTGTGAAAATCAATGTTGACATCATACGGGATTATTGAATCCTAAAATTCAACGAAATCTAATTAAAACAAAATCTAGCTTGTCATTGCCAATTAAGTAATGGGATCAACAATTATTTTTATCTATGTAAATTCCTCTTTGTATGAAAAACACGAAAACATTTGAAATAAACGTTAAAAGGGGACGTAAATATTATCCAAATTAAAGATTACTTTACTTTTCTTGTATTCCAAAATACTTTCTGTAATTGGACAGAAACATACCCGCCCAAAAACAGTGCTCATCTCTAGTCATTCCTTGACTACAAATGAGGATAATCGTTAAACACAGACATTAGTATATTAGTATTTCAGCAATAAATTATTGCTTTATCATCTACCAAATCACCAGGAAAACGTATTTTGCGGTATCACGACTTTCCGCCGAGGTAGCAGAAATATAGAGTTTGTTTCATTTTCTAGTTATTACTTGTTCTTACTCCTGATGAGCGGGGGGGGGGAAGCGAATTTAACCTCTAATACATAAAAAGATGTGAAATCCTGGTAAAAAACGGGCTTGAGCAACCTATAAATTTTAATATTTTTTGATAAAAGAGCTTACTCCTGACATTGTGGAACCTAAAAAAGGGCTTCTAAAAAAACGATATTTTGGCTTTTGGGCCAGTCTAATTTATACCATATATATATATATATATATATATATATATATATATATATATATATATATATATATATATATATATATATATATATATATATATATATATATATATACATATATATATATATATATATATATATATATATATATATATATATATATATATATATATATATATATATATATATATATATATATATATATATATATATATATATATATATATATATATATATATATATATATATATATATATATATATATATATATATATATATAATCCTAAGTTATGAAACTAGTTGGGGGAACTCGGCAAAAACAGGCATCAACAGATGTTCATACTATATTCATTTAGCCAATATTTCGGTCCTAGGTTGGGACCTTTATCAGGGCACAAACTGAAAAAGAGATAACGAAGCAACCAATAAAGAAAATTAGGCATAAAGACTTGGTGTTATGAAGTCAAGTTTTAATTATCAATTTTAATTATTAATTTCTAATTTGCAATTTTTTGATTTCAATCCTACAATTATTAATATGTAACTATTGTAATTAAACAGTATTATTATTCTAAACAATCACAAATTATTGTTATCATTATGAAGAAATGTCAACAAAAATGACTCACTTGTAGTATGAAATTTAATCTAACAAGAATGATCATCAATAACAATCGCCATAGTAAAAAACCAACACTGAAATAAAACAACCACAATTCACTAACATATTAACATAAAAACATGGCATTTACAGCAGGGATGCCACTGATAACGTTGGATGCTGAAATTCAAAAACTAATTAACCACCTGCCATCTTAAAGAAAAATGAAAAGTGACAACTTTGACAGGGCGCTGACAAAGGACGACCACCTGACAGATGTAAGGGATCACTCAAAAAGAATAACAGGAAAGGTCGAACGACCAGGAAAGGACCGGTTTTAGTACGAAATTAAGTGCTACGTCATATGATAAAATTTTGGTATAAAGGGAAAGGATATCCAATGGGAAGGCAAATTTTCGCTGTTATGACCATTGAGTGATATATAAAGGAAACAAAATTTTACTTCATCTGGGGGGGAGTAAAGCAAGGGAAAAAGGGAGGAGGTAATTAGAAAGGATTTTTCATTGATTGGGAACATATTATTCAATTTATTATTATAATTGTTATTGTTATTAATGTTACTTCCACAGGAATGTAATTATAAAGAAATTGAAGGGAAACCAAGAAAAACATATACTTAAACAAGATGGTACCCAGAGGGCAGTATGCAGAAGGACAGAGCTTTCAAATCGTCATCCTTTGCATAATATCTCTGGGTCGTCATACTCCTCATAAACTTTCGTTTTGGTATTTGAAAGCTCTGTCCTTCTGCATACTGCCCTCTGGGTACCATCTTGTTTAAGTATATGTTTTTCTTGGTTTCCCTTCAATTTCTTTATAATTACATTCCTATGGAAGTAACATTAATAACAATAACAATTATAATAATAAATTGAATAATATGTTCCCAATCAATGAAAAATCCTTTCTAATTACCTCCTCCCTTTTTCCCTTGCTTTACTCCCCCCCAGATGAAGTAAAATTTTGTTTCCTTTATATATCACTCAATGGTCATAACAGCGAAAATTTGCCTTCCCATTGGATATCCTTTCCCTTTATACCAAAATTTTATCATATGACGTAGCACTTAATTTCGTACTAAAACCGGTCCTTTCCTGGTCGTTCGACCTTTCCTTTTATTCTTTTTGAGTGATCCCTTACATCTGTCAGGTGGTCGTCCTTTGTCAGCGCCCTGTCAAAGTTGTCACTTTTCATTTTTCTTTAAGATGGCAGGTGGTTAATTAGTTTTTGAATTTCAGCATCCAACGTTATCAGTGGCATCCCTGCTGTAAATGCCATGTTTCTATGTTAATATGTTAGTGAATTGTGGTTGTTTTATTTCAGTGTTGGTTTTTACTATGGCGATTGTTATTGATGGTCATTCTTGTTAGATTAAATTTCATACTACAAGTGAGTCATTTTTGTTGACATTTCTTCATAATGATAACAATAATTTGTGATTGTTTAGAATAATAATACTGTTTAATTACAATAGTTACATATTAATAATTGTAGGATTGAAATCAAAAAATTGCAAATTAGAAATTAATAATTAAAATTGATAATTAAAACTTGACTTCATAACACCAAGTCTTTATGCCTAATTTTCTTTATTGGTTGCTTCGTTATCTCTTTTTCAGTTTGTGCCCTGATGAAGGTCCCAACCTAGGACCGAAATATTGGCTAAATGAATATAGTATGAACATCTGTTGATGCCTGTTTTTGCCGAGTTCCCCCAACTAGTTTCATAACTTAGGATTTTGTTAGATACGGCAACTTTTGCTTTCTCTCTCTTTATTTTATTTTATATATATATATATATATATATATATATATATATAGCTAGTCTAATATATATATATATATATATATATATATATATATATATATATATATATATATATTAGACTAGCGTCTAAAAAACCAAAGTATCGTTTTTTTAGACGCACTTTCTTTTTTACTTTGTCAAGAACTCCTCCGAATTTTATCAAAAAATATTAAAATTTAAAAGTTGCGCAAGCACGTTTTTTATCAGGATATCACATCTTTTTAGGCATCAGTGGCAAAGCCCGACTGATGAGCCGTGATACGGAGAAACGCGTCTCGGGATTAATGGACGAATAAGAGAATAATGGGCAGACTGCTGAAATATGGGCTTTGCCTATTTTCAGTTGCTTTACAATAAATCACATAAGGTTTGAGGTTTGATCCCTCGTAAATCGCGCTGCCTGCCTTTAATGTTGGCTGTGCCAACCACTCTGTCGGCTTTTGGCTGCTGTGTCAGCCTCCGTTTGAGTACTAAGTAGAAGTAGTTGTTACAATTTGTTGCATCTTACCACGGAATACTTGACGTTTTTGTCATTTTTTGACTGCTTAATTAAGTCTTCACAATGTTGAATTCGAAGTAATTTTGGTCATCAGTTAATTTCTGTAGTACAAACCGTGCACAAATCTTTCTAAGCCCCAAACTCTCAGTCAAAATGAAAAGAATTGAAGCTTTAGATATATTTAATTCCATTTCGATTTACGAAGATCTCGGCTTTTTTTGATAAATTTACGGATAATTTCGACGTTTTTCGGTTATCATGAATTTTGGTTGATAAACATGTTCATAGTCATTTAGGTCTTCACGTTCTTCACGTTTCTAGCATTCACGCATCCTTCTACGAGAACACAATCATTATCATAAATATGTTTCATCAGTTGATATGTTTCCGTAAATGTTTTACCAAATTTTACAGAAAACCCAATATTCGCTCTTAGTTCGATGTTCATTTTTCGATCGACAACTAAAACGGACTATCACTTTCAGCGTCTGTTTATCCGAGTGTCATGAAAATTAGAGATAATTTCAGTGAAATATTTATTTTTTCAACGCATTTTATATTCAATATATGGCGTCACTATTATTGACCATTTTGAAAAAGCTCTGTTTATCTTGAGACATTTAATGTATATACGACCATGTCCATTTTTTTATCTCACAAAAATTTATTGTAGAAATTAAAATTTGGAACAAAGAGTTATAATTAATTTCTATACAATAATTAGCACAAATGCCACAAAAATATTCAAAATGTTAAAAAATTTGATTTCCTATTAAGAACTTTTCTGAATACTTGTGGATGGAAGAGAACAGCGTGAAGACGACAAACACGCGGGATGAAAAATATCCATTTGCCACAAGGACTGATTAAAAAAGTTCACCATATTAAGAGAGATGAAAGTAATACATTATTAAAAATGATGGAAGATACGTTACACATCAACAATTTGAACTATTTTTAAAGAAGATATAGGTCAAAGAAATATTTATACAAAATTATAAACCATTATTCAGTGAAAAGACATAGGTAACTTTAATATGACCCGCAGAGCGCTAAAGTGCAATTGAAGTCAAAATCATCATCGTTTTATAAAAAATCTGTCTGTTGCACCGTTCACCGAGTTTACCTGATTTAGTACCATGTTACTTTTCACTAACATGTTTGAAATATGCTGAGAAATAAAGGTTATTTTACGCTACCTCTTAATAACTTTACTGATTTCATATTGGAGGAAAATAATAAAAATCAAGGAAGTACTTTGACAATTAATTATTTATTTATATATTTGGTTTGGAGAAATTCTGTTCAACAGGTATAATATACACTTATTATTGAAGAACTAAACCAGTTGGTATAACTAATGTTACATTGCTTGTAAAGCCCCTAATTAAACTATTTTAAAGAAAGAAATAATGAAATAAAAAGTAGCATTGTTGGACCATTTTCCGATAATAAATTATCACAGATTAGTAAAAATTTTTTTTATATATTTATTAATAATAATAATATAGCTAAACTCTAGTTTATACAAAGTTTCTAGCCAAAAGTTGCTACTGCATATTTTTACAAACCTTTTATTATTGTAAATATCAAACTGCCATTATTTGAAAATTTACTTCATCTTATTGTATTCCAATACGTTTTGAGTAATTAGAAGTACTACGTAACTTCTCATATTTTATTTATTTTAACATACTTAGTTGGTTCATGTATGTTTTGATTTTAATTTTCTTTCCTTCCTTTTTTTTAATTTCTGAGGGTCTCATGCAATGAGTAATTAATCAATTATTATTAACAGTTTCTAAAATCCAAGCCAATCATACTTTGAGATACTCAACTTAAAGGAAGTAAAAAAATATTGATAAATCAACAAGGAGTAGAAAGGTCGCAAAGCAAAAATAGTATTCGTGCCGTAGATATTTTCAGGATATGACGTGTCATGACTCGGAAAGCTTATAGCCAGGCCAATAGTCCAAGGAGATCCTTGTTGCCAACCCTTTTTCATTTTAGGGTAATGACGGTTAAAAGGGTCTGCAGCTTTGCGGTCTTGATCTATAATTCTTACTTACCACTAACCTACACATCAACAGCTTATAATCAACGCTTTTGTAGTATTACATCAAAATTCGTTTTTTTATATGGTCCTCGATCCATCCAGTCCGTTTTCAGATAAATATTCTATTTGAAAATGGAAACGAGATTGTCGCATCGTTGGACTTTTTTGGTCCAAGTGGACCCCACCAACATTGACCAATTGTTTGACCACGTCGTAGCTATAGAAAGATACGATCACTTGCTTGGTAAAGTGGTACGGTTGCCATAGTACTTTTGTTGCATGTCGTCATTTGAAAACGAAAACGACATTGTCTCATCGTCAGTTTTTGTTGGTCCAAGTGGTCCACTATTAATATTCACCAATTATTTGGTAGCATCTGACTAAATATTACTTAAGAGTGGCTATAGTAAAAACAATCACACGCTTGGTAAAGTAGTACGTCTACCATCGTAATTTTGCGCATTTGTATCTTTCTAACTTCTGCTATGTTACTTGTTAACACCCCATATGAAAAACTAGATACTTGTTTGTCAAAAACAGACATTTTCGTGACTGATGATTTTCAACAAGAGGTTCCAGTGCCCAATTTATTATGCACTAGCCAAAGGTGTACGAATTGATAAAAATACGGCCCACAGGTGTTCATCTAGTGCACGAACTCCGAAAATAATTCGCCATTTCTGCTCTTGGTTTTCTTGTTAAAACCTCCACCTAAGCAATGAAAGTTTTGACCCATAATTTACAAAAAAAAGAGTCATACCCCCTTTTCAGATATAACAACGCGAGAGCTGTGACGAATTAGGCAGCGAAATTCTCAACAACAAAGCGTCGGCAGTTTCCATAGGGCTCGGTCCTCTATCTATCCAAATCCGACTAGAGATATTCATCTAGTACTGCATATATTTTCCTGTCCTTTCTAATCTGAGCGGTCTTTTACCTACAATATAATAAATGTCGGCTTGAGAGTTTTTCTATGTCTACGGTGAGGTGATATAACCTGGTATGTATGTGTACGCGGCGAACAGTAAGCCAGAATTACACTGCGGGGACGCATGTTTCCAGCCTTTCATAGTTTGACTGACTAAAAGTAATAAGTTGTTGGGCCCCTGGAGGGCTGTTTGCTTGGATTGTAGAACTATTTATTAGTAATGAATATAATAATAAGAAATAATAATAGCTAAGTCACAAACTATTCGCAACCCTTTACTAGTACGAACCAATAAAATATAATAGATATTTTTAATAAATCTGTAAATTTTAGAGGTGCTATCTTTAAAGCTACAAAATGGCATTGGCATTCAATACCCAGGATTTTATAATTTCTTTAAAAAATAGGGAAATTTTATAGTGTAACAACTCTTGCAAGAAACATAACATCATAAAACTCGGACTAAAATAGAAAGCGAAACATATTAATTATTAAATCATTGTTTTAACTATATATAATATAACAAAATGTATTATCTACATTTTGACAGAATACATGTGACAATATTTAATTGAACAGTATATTTTTGAGTATCGTTTATTTCTTTTAGGAATTTTTAGCAGTAATGCTCATCTAAGTATGGATGGAGTAAGTCTCTAATATTATATTGTTATAAATTAAAAAAGTACTATTTGAAATACAATTTTATAAAATTCTCTAAAAGCTGTTTTAAACCTTGTTTGAAAATATGTTCTTACTGCAGACTATTTTATTTGTGCATGTGTGTTTTTTTATTGAGTGATATTATAGTGTGTTCACCGATAACTTCAAGTGAGTCAGGGTACGAAATTCTGGAACAATTATGTATATATATATATATATATATATATATATATATATATATATATATATATATATATATATATATATATAAGTGTTATGAAAATCGTTCATTATATTTATATTATATTTAAATAGGTGATTCCTTGGGTCAAATAAAGAGTTATTTGCTACTTTTTTTTCTCATTTCGGACATTTCGAAAATTTTGTAAAAGTCTCATTTAACAGCCCTTGTAAAATATCTGTGAATATCGTTGCGTAAGTTTCATCTTTATTTATTAACATTAACTAAATCAGACTACTGTGACAAAATATTTTTTTCGTATAGGAATTGCAAATGTTTATCATAAAAAAAGTTAAACTTAGAGCCAAATCTAAATTTTATGTCATTACCAATAGAAAACCTTACCTGATTAAACTATTGCATAATATGTTATTAGAACAAACTATGTCTCAGTAACAAACACTAAATTCCTAATTACCACCATTTAATTTAAAAAAAAATTCTGCTTGTCAAAATATTCGAATATAAAGTAACAAACAAAAGAAAAAAAATGCGCTGCTACCAAAACAAATGTCTAAGACAGGATTGTGTTTGTATTTACATACGCACTAGATAGGAATAATTAACTAATAATGGCTTTAATGTAGTGGCAACATTTAGATCACCGCCGTGCAGCATTCAACTTCAGAGTCCATTTTCTCGTAAGTTATAGGAAAAAGCTATTAATCACAATTTTTCTGCTATTCCACAAGCTTAAGGTATCATCAGTTTAAATATATTAAACGATTTTCATAACACCTCATATATATATATATATATATATATATATATATATATATATATATATATATATATATATATAATCAGAAGACTCCTTGGTTTTTATGCGCCACTCGCCTTGGTCACGGATATGATATTTTCCCCAATCCTTAGGGACAAAAGACAAACTTAACTCATTCAGGTACATTGCCTGCGTACCAATGAAGCGTGAAATATGGCGTGTAGTACCAACCGTTTGCAATTCCTAACTACCGTGCCCATTTGACCGAATTTATGGTTAGTGTTTATGATACCATTATATTATAATTGCGCTAATGTACGTAAGCTTGAACTAACGACAACTAAACAAACAACAACAAAGGACCGAATTACGTGTTGTATATTTTCATTTCGGCGTGATAAATAATAGGTAGCTTCAGTGTGATATATATCAGGTAATATAAGTCACATCGGGTCCTACTTAGCGTCAGCTGAAAACTGACATTTGTCAATATTAGACGTGGAAAAACTGTTGGAATTCAGACTTGATTCAGAGAGCCTTGAAGATGAGTGAAATTCCCTCAAAAATTTGCTACATTTTACAATTTTATTTTGCATGAAGGCACAAATGCTGCGCGGAGCTATGGAAAAATTTGTGCTTTTTATGGTCAAGATATAATATTAAAACTAATAGCCAACAGATGGTTTAGTCACTTTCGTTCTGGAAATTTCGATGCCATAAATGTACCTCGTACTGGTTGATCAATGACAAAGAAGTTAACAAAATCTTGGCAAAAGTTGATTAAGACAGGCATGTAAGTAGCCGTAACAGTGCTAAGGAACTAAACATTCATCTCTAAACAATTTTAAACCCTTTGGAGAACGTTGACTACAAGAAATCCATATTGGAGTCCCACATGATTTAACGCTAAAACATTTACTTGGTTGAATTTCTACTGAAAAGTAATGAAGCTCAGCCATTTCTAAAGCGGTTGATCACCGACGATGAAAATTGGATAAAGTACGACAATAATGTACGAAAAGATCGTGGTAAAAAAAGAATGATATTCCAGAAACGATGGCATAAAAAGGTGATGTTGTGTGTTTGGTGGAACTAGAAGGGAATCAAGCATCAGGTGCTGCTGCAGTCTAGCCAAATGCTTTATTCTGTACTCTACTGTCAGTAATTGACAAGATTGAAGCAAGCGATTGGAAAAAATTGGCCGGAACTAGTCAACAGAGAGGGTGTCCTCTTCGACAATGCCAGACCACACACGTCTTTGATGAATGAAAGATAGCTTGACTGGGAAGTTTTAATTCATCCATCGTATAGCCAGGACCCTGCACCGGCAGACCACTATTTTGGTTTTTGCTGAACTCCCTGAATGGTGTTAAGTTCGGTTGAAAAGAGGCCTCTGAAAACCACTTGTTACAATTATGGTGTTGCCAGAAAAATAGCGAAGGTCATCGAACAAAATGTATGGTAATAAAGTTTTTTCAAAGTATAAAAATCAACTGTCTCAATTTAGAGTTTACTTTTTTGACAACCTAATATTTTAAAATCAGAAATTACAGCTAATAGAGATCATTACAAAAAGGAGACGTGGCGAAACATTTTTTATAAGAAAGGTACTTTATATGGTTTGACAATTACTATAAATAAAGTTTACATAGTACAATTAAAGCCTACATTTATACTATATATTTTGTTACATTTATTTTCAATAATTTAGTAGGTACATGTAAAAAAACCACAGCCATATAATAAATGTACACCATATTTTACTAAATTATATGGTTTTAAAGAACAAATGTTATTTTAAATTTTATAATACAATATCTTAAAATTGATATTACAAATTACATTTTATTATATTTGTGGATTCTGCTCTTTAAAATCATATCACAAATTTTAGATAAAAGTTATTTTTTACAATTTTATTTACAGAGAAAAGGTAACTTACACAAATAGCCCATGTATACATTTTTGTAACCAAGCGACTATAGCTTGACATTTTTATAAATATTTTTCAATTAAACTTTGAGCCATTTTTAGTGATAAAAATCGGTATTTAATAAAAGTGTAATTTAATTATGAAGACCTATACATACCATTTGTGTTTTTTTAATGAAATGACAGGATTCTTTAATACGCATGTATTATGTTTTATACAGAGCATGTGCTTGATTTCCTGCTCAAAAAGAACGTGCAGGAAGAATAAGAAGAGGTAGAGGCCATAACCTTGGTCCTCGGAAATTTGGTTCCTATGAGTGTTTCATCGGTACGTGAACAGTGCGCGGCAAAAATTTTGCGTCCCATATTAGTAGTACTTTGTTGAAGCCCTGATGGTTCAGTTGATTATAAAGCGGGTGCCAAAGTTTAAAGAAATAGATTCGATGACGACCTAGGAGATCAATCAAGAAGCGATGTAACAGTAGACCTGCTTTCGACTGTCAGTTCGTGAACATCCCAATCTCTATATACGAAAACGAAGTGCAGTAGATGTGTTCAGAAATTCTGTAAGTTTGTATCAATGTTACTAGATTTAACTAGCCTAGACCTAAAGCCAATTGATACTACTCGGACAGTGTGATGTTAATTTTTCAAAAGTCAAAATTTTTTTGAATTCGTACTTTTAAAATGATCCATTTCGTGAGTATTCAAGCATGTGACAGTCCCTTGACTGTATGACCACCCCAAGGTATGGCCTAAGGGTCTAAGTGCTGCTGGCTGAAGGTTGAGCAATTCTGATAAACAGATCTTTAGGATAAATTCTTGTTAATAATGCACCTAGAGTAAGAACTTCGTCTGTTTGGGCTTTATCTCGAGTTCTTCATGCTCTAACGTGGCCACGTTAGCACCGGTAGGACGAAACAATTGTATCTGGGCGGTCACTCTCCTTTGCTTCCACCTCCTGCAACCCGAACTGTGAGGGGAGGTGTAACTGTACACATGAAATTCGAAGAAAAATGTTTGAGGTAGGTAATAAAACAGCAGATACCTTATCAACATTTATTCAATCTGACTGCCTTAATGGGTAGTCAAAATGTAAAAAGATCTTGTTTATTTTGAAATATAACCTATATTATAACCATTTTTCGTATTGCTTCTCTAATATGCTTCTTTTTTCAGGCATATACTCCGTATTTACAAAAATATTCTTTTCTTGTTTAGTCACAATCTTTTATGAGCTTAACATCCAACTTTGCATGAATATTTACAACTCTGAGATTAGTAACAATTTCTTGCCTAGCCTTCGAATAATCATTATTAGTCCACTCATTTACAGGGCGTTAAAGGAAGCTCGTTTGAGTACATACACACTTATTGGATGTTGTCAATTCACATAACAACCTACCTGTCCCTTTTGTATCCAGCTCGTTGTGTCTAGAGCTGAAATTAGTGGAGACTTCTAAGTGGCAATTTTTGTATTTAAAATTTTTGTTAAACTTTGCTGCAACGCCACAGATTCTGTATCTGTATATCGAGTGACAATTTTTTAAATATTTAAATATCGTATAAAGTTGCTTGCAAGCTGGTAGCGCAGGCTATATAGAGAATACTCCTGTACAATCTCTGGTATCCGAGCGAGGACTAGTTTAAAAGTCTTAAGTTTAGGAAACGTTCCTTTGATCATTTTTCTTCTTTGCATAGGGTTTGATGTTCTTGGTGTAAATGGTTTTAAAACTTATATTTATTGAAGAATGAGTTCAAATCATGGTCAGTAATCAAAAATCCTCCCAGATAGATCGACAGAGATATCAAAAAACGAAAATTATAAAAAAAAATATATTTAGATTCCTTGAAAGCTGCGTCACTGAGGCTCATTTTATTGTCTAAAAGGCGTTTTTTGGAAAAAAAAATCTATATATATATATATATATATATATATATATATATATATATATATGGTATATATATATATATATATATATATATATATATATATATATATATATATATTATATATATATATATATATATATGTATATATATATATATATATATATATATATATATATATATATATATATATATATATATATTTATATATATTTATACTTTTCAATTAAAATACAGTATAACTGTTTCATCGAATTTATTCAGATCACTCTGGCACGTGTTTCGGTCTTGCAACCATTTTTGAAGAGGATTACAATAAGACTAAACTTAAGTTCTAAAGGATATTACATTTGGCTGGTTAATTTCTTACTAAATTTAAATTAAGAGGTAATAAAACTGGGTTAATTAGTCTATCTTAACACGGAGAACACCCAAATTCTATTTGGGTGTTCGTTATTTTCGGTTATTTTTATATTATTTTTAATAGCATTTTTATGCTAAGAATTTCTAAATAATCCATATGTTTTCATTTTTGAGCACGGTATAGCAACTTTATCCTTTCGTTATTAAAAGGTCTTCGTTATTAAAAAGTAAAAAATTTTTGTCTATGTAGTGTTCAGCAAAGTCTGTTAATTTTTGTTTATTTAAGATAGAGTGTGTGTGTGTTCTTTTAAACTTTGTTGTAGGCTCCATCCCGTTTGTCCCAGATAGACAGCGTCACAGTCATCACAATTAATACACACAGTCATCACAATGATACCATTATACTGACTTCTCCTAGGCGTTCGACAAAGTGAACCATCGGTTATTTTTGAGCAAACTTGGGTCGCTTGGGTTCGGCATTCACATTCTTCGTTGGCTGGAGAGTTTTTTAATGGGCAGCAAAGTGTAAGAATAAATAATTATATCTCTAACCTAAGTATAGTGCCCTCGGGCGTTCCCCAGGGCTCTCATTGCGGTCTCCTTTTGTTTCTCTTATTTGTAAATGACTTGAGGGATTTGCTGACCAATATTTCATTTCTCATGTTTGCCGATGATCTGAAATTATTCAAAATTATTTCTAATCCTGTGGACAGTCTTATTTTGTAAGCGGATGTTGACATATTTTTCCAATGGGCAACTTTAAACGGCTTTAAGTCTGAATACTGATAAATACCGACATAATTGACAGCAAACCGTTTTCTGCTTTCGTGTTTTACGTCTGATTCGTAAAATGGTTTAAGTATATTTTTATGTTTTTTGTGCTTTTTCCCGTTTATCTATAATAATTGGATTATATCCGTTGTTTTGGGCTATTCTTTTGATTATGTTCAGTTCTTTTAGATAATTGTCCGTATTTAGTGGAATATTAGTTAATTTGTGTATGAGACTGAGACATATTAGACGTCGTGTTAAGATAGCCTATCTGTAATTAACCCAATTTTTTTACCTCTTAACTTAAATTTAGTACCAATTAACCATCCAAATGTAATATCCCTTAGAACTTAAGTTTAGTTTTATTTTAAACCTCTTTGAAAATGGTCGCGAGACAGAAATACGTGATAAATCGAGTGACACAGTTATACTGTATTTTATTTCAAAAGTGTAAATATTTCGATGTTTCACCTAGAACCGACCGCAAACTCCTTATATATATATATATATATATATATATATATATATATATATATATATATATATATATATATATATATACAGCCTTGGCCAAAAGTATTAGGTACCCCTAATAAACACGTGAAATTAATAAAATATTTAAAAAAGACTAATTGTTTTAACAATACTATAGGCGGCGCTGTCAAAAGCTAACTTAAACAATAGACAATCTCTTTTACAGGTCCATAAAACACCTCGCCCCCAAAATTGCGATAATGAGGTTTTTTGAAAAATATTGTTAATGTTTTATCAGTCTCTTTTTACTACTTGTAGTGTCAAGAAGCTTCCGTGTGTGTTTTATTTGTGAACTGGGCATTCTTATATTTGAGTAATACCTAAGAAAAGTGAGCTTGGTATCGAAAAACGAATTAAAATTCAAACCCTACATGAACAAGGCAAGACCCAAGTAGAAATAGCCAAGTTAGTGAAATGTTCTCGGTGCGCAGTGCAATGTGCTATTAAAAGGTTGTGGAGACTGGTTCACATGCCAACAAAAAGAGAACGGGCAGAAAACGTAAGACTAATGAGCGACAGGATAGAAAACTCATTCGCGAGTCTATTAAAAATCGAAAAAAAAAGACATCATCTGAGCTCGCTGCAACTCTGTCGGAAGAGATTGTGATGCCGATTAGTTCTCGAACGGCAAGGAGATGACTGAGAGAAAAGCTGGATTAAGAGGGTGCAAAGCTAGAAAGAAGCCTTAGCTTTCAGAGACCAATAGGAAGAAGCGTTTAGAGTGGACTCTGAAGCACCAACATTTTAGCGAAGAGGATTGGTCTAATGTTGTATGGTCAGATGAATCCAATTTTGAGGTAAGTTTTTGTATGATGTATTTTAACAAATAACTACTTACACTCTTGATTTAATCTGTTTTGGTCAAAATAATAACTAATTTTTTAATTTAGTATTTTTCTATTCTTACAGCTATTCGGAACGTCAGGTGTGACATTCGTGAGGCGGCGTGTCGGCGAGGAATACCATCCAGATTGCGTGGTACCTACTGTAAAACATGGAGGAGGCAGCATTATGATCTGGGGCTGCATGGCTGCTAAAGGTGTCGGCGAAATGTTTTTCTTAAGGTCGCATGAACAGCCAAAAGTACATAAATGTACTAGAAACTGTACTGATGCCTTCGCTAACGCGCATTTTTGCCGACACTAATTTAGACGACTTCAAATTCCAGCAAGATAATGCACCTTGTCATAAATCAGCGGCTACGATGCGCTGGTTTAGAGACAATAACATTGTATTGTTGGATTGACCGGCGCAGTCTCCAAATCTAAACCCTATCGAGCATCTTTGGGGTATTCTGAGGCGCAAGATACGGGAGCATAGCATAACATCAAAAGCAGCACTAAAAAGCGCTTTGATGGATGAGTGAGATGCCATAATTACGACTGAATGTATTAGGCTTGTACGCAGCATGCCCCAAAGAATTGCTGCTGTAATTAAAGCTAAGGGCGGACGCACCAAATATTAATTTATTTTATAATTTTACTCAATATATGATTTTACAAAACATACTAATTTAATTTTTTACCCTGAAACATAAGAAATGAAGTAAATTGTAGGGTGCCTAATACTTTTGGCCAAGGCTTGTATATATATATATATATATATATATATATATATATATATATATATATATATATATATATATTATATATATATATTATATATATATATATATATATATATACATATATATATATATATATATATATATATATATATATATATATACATATATACATATATACATATATATATATATATATATATATATATATTATATATATATATATATATATATATATATATATATTGACAAATTAGTAAAAATCACGGTAAATAATTCAAAATCTGCTCAGATAGATCGATAAAGAAATCAAGAACGAAGATTTTAAAGAAAATTATTGGGATTCCTTGAAAATTGCGGCCATAAAGTGAAACTGGGTAAAAATTACGTATTGTCCCCATAGAGCGCCCCCGGTAGAGGGGAAAGTGAGAACACTCAGAGAGTATTATTGCGTCGTAATAATTATCACACTCTAAGATGACGTTATACGTCGCCATGTTAGAGCAGGAAGGCGTTAAGTTACTCCCCAACGGTCGAAATTTTCCCCCAATGGTGATTGTATAATTACCGATTTACTTTTGAGACGTGCTTGTTTTATCAAAATTCCGCAATCTTTAACTTGTTGCACTTTGGCTCTCGAGACCCGGTATAGGGTAGTCATACAGCCAGGGGACAGTTATATGCGTGAATATCCATAAAGAGGGCGACTTCAAAATTACGAATTAACGTTTTAACGTTTTTTAGTATTTATCAACAGATGCAAGTACTTGTCCCCCTATATAGAATTGCAGTTATTGGAGTCCGACATATCTAAAATTAAAATGCATGACAGAAGCTTCAATAGTGCCAGTTTGGAACTATATGTTGAGATAATTGAGAACTTTTCCCACAGTTATGGAATATTGATTGTTATAAACTGCAAAACTCATTTCAGCAGGATGGGGCGACATTACTCACTTCAAACCTACCATTGCTCTTTATTTGAAAAAATTTCTTACATAAAATGATTTACAATGGATGTAACATAAATTGTACGTAGACCCCATTTGACGTTAAAGTATTTTTCTTGTAGGGATATCTCCAAACTAAAGTTTCCAATAACAGTCATCAATCTCTCAAACAATTAGAATAAAATATTCGTGCGATCACGCAAACAATGTGTTCGGCACTGATCGATAATTTCACCGCTGCTCGCTTAGCAGAGTAACAGGGACGTAGCAGTAAAATTAAAGTAATAATTTTGCAAGGAAAAGTTTGATTAAGGCTATTTTCATTTATAAATGTCTTTTTTTTTTGCTATAAATAATTTTAAACTGACTCTTCTGGGCCCCTATATCCTATATTTAATTCTTGTCCTTATTAGGAAGTACTCATAATACCAAAAATATCAATATATCAATATTATTAGGGACCAAATTTATGGCATCTTTAGCTTAACATTACTTTCGTTCTGGAAAATAATCCATGAAAACAAACAAGAAAGTGAATGTGTGTAATTTCATTTTTATGTAAAGCGTCTAAAACCTACATTACGAATAATGTAAACAAGCAGTATTAAATTACCAATAAATTTTTAAATTATATACATTTTATTAAATAACCGTGAATTGTTTCTATGGCTCTGAAAGTAATTCATCTCTTCTTAAACAAGTTTGGAGATTACTCGCCGTCTTTCTAGTACCTCTTAGTAGTAATATACATTTTCTTTTGGTTAAAGACCCCAAAAAAAGCAAAGAAGTTATGCTACAGAGCATTACTCTTCTAATTAACTTTTATTTTAAAGTACAAATTAACTCTGTTGAAGAGTTACCCTGTATAACTGTCAAGGTAAATTTATTTTCTATGATTATAATATAAATTTAAGTTGTTTTTTTTTAAAATTTTCAGTACCTTTTCACATTACTTATTTTTATTTAATTTACAATCTGACAGCGAAATAGATTAACCAAACATTTTCAGGACAATACCATTTCTTACCAGTCCCATTAGTCCAACAGCAATAAGTTTTTGTTTGGCGCCAAAAAGAAGAAAAGGCGAAGACGATGATAAAGCGCTCGCAGCTACCTTCAGACATTGGTCGTGTTCATCATAATCTATACGGGTTATTGCGCAATAATGATTATGTGCGCATGTGTCGTCACAATTTGTGGGTGCACGATTGTGAATTTTTACTGAATTGGCTTTGTAGTACCTGAAACAAAAAGGACACATTATTAACGAAATATTTTCCATCATCTTTGCTTATCTGATTCAATATCAACTAATTGAGTTTGACCAGTCATTATAGCAATGCCTGCCATTCAACATAGAACTGATAGAACATAGTAACTTAAATCATCATCAATGCGTAGAATGAAGATGATGATGATGATGTTTGGGGGATCGGGCGCGTCGACATCTTAGGTCATTTGGCACCCTGCGTAGAACAAAGAAAATTTTTGGGAAATAGTCACAGAAAAATGTTTTTACATCGTAACGGTATCCGTCTGTCACACCTGATTTTCTCCGAAACTATCTGACATATAAAGTTGAAATTTGGCACAAACATAGGAATTGATGGCCCAATCAGAGACGTGTAGTTTTGAAAGTTACATTTTGACTTAATGAATTAGCTTGTAGGTGGAAATGAGATTTTTTTTAAAGGTCATCGAGTGGGGTGTTAAATAAAAGTTCAAAAATATATATGATGAAATACTTGCGCACACTTTTGTTTGCATTATTTAAAAATAACCGGTCAAGTGCAAGTTGAACTTGCGCAATTAGTGTTCCGTACGTTGATTGCTTTTCAAATAAAAAATTTTATCACAGAGGTATAAAATGATCAGTGACTTCACAAAACACACCCCAAATGAGTTTTCAACAAAGTTTGTTTCCAATCTTTACTGAAATCTGAGGACCTTGAAATTTTTGTTTTTTTTTTTTATATACCAGATAAATTATTAAAGGTAATGCACTCGTGATAATTTCCGTTCAATCTACACCCCGTGGAGAATATTCCAGAATTTTTTCAAAATTTTTTGATAAGTACTTTTCGAGATAAGGCGGGTGGACAGCGATTTTTTCGCGATTTTTTAAAAATAATACAAAGAAAAGTGCGCGCCAGTATTACATTATATATATGTTTTTTACTCGTGTTTTCACAAGCTTTCATTTGACACCACACTTGATTACCTAGTAAAATTTTTTTTTTCACTTCCGATTTCACCCCCCAAAACTAACCCCTTAAGTCAAAATTTAACTTCTAAAACTACATGGGCTCTGATGAGGCCATTAATTCCTATATTATTACCAAATTTCAACTTTCTATGACAAATAGTTTCGGAGAAAATCGGGTGTGACAGACAGACGGACAGACAGACGGTCAGACAGACGGACAGACAGACGGACAGACACCGAAGTGATCTTATAAGTGTTCCGTACGGAACACTAAAAATGGCCAAAAATCTGTCCCCCTCCTTATCTTGAAAAGTACTGATCAAACAATTTTGAAAAAAATTATGAAATATTCTCCATAAAGTGTAGATTGAGTGAATATTATAACGAATGCATTACGTTTGATTTTTTTTTTGTATAAAAAATATGTAGCATGACAGAATGGTAAAGGTTTTAAAACCGGGACTAAGAGCTACGAAATATCAATATCTATTCGGTGTAATAATCAGTAATATCATGATGACTGGTGACCAATGGATAGGTACCGAAGACAAAAAAAATTTATTTTATTTGTTTACAATTAAACAAATATTTAGGCAAAAATATTTAAAACTTTTGCTACTAGATTCTAGATTGAGTTAGATTCATTTATTGGCTATTAGATAGCTAATTTTTATTTTAACGGTAATCACGGTCCGGAACACTCATTACGCAAGCTCAACTTGCACTTGACCGGTTATTTTTACCAACCGTAATGATAGGCTTTAATAATTTTACAAGCTTTAATTACTTTAAATGTAAATTTATTTATCCAGTACTTCCTTCGTAAATACAGATTTTGTCTTCATTTTATATACTATTTCTGTTAAGATTGAAAGTAATGAAGAAATAATTTGACATTCAGTTGACTCCAAGATATATGAGAAATCTATATAACATAATTAAGCGGTGATTGCCAATCATCGTTACTGATGATGCTAATATAATTATCGAAAAGCGTGTTTAGTGCAAAAATAAAAGATCAAGTTGGTTTATTGATAATAAAATATTTTTTTAATAAAAGATAAAGCGATGATGGTGACAAATGCGTAAATTGAATCAAGTTGATTTGAACGACCTCAATGTTCACATTATTAAAAAAAATTATCCAAAGAAGATATGTAAACAAAACTAAAAGGAAAAGTGTATCGATAATTTTGCAGTTCAATGTCCTACTACAGTAACTGTCATGTTGAAACTGTGAATAAGATTACGACAGGTTATGTATGATGATGAATTTTTAGGTAGGCTTGTTGTGGAAGAGTGACTTATTTTAGTGAGTGTCATAACCCAAATTAGAGAACACCTTGGTAGTGGTAGTGGCAGACCTAACTTCGCAGGGCAGTTCCAGTTTACTGTGCGCAGGGTCTTCAGTTGGATCCCGGTAGATTAATATAATTATATATTTATATATGTTGGACTGGCTCACATACCATATTATGCTACCAGACAGTAACCATGGTAAAGTCTCAAAGCCAACATTGTTGTAAAGGCATGTTGTTGGTAGAAGACCACTTGGACTTCCCGCTCTGTTCTCATGTAGAAGGCATTTTGATGTCACACTTGGCTGGATCGGGGCTATTTTTAATGGAAACAGCCGACGGCTTGTTGTTGGTTGCAGACTATTTGGATCAGAAAACACCGACTTAATTGCCAGTGTCTTTAACGTTCTGCTGTCGGGTGGAACGTATAGTTAAAGTCAGATTTAGATGAATTCGGGCCGATTCCAACGAGGACTGCCGATGGTATAGCATTGGTCGCTGAGTACTTGGACTAGCAAAGATTGACGATAGAGACAATGTCCCTTCAATTCTTGAGAGGTATGCATATTTGCAATAGGACTGGGTGGATTTGAAGGTCGTCACCCACAGAAACATAATTCGCTGCAGTGCTAAACGTTTGTAGGCAGTAGTCTCGTAAAAAGTAAGGGGTGTCGCAAATGATCACAAAAAGCATGATGAAGGTAGAATTTACCGATCATGTGGTTCGGATCTCCCGGTAAACTGAAAGTTCCTATCTCATATTATATTGGAAAAAATCTCTCTGCTCTGCTTATGCAAACCATACCACATGTTCATGTAACACCATCTATGATGGAAAATAGAAAGAGCCCTAATCTATATTTTTTATAAGCAAGATTTTTAGTAAGTAGTTTAGAAATTTTATTAGAACGTAATATGACAAGAACTATGACTTATTTAGTTTTACAATGTCCATATCATAGATGAATGAAGTTTTGTTTCGTTTAAAATTTATTTTACAAACATTCATAAGATTTACTTGTATTACTTTGATTAACAAGAATATGACATTAAACTTAAACAGTTTAACCCACAATGAGACTAAATGGGAGTGAGGTACGACTGCAACATTTCGTTTCACAACCTGACAGTCTTAAACCCCAATGTCTCGTTCACGTGACAGTGTCTTATAAGGATCCCTGTAAAAAGAAGTATTTGTAGCCTTATATATCTAGTGGCGTGTACAGTAATTGTGGCTGCCCGTGGCTCCGGGGCGTAGTCATTTGCTTGCGGTGCAGGAGGTCTCGGGTTCCATTCCGGTATGTCGGTATACTTTATTTATTAATTAATTTAGGTATATTTAGTGTGGCGGCACTACCGCGGTGTCTAAAAGATGCTGCGAAATACAAAAATGTATATTTTGGCACCTGGACAACGTTGACGGGTATTACGACATGCTCGCCGAGATCCTGTTAGATATAAAAAAGGGTAAAGACCCTACTCAGGCGGGGAGGTGTGACAATAAAAAAGAAGGGAGTTTTCCCGGTCACAATCCCCAAGAGAAATCAAGGGTTTGCCTACTTTATTTTTCTACATGTTATTTTCAAGTCAACTTCTTATTCATGATGAAGTGTAAGTCTAAACCTCAATTTCTTAGCGAAAAGATTTAGAGTGTATACTGCTATTTTTATCTTTTCTAGTTACAAACTGTTGACAAATTTGAAAACACCATATTAAAAATGCATGGGCTGTCTACGAACTGATTACCGATTCAGTTCTACGAACAAAATTTCATAATTTACAATGTCAAACGCTTACGAAGGCTCTATGAATAAACTCAGATTAAAAAATTTATTTTCAGTGACTTTAAAAAATTTGAAAACTGCACACATTAGGTACTTTTTGATGCAGTAAAACCATGAAATTAGAACATTGAGTGTTAAATCCCTTTTTTTTCTAAATAAAAAATAAGAAAAAAATGAATGATATGATTGATATTGATGGAAGTTACTCCTATTCTTACTCCCAGTCTTTAAAACGTACTATTTCTGTTACGATCGAAAATAATTAAAACATATCAAGATTTTCGAATTTCTTGAATGTTGAAAAGGTTCATAGCGACGGATTCTCCCGTTTCCCAATATGTTTGACATAATGATAAATAATTATGATCATATTTTATACATTTTATAACAAAAAAAATCGTAGAACCCCAAAAGAACTATATTGTCGATCCCCAATTCTTCTTTCATTTTCGCAAAAAATATAGATTTCTTTCCAATATTAACTAGTATCTGTAAAACAAATTTTTACTTGATATCAATTCAACAGAGCGATCGATAAGACAATTGACCGAGGAAAATTAAAGACTATGTTTTACGTGATCTAAAGACCCAGAAATGTGAAATAATGGTAGAATTTGATTGTGTAGTTTTAATTCTTTAGTGGAAAAGTCGAAATAATTTGTTGAGTTTGCCAGGCACGGTGTTCAGGATAGAGTGGATTTAATATTTTGATGGATTTTGTTTGTAGCAGGTATTAGAAATATTTTAAGCTACCATAAAAAAATCCTCTCGCAAAAAAAAATCATTTTTTAAATATTTTTACTAATTTAAAAAAAAAAAAATGAATAAATTCCGCTGAGGCTAGTTTATATGATTTTCGTATTAAAACAAACCCAAAATTATTTTTCCCAGTTTATATTAAAAATTATTATGCCTGATGTAAATTTCTATGAAAAAAAAATTAAATATTGTTTAATCCATACGCAATCTAATTTAAAAATATTATAAGAAAATTGCAAAAATATCGATACAATTTTTAAATTCGATTGCGTATGGATTAAATAATGTTTAAAAATACTAGCTTATAATAAAAATAACCGGCCAAGTGCACTTGCGCAATTAGTCTTCCGTATATTGATTACGTTTTTGTTATAGAGGTATAAAATGATCAATGACTTCACAAAACACACCTCAAATGAGTTTTCAACAAAGTTCGTTTCCGATCTTTGTTGAAAACTGATGTACTTGAAATTTTTGTTTTTTTTTTGTATTCCAGCAAATTATTGAAGGTAATGCACTCGTGATAATTTTCGTTCAATCTACACTCTGTGGAGAATATTCCAGAGTTTTTTCAAAATTTTTTGATCAGTACTTTTCGAGATAAGGGGGGCATAGAATTTTTCGCAATTTTTTTGAAATAATACGCAGTGTACGCAAGTATTACATTATTTATGTATATTTTTGACATCATATTTTCACTAGCTTTCATTTGACACCCTACTCGATGACCTGGTAAAAATTTCTTCTTTTCGCTTCCAATTTCATCCCCAAAACTAACCCTTTAAGTCAGATTTAACTTTCAAAACTACAGGGCTCTAATGGGGCCATCAATTCCTATATTAGTACCAAATTTCAACTTTCTATTTCAAATGGTTTCGGAGAAAATCGGGTGTGACAGACAGGCAGTGATCTTATAGACAGCGAAGTGATGGTACGGAATATTAATTATTATCTTTGATGTAAACTTCAATGATTTTCTTTTTGTTAAATATTATTTAACCCATACTAAAAGCGACGTCTCATTCAGCTCAAAGTAAAAATAAGAAAACCCCGACTGTAATCGTTGACACTAATATAACACGTACGCCACTGTTGGTTGAAAAAGTATAATATCGTCAGAGTCAAAAATACTCTTCGTACTCGTCAACTTCCGCGCCGCCTGCGAGCTAAATAAATACTGATTTGGTTTCTTACGCTACACCAGTACAATAATAAAATAATAATATATTATTTTTAATATTACCGAAAATATTATTTTGACACTCCCAATACATATATATTTTTTTCTTATTTATCAAACATAATAAGTATGCTAAAAAGATTTTGGTCTATCTACTTAAAACACATTTTTTTTTTGCAAAATTCGACTTTTTCATCAATATAGTCTCCTTCAAGAGCAATACAATCAGTCCAACGCTATTCTAATATTTCTGTACCTTTTAATAGAAGGGTTTGTCTTTGCCTTCAAAATAGGCCTCTGTTTCGGCGATAACTTCTTCATTGGAACCAAATCTCCTTATCGCGAGCATTTTTTTGAGGTCTGCGAATAGATAATAAACGCTGGTGGCCAAATCTGGAGAATACGGTGGATGAAAAAGCAATTCGACTTTCAATTCATTCAACTTTGTCGTCGTAACCATTGCCTTGTGACGCGATGCATTGTTTTGATGAAAGAGCATTTTTTCTTGTTCATTTATGGCCGGCATGGCCGATGAAAATTATTCTATGCGTATCCCAAAATACAGAGGTCAGAACCTTTCCAGCCAACTATTGATCTTTGGTCGCTTCGGGCATTTTTTACCTGCTGCTATCTGCCGATTTTATTTCGGTGTGTAGTAATCCATGTGCATCCATTGTCACGATATCGCATGATAAAATCCTTTTATTGCGCTTAAACAGGCCCAAACAGCGTCAGAATCATCAACACGTTGTTGTTTTTGGTTCGCTTTGAGCAAACGCGGTACCCATTTCCAACAGGCTTCCTTATGGCCAAATGAAAAATATGACCAACATGTTCTTTTGATATCTTTAGGGTGTCATCTATCCACGCAATTTCATCCAAAATTTTATGGATTTTTTTATGTTTTCCGGTGTAACCACCTCTTTTGAGCATTCAGAGCCAGCATCATTTGTGTCTGTACAACCGCGTTAAAAAATATAGCAGTAAATGATGAGTGATTTGGTCGCTTCGGTGATTAATTTTCACCTGCGAAATGCTTTTGAAAATATGAAAAGTAAAGTCACTAAAACCACTGCAACCTTGTAAACTAATCCCCGAAATGTCATGAAATTTTGACACGTATCGTCTGAAGGCTGGAATTTCTTAAAAATCATATGGATTTTTTGAAAAGGGCGACATCTATGTATGTAAGACCCAAAACTTTTCAGCCTAGTGTTATGTGTAGTTTATAGTACCTACTTATAATTTATATAATTTATATGATTAATATAAAATGAAATTTTACTTTTCGATATAGATGATATTGCGAGCGGAAGAAAATAAATTAGTGATTATTAAGCTTGCTGGCGGGAGTTGATGATTGGAAGGAGTATTTTGACTATTGACGATATACTTTTTTAACAGACAATGATCTACGTCTAATTTAAACTTCTATAAAAAAGATGTATTTTTTAAACATTATTTAACACGTAGACAATCAAATTTAAAAATTTTATCGACAAATTATCGCTAAATTTTTGCAATTTTCTTACAATATTTTTAATTTAGATTACGTACGGATTAAACAATATTTAATTATTCTTCTTCTTAAAGTGCCTATTAGGTTCGAATGTTGGCAATCATTCTGGCTATTATTACTTTATCCATTGCAGCTCTGAAAAGACCGGTAATATTTGTTGAGAACCAATTCCGTAGATTGTTTCGCCAGAAAGTACGTCTGCGTCCTGGTCCCCTTTTTCCAAATACCTTTCTTTGGAGTATTTGCTGTAGTAATGTATATCTGTTGGGATTTTTTATTATGTATTCTAAATACTCCAATTTTCCTACTTTAACAGTTTCCATAATTTCCAATTTTTTGCTCATGCGACGTAAGACATTGTCGTTGTTAATATTGTCAGTATAAGAAATTTTCAAAATTTGGCGATATAGCCATAATTCAAATGCCTTAAGTTTCTTGGAAGTAGCTTCAGTTAGCATCCAAGATTCCACACCATAAAGAAGGACACTGAAGACATCACATCTTAGGAGTCTTATTTTCATGCTTAATTCTATTATTGAGCTTTTGAAAAGTGATGTCATTTTGAGGAACACTGCTTTAGCTTTTTCAATACGGCAACGAATTTCCTGTGAATGATCGCACTGTTCGTTTATCATGGTCCCTGGATATGAATATTGTGGAGTTATTTGTATATGATGATTGTTAACCATCAACAAGGTAGCAGGAACCGGAGACTTGCTGCATATCATGTACTTTGTTTTGCTGATATTAACTTAGTTGGGAATGTGGAATCTTTGGCACAATGATACTACTCAGTATATATCACCACTACACCAAACACTTTATTTTTGCACTCGACGCGCGTTTCGCTAACCATGTTAGCTTCTTCAGGAGCGATGATTGACTTTTAGTCGACGCGCGTTTCGCTAACCATGTTAGCTTCATCAGGAGCGACGATTGACTTTTAGTCAATCATCGCTCCTGATGAAGTTAATATGGTTAGCGAAACGCGCGTCGAGTGCAAAAATAAAGTGTTTGGTGTAGTGATGATATATACTGAGTAGTATTGCTGATATTAAGTTCGAGGCCGTATCCATTACTGACTTCGGTTATTTTTATCATATGATGTTGTAGACCCTTTAAGTTATCAGCCATAACCGCCGTATCGTCAGCATAACGAATGTTATTTATTCGCTCCCCATTAAGTAATATTCCTTCATCAGTCTCTTTCTGCTCCTCTCTGAAGATTTGCTCAAAGTATATATTAAACAATAGTGAAGACAAACCACAATCCTGCTTTAATCCACGCTCAATCGATATTGCTTCTGAGCGCTCCCCTTCTGCTTTAATAAATGCATCTGGTTTCAGTAGAGGTTGCCAATAATACGCAGGTCTTTCAGAATTTCGACCATTTTGTGATGTTGGACTCTATCAAAGACATTTTGGTAGTCGATCAGGCACAAATATACATCACAATTGACGTCTCTACATCGCTGAATCAAAACTGCATAGAAAACAAAGCCTCTCTGGTTCACATGGCATCACGAAAACCGAATTGTATTAGCTGACAGGTTTTCTTCACATAACTTGTATATCCTTCTGTGAATGATTGTCAAAAATTTTTTTAAAAGATTTAATATAAGCTGTGAAAAATTAATTTCGGGTAATATGAAAATCATATAAAAAAATTGTATAAACTAGCTTCACCGGAATTTATTCATATTTTTCTGTAATGTCTTGAAATGTTCATAATACCTGTTACAATCAAAATCCATTAAAATTTTGGAACCACCCCATATTTTTATTTCATTCGGCTCCAGGACACCGTGCAAGGTTATATTTGGTTCCATTTTTGAAACTATATATAATATAATACACATGAAATTATTTAAAAAACATACAATAGTAAATGCGTCTTTGTATCGGGTTATAACTTAATCTCAGGTATTTAATAAATGTAAATTTAAAGTAGTGCATGACTTATGACATGCAACTTCATTTTACACACAACTCCATATGCGATAAAAAAACGAATACATATCTACTAAATGGCATTGTTTGTTAAACTTTTATTACTGTATTAATAGTGGCGAACATGGTTTTCATTTTATTCGTTCATTCATATTTTAGTGAAAATTTAATCTAAACACAAAGGGCCATTACAATATTTTTGGATAAATATTTTAATTGCCTATTCTGGAGAGTGCTACTCATGCAGATTGGATATTTGATAAGTGCATGAAAAGCAGAATTCAAAATATATTTTAAAACATTATTTTAATAAATAGTGATAACAGGCTTGAAATGTATAAAATAAATTTTTAATTACAACACACTCGGTAATATATCTTTAACGATCTATTTATTTTATTAGGTAAAACAGAGAAATAACAAAAATCAAAATGGAAAATATTGCATTTAATTATCAATTTAATTAAACCAAATAATATTTTGCCAAAAGGAAGATCTGCCAAATATTTAATTTAAAACTGTAAAGCATCATTTCCCACGTTGTATTTGCATGCTTTTTCTAAAAGTTATCTAAAACATAGTTTTCAGTGTGTTTAAAAATCTGAACTGGCATGACAAAGAAACTAACGCAGATAGCGTATGACATACACACACTTAAGGTTCGCAGATGATATTGTCAGCAAAACAGCAGAGGAACTTCGAATCATATTGCAAGAACTCCATGAGGCTTCCTTAAAGATTAGACTAGAAATTAACACAAATAAAATCAAAATAATGAGTCCCCGAGACATAGTTGTGACTATTGCCAACAAATTGCTCGAAAACATGCCCTCGTACGTATATTTAGGGCACAAGATCCAATTAGGGGAAAGAGAACCAAGATGCGGAAATCTCTGAATGAACAAGTTTTGGATGGGCAGCATTCGAACACAGAACGAAGTCACCAGTTATCCCACTAAATCTTAAAAGGAAAGTCATTAATAGTTGTATAATGCTTGTTCTCATTTATATCCGGAAACTACGGCACCAATTAGCAAGTCGGCTAACAAGCAAGCAAATCACTCAAAGAACAATGGAAATAGCCATGCTTGGAATAAGCTCTAGAGACCGAATCAGAAACTAAGATATCCGAGAAAGAACAAAATTACTGGAGGTATTGGAAAAAATAGCAAAGCTAAAATGGCAAGTGTTGGGCCACATTGCGAGACAAGATCCGAATAGATGGATTAATAAATTGTTAACATGCAGACCAAGGGAGACCAAGAGAAGGGTGGGAAGACCACAAAAGTGATGGCTAGACGACATCTAGAGGATTACAGGAACAAACTCGATACAAGTTGCAATAAACAGAAGGGCATGGAAGGTCTTGGAAGAGGCCTACATTCACGAGTGGATGAACGCAGGCTGAGAAAGAAGAAGAGTTTTCAATTGTTTTTATTTAATTTTATTCACAAGGCTTCGATCATTATATGATAACTGAAAGGTGAAATGAATATTAAATCCTAAGCCTAAAATTTTTTTTATGGGCACTACACACGCGCTGCAGGGAAATTCTTCAATTGCTACAGGTGTGATGCGTGTGCTAAAAACGTGATTCAAATTGATCTTCAATTGTAGTAGGTTCTACTTGCTAGGAAACCCTTCTAGTAGAGAACCCATTCTAAAGGGTTGAGATTCGAGTTATCAAGGTCTCGTAGGGTAGCGTTAGATTCTATCTGGTTACTGTCGCTTTAAAAAATAATATGTTTCAGATCTTTGTTATGTTGTGTGACTACCTGCTGTTCACCCTTTTTATTTCTATAGCTTAGAGGTTATATTTTTTAATGGTCCAAGATGGCTTTTGATCTACCGTGAGCCTGAGCTATCGTGGTTTCTAGAAGAGCAAATCAGGGCGCCGCTAAAATTTTTGAATCCGTTGTTTGTTCGGTGTAATTTATCAGAATCTACTAGAATATTATTTTTCAGTGGTTTGAGCGTAGTGTAACAGATTGAAAAAGTTCCCTTCGAAGAAACAATTATATTTTACCCTCGTGCAAAATTATTTACGTTTATATCAACTATCAAATAAATATAAATATATACGTAGTTATACTCTTAAAATTACTTTTATACTTTACTCTGAAGATTAAGTAGTGAACCTGGATTAATCTAGTCTTCATTCAGGTCGCTTTTATCTTGTGTTTAATCTAGTACTTGAACTTATGGTTTTAGAATTCCTGTTATGAAAAATCAACATTTTAGAAAATAAATGGATTTGTCAGTTACTCATAATAATAAAAAAATATAAATATGAAAACCACTGGCCTGTTTATCGGTTGCGTACTTATGCTTTTCCAGGTTCTTGCTGAACTCTGAACAGTATGACTTAGACACGTGATCAACGAGTCTAGTGCTGAAGATGATCTGGGTTATGGTCTTGAATCAGAACTAGATTTTAGACAAAGTCAATGAACAATTATGGGCTTTCCGCTAATCATCTCGATAAATATAATTCGAATTTCTAGAATGCTACGACGAGGAATCGAGGCAGGCGTGGATCTTGTCGTAAAGTTCAGCTTTTGTTCTTGGAATTGGCTTAAAATGGTATAGACTTCTGCAATTGAATTTAGATAATGTAATTACTTGTTTAAAGGAAAATCTTTTCCGTGGATAAAACAAAACTTCTCATCGATTCTCTGTCGTGAAAAAAAAAGACTTTACATCGTTTTTCTAATGTGAAGAGAAAAACAATTTTTTTTCCGTGAGAAAAAACTATTAAAACGATCTTCATTTATCTGTCTTTTCTACGTTCATCCACCTTGCGCGGACGGTGAAACATCCTAAGACTGTAGGCAAATTTTTTAGTAATATTTTTTGCATATGAAAAGAAATTTAGGAGGATATCTCCAATAACTATTTCTTCGGCAACTTTCAATTTGGAAGTCTCCGCCTTCACTTGCGCCGTACCTGCTATCACTTCATCATGTCTTTCATCAAAAAAAAAGTTTCACTTTAGCGAACAGTTGTCAAATATGAAGGCGTAGGCGACCCTTTGATCATAAAAATTTACCTTATTTGAACTACCGTTGATGCAATTCGTCTATTTCGTTAACTTCTGAAAATTGATACATAATTGGTGTTAAGGAAAATTAGAACAAAATGAATTAATGATAAATAAATAAGATTTTTCCCATCATTTGGAAATACATTTTCAAACATCTAAAGACAAGTTAATATGTAAGTAAATGATCTACAGCTTATGTTTACTAATACGGTACTGCCTTTGTTTAGTTTGTATTCTATATTTATTCATATTATTACATTTTACTTAGACCGCAAATTATTAACATTTTTAAAGAAAGAACTGACATTATCGCATACATTAATTATTGAAGGCTTCCTTTTAAGGTTACATTATTGATAGCAAGGACATAGGATACCATAAAGATAATATATAAGGTTATATGAATCTTTTTTCAATATTGATTTACTAAATTATATTTTCCTTTTGGACCTTTCATGAATATATAACGATGTAGTATTTTCAGATGCTATAATTTCCAAAACCATTATTATTACTGCAAGCAGTTCATCTTGTCGGTAGTTATTTAGTACGATTTTTTTACCTTTTTTAGGTATCGATTGAACTTCAGAGCATTTCCATCAGGAAGAAAATATTTCTTCTCTTTTGGATAAGTTGAAAACCTACTGAAATATGGTGTTAGTTTGTGGCATAATTGTTGAGTACGATCACAGTTTTATCATTAGTAGAAACTTTACTGATATCTAGTTTTAAAAAATTATTTGTAATACATAACGTGAAATTAATGTGGGGAATTTTTGACTATACATCGGAAATATAGGATAGTGTTTATGTGTATTCGTTTATATACCATAAATTGATGCAGTGTTCTGTTATTACCGTTTTCTCTATCATATATTTATTTTAACTTCTTTATTGTTGTTCGTTATTGTATAGCTAGAAGTTACCAAATATTACGAATATCTGAAAATTTTTTCGCCATTTTTACGAACGCAGCTTCCTGAGACTTTCCTTTCTTTTAGTGACTTTTCTTAAAAATTCTTCTTCTAAATCTGATTTATCAGTTTCATTCAATTCGGTATATTTTGTTGTTTTTTTTATCCCCAAAAGTAGTCTGTTTTTCACCAATATGTAGTTAACAGATTTTTCCATTTAACTAATTAGTTCGCTTTAAGTAGAAACAATCCTTAGTATGTTACAGGAAAAAATGCACAGTCTTATATTGCATTATCTAGCAATTGGTCTTATCTTTTCCAAAGGTCCTCTAATATATAGTATTCTAAGCAGACGAATATTTGTTCAAAGATACTATTAGTATGATATTCGATACTTTCAAATCTACCATTTCTGTTACATATTAATTTTGTTCTATTACAGTCTTTCTAATTCTTTGTTTAATTGCCATAGATTAATTAAACCATCATATTTAAATACTTCCCTGTGTGTGTTCTGTATATTGATGTTTCAATAACCCTAAAAAGGTTTAACTGATTCATTCAGAAAGAGTAAGAGGAGTTCTTATCTTCTTCTGTAGATAATTTAAGAGAAGGACGGAAATTATTAAATGGTAAAGACACGAAATCTTAAAGTATCAAAAATGTTTCCAACATAACCTTGATTGCTTTATATATTAAATCAACGTAAATTATCACTATTCGCTTCGGACAAAGAAGCCAGACGTCAAAATGTCGCACTTTCTTCGACCAATGTTTATATTGATTCAAATGGCAAATTGACATTTTTTCTGCTTAATCTATTATTTTCCCGATAAAAAAAAGGTGCACGGCGTCATCATTCAAGGAAAATTCAACTGGTTTCATTTTAGCTATTTCCTTTAGTGCGGGGCCAAAATATCTCAGGTTAAAGCCAATATTTCCCATAATTTAGTTCTTAGTTCTTTTTCTTAATATATATAAAATATGGACGTCGTTTTGAGTACCGGCTTTTCACAAAAGGGAACAGCTCTGGTTGCTACCGAGCACGTGATAAATATGAAAGAATATCAATTAGATGGAACATCCGTAATAAATAATCACGTCATTTCGCAAACCTCGGTAAAGGTGACTTCATACAATGTGAAATTACACATAAGTAAAAACAACAAAAAACTCAAGAAAATAAGTATTTGAAAATAAATAACATGAGCTGAAAAGGAATTCTTAGAATTAACATCTGAAAATTCCACCAGGTATTTTGGATAGAAATTACACCTGGAATTTTCATCTAAAATACTACGAGGATTTTCCATATGGAAATTCGAGGTGGCTTTTTTTCAGTCGGGAAAACATAAAGTATAGAAAAATGTATGAAAAATTGTTGCAGCTGGGTAATAATAGGTGTTCAGCGTACTTGTGTTGTTGAGGCTTTAGGGCGATATAAGCATATTTATGCTGTCATTCATTACGTCAACAATGATCGAGGATTATCAAAAACCAGTATAGAGCAAGAATGGAGCAGGCTATCGCTCAATCAAATGAGCAAGGAAAAATATTTAGGTGGCAAATTAATATCGTAGCTTTTTCATGCCAAACCATCGAGTTCACGTCATGACACAAATATCCCGGAAGTCGTGTTTAAGCCAGAAGATTTTGCTACTATAAATTGCCTGATTGGCGTAATTTTAACTGAAGAAAAATCGACTTTGGAAGAGCGTCGAAAAAAAAAGAAGTGGAAATTCTGAGCCCCAGAATTTTGTAATTTGCTTTTTTGACAGCCAACTACACAACACTTCTCGTCGCGACTTTTTACTGATATTTTATCCATAATTCCAATCCAACACAATACCTCAAATACAACAATCTTTAACACATTAACATTCGGAGAAAGTGCGAATTTCTGACAACGCACGCGCTGCTAGTCTTCAGGCAGTAAACTCCGCCTATTTGCTCGAAGCGAATAGATAGCTTTTAGAACAAGCATATTCTAAAAGTAATTTATTTGAATTGGAGCGAGCCCTGCTTCATTCTGCTTAAAGCGATGCATCTTAGAAACTTGTCGAACCATTCTATTCAAGCGCTGTTCCATAAGAACATCAGCCCTTGAATGAATCCTCCAGACTGTGTCTTCTATCGCGTATAACCTGTAGCGATTCAAAATCAATATGAATTGCTACTAGCACGTACGCGGTGTTCTTATAGCGACTTGTAGTACATGTGCCGCGTTCATAAATGTCAGCTCCATCATTACATGGCCCGATTATTACCCCACTACGACCGATATCCAATAGTTTTTGATAACTTCCTATAATTTCAAACTATAAATCAAACGATTTAAAAAAAATCTATGAAACGAACTTGATATCCTAAATTAATCAAAATAGTTTAGATTATTCATAAATCTAATTAAAATGCTATTAGGTCCACACACGAATAAAGCATATAATTTATTCAAAATCTCATTACCATTGAAATGTCGGCTAGTGTTTGTTATGACATGAAAGTCATGGATATATATTTAGTTCATTTAGTTTGACTGATAACAGAAGTTATTAATAATTAGAAATTAATAGATGTGTCCATTTATTAAGCGGTGTTGTTTGTATCAAGTCCATATTTCTATATTGGATAAACCTATTTAGATTAATTATACATTATTAATAGGTACATAATAACAGAACAAAAAATGATGTATTACAAAGAATTATTCGTAATAGGGTTGTGGCACTTGCAAACGATATGATCACCACGTTTCATTTTTGTGTCAGTGCTTTTATTCCATTGTGTTAGGTAAATTATCACAAAACATGTACCACTTAAGCTCCATATACTATGAAATTGAAATAAATCCTTTGAAATAAACAGAGTGGTCAAACGTGCACTTCGACCAATATGTGGTCAGCATAATCGGCTGTTCACGTTGACTCTAAAAGACATGTTCAAATTGTTAAAGTGGGACAATAAAGGAATACCAACACACACACACATCACAAATAAGGCTTGAAGAAAAAACAAATAAAGTCGAAATAAAAAGAGGAATTAGACAGGGCCCCATACTGTCTCCTACTCACTTTCTCATTTACATTAACGATCTGCTGGAAAAGACCGGGAATCCAATCTATAGCTTTGCAGATGACAGTACGCTTGTCTCTTCATTCACCTTGAACGCTCGGACATCGGCTGCTCAGGCGAATATCCGCAGACAGCAGGAGGTCGTTCAACTTAACAAAGACCTGGAAGAAATTCTATCTTGGGGTGAGAGTAACCAAGTGGAATTTAACGCTACAAAAACCCAAGCGGCAGTTTTTTCTAAAAAAAGTTAACGTTGCTGAACCCGACATAGTTATGTCGGGGCACTCCATTCCCCTAGCATCGTCGCTCAATTTGTTGGGCGTTAGTTTGGGAGCAAATATGTCTTGGCATGAACATGTTGCAGGCATAGCAAGGAGAGCTTCTCAAAAGTTGGGAATATTATTTAGAACCAGAAAGCTTTACACCCCACAACAACTGTTAATTCTTTACAAAGCCCAAATTCGACCAACTATGGAATACTGCTCCCACGTTTGGGGCTCCGCTCCCAAACATTCACTGCATTTGTTGGATTCTGTTCAGAGAAGAGCGGTCCGTCTGATTGGGGACCCGGAATTGACCGGCGGCCTTGATTCGCTGGAACATCGAAAGAACGGTTGGCGACTTGAGTCTGTTCTACAAGTATTTTCATGGAAAGTGTTCGAAGGATGTAGCCCGCTTAATTCCTCCCAAAGCGGTGCATGTTAGAAATACACGTCGCGCTGGTGCTTCGCATCCGTATGAGGTTCAGCTTGTTACTCCGCGTACAACGCTTTTCAAGCAATCTTTTATATGGAGAACGTCATCCCTTTGGAATAATTTGCCCAGCGCTGTGTTTCCCACCGAGTACAATTTACAGCGATTCAAGAACAACGTGAATCGCTTTTTCCGCACTCGTGCCGCTCCTGGAGCGCTTTAGGGACTTCCCTGCAGCACGTGTGCTAGACCAATAGAAAAAAAAAAAAAAAAAAAAAGTAGGTCTAAAAATAAACTTCACCAAAACCAAAAATTTAAACAACGAAAGTGGAGATAACAGCCAGGAACTATTAATAGAAGGTGAAAGAATAGGAAACGTAGAAACATTCATATATTTAGGACAAAAAATCGATATATCAGGAAATAATTTAAAGGCTGACTTGGATAGAAGAGTCTCGTTAGCTTGGTCTACGTTCGGAAAGTTACAATCTATAATTAAAATGGACATCTCAAATACAATAAAAGTCGGAGTATTCGATCAATATGGACTGCCGGTATTAACATATGGCACTGATATGCGGGCTTTAAATAAAAGTATAATAAATAAACTCCAGGTAACCCAAAGAGCAATGGAGAGAAGAATGCTAAGTATTAGATTTCAAGAACGTATTCCTAATATCGAGATTCGAAGAGGATCAAAAGTGACTGATGTAATACAAGGAATATGTATATTAAGGTGGAATTGGACGGGGCATATCGTAAGGACGAATTGTAACAGATGAACACTCCATAGAGTTGAATGGAGGTCTAGAGAACATAAAAGATGCAGAGGTAGACCACAGACAAGATGGATGGACGACATAAAAAGATTAGTGGGACACAATTGGATGCAAAAAGCAAACAACAAAGCTTATTGGGAACAACTTGGGAAGGCTTACATCCGACTGTGGATGGAATAAGCTAATGATGATGAAGATAATAATCGGCTGAAGAAACTAAAGGAAACAACACTGTTTGTTAAACAAGATTCTTCGAAGTTATTGATTGCATGACGTCTCAGTTACTAAATTTTTCTGTAAAATTAACTTGGTGATTTTTACTTAAAAAATTGGGTTTTAATCCACAAACGATTCAATTTATTCAGGAACTGAAGTTGCATGACGATGGATTGCATCGCAATTTTGTGAATTTGGCTCTAAAGCAATTGCACAGTGACCTTTACTTTTATCGAACAAATGTATTTAGCGACAAAGCGCACTACTCGTTCCATAGCTTCGTCATCAAGCAAAATTTTAGACTACGAGGCGATAGCAATTCAAGAACGATTCACTAAAATTTTTTGCATCCAAAAGAGTTTATGGTACAATATGGTGCAGATTGCATACTGGTGGTGTCATCGTGCCTTATTATTAATGTTCCATACGGAACACTTATAAGATCACTTCGTTGTCTCTCTGTCCATTTGTACATTTGTCTGTCTGTCACACCTGATTTTCTCCGAAACTATTTGACATAGAAAGTTAAAATTTGGCACTATTATAGAAATTGATGGCCTCATCACAGCCATGTAGTTTTGAAAGTTAAATTTTGACTTAAGGCATTAGTCTTGGGGGGTGAAATCAGAAGCAAAAATTTTTTTTACCAGCGCACACTTTTCTTTGTATTATTTTGAAAAAATTGCGAAAAATTGCTGTCACCCCTTATCTCAAAAATTCTGAAAAAATACTGGAATATTCTTCACAGAGTGCACTATCTTTAATAATTTATCTGCTGTTTAAAAAAATAACCAGCCAAGTGCAAGTTGAACTTGCGCAATTAGTGTTCCGTAAGTTGATTGCTTCTGAAATAAAAACTTTTGTTACGGAGGTATAAAATGATCAGTGACTTCACAAAACACACCATAAAAGGGTTTGTTTCTGATCTTTACTGAAATCTGATGACCTTGAAATTATTAAATTAATAAATTATTAAAGGTAATGGACTCGTGATAATCTTGGTTTAATCTACAACCTGTGGAGAATATTCCAGAATTTTTTCAAAATTTTTGGATCAGTACTTTTCGAGGAAGAGGGGGTTAGCGATTTTTCGCGATTTTTTCAAAATAATAGAAAGAAAAGTGTGCGCATGTAAGACATTATATATTTTTTTGAACTTGTATTTTTACAAGCTTTCATTTGACACCCCACTCGATGACCTAGTAATTTTTTTTTATTTCACTTCCGGTTTCACCTTCCAAAACTAACCCCTTAAGTCAAAATTTAACTTTCAAAACTACACGGCTCTGATGGGGCCGTCAATTTCTATATTAGTACCAAATTTCAACTTTCTACGTCAAATAGTTTCGGAGAAAATCGGGTATAACAGATGGAGAGACGGACGGACAGACAGACACCAAAGTGATTTTATAGGTTTTCCGTACGGAACACTAAAAACAAAAATTTCAAGGTCATCAGTTTTCAGTAAAGATCGGAAAAAAAAAAACTTTGTTGAAAACTCATTTGGGGTATGTTTTGTGAAGTCATTGATGATGCAATTTTTATTTTAAGAACAATCAATGCACGGAACACTAATTGCGCAAGTCCGACTTACACTTGGCTAGTTATTTTTAAAATGGGATTGAAACGCAAGCTCGAGGAAATACATTAGAGAGTCATAATTAATACAGGTATTAAAAATCCTGTTTTAAATGCAATATATGACCCGGCATACGTCACGTAAAATAATTGATTTATTCAACACGAAATATAATGATTCGATTATTTCCGGAAATGGACTTATGAAATTATCTTCAATATTTTGCTACATAAAGCCATGAAATTATTTTCTATGGGGCTTCTACAACAATAAACCATCAACTGATAATAATAGAAAAAACCATTGTTCGTGCTGTTGTCGACATACAGCACAATTTATGTGGACGAGCAGTTCAAAATTGGGTTGGATAAGTGTATTATATTAAATAAAGTCGAAATCGTTTATAGTTTTTGTATTAAGTATTGAGGTATGATATTTGAAAAATCCTTAAAAAATGTAGTACGTTTTTGAAATTAAAACAACTGTTATGAACAGTCCCCCGAAATTAATAGCCTCACAAACTTTAATCAATTAAAATTTGACCTGTATCATGTATTTCCGACCCAATAAAACAGTATCTAAAGGTAATAGCTTGTAATAAATTATTTCTTTATTAAAAGTTATAACTAGGCTCAGGAATTTTGAAAAAGAATCGCTATGGAAAAAAGAAAAATTAAATGCTTTCTACAGAAAAAAAGTACTGGAAAGTTTATTGCAGTATCAATAGTAAAGCAATTATTCAATCTAAAGACAGTTTAGATTTCCAAAGAAAAGTCAGATATGTCCTTAAAATTGAACCGCCAAGCAGTGGCTATGTTTAAGTTGTAAGAGCATGAACGTTCTAGGATTACTTGTTAAACTTAAAAAAAATTAAGCACAATGGCTTATTTTGACTTATCTACTTATACATGAAAATATTATGTTACGAGCAAATGCCTGGTTGTCATATTACTGTTGCTGTTCTAAGTACTTTGATGAAATTCTGTACGATTTCCTTGAATTTTGTCGTTTTTACGATATAAGAAGAAAATGGACCAAAATTTGTTTGTTAAAGAGTGTCCCTAGTAAACGTTAGTGATAGCCCATCTTATTTTTAAGTAAAATTTGGGCCTTAAATATTTTGATGAAGCCAAGAGTCAGTTCAGGATGACTCCAGATCAGAAATATCGATTGAATTAACAACTGAGGAAACTATTAAGCTTGTTGAAAATTTTCTACTAACAGATTGACGAACGAAGATCTCAGTGTTTGTTATAGAATCTGGAGTATATAAATCTACAGTGTTCATAAAGATTTAGGGATAAAAAAGTCTTTGTATGATGGACTTCCAGGCTCCCTACACTACGGCACAAATTGGTGAGAAAAGAGGTTTCTCAAAAATATTTATTACAGACGATGAGACTTGGGTGTTCTATCTAATCTTTCAAAGAGTTGATGCAAGTAAATAACGCGAAAATTCAATCATCTTCTGGAAAGTTGATGGCAATAGTATTGTCAAAACGAGTTTAGGATTAATGGAAAAGGTTATGAAAACACGATTTAAAACTTGAAGATAGCCAGTAAAGGAAAACGTTTGAATCCATGTAGAACCCAAAGTATGTCGTTGCACGATTATTCAAGATTCTCAAGTTACAATTTAAGCCATAAGCATTTACCAAGTTATATCATTCACCCTATGGTCTTGGTCGATATTGAGTTAAAAGCAGTTAAATTTTCTTGAGGTGTAAACAAAATAATTTTTCTGGGATAGAATGATACAACTCGAGAAACACATGACACAGAGTATTATGTAGATTGCAGTTATATAGAAAAATATTTTTTGAAGCTCTGTGGGATTTCTTTGAAAGCTAACTTTAAAAGTGACTCTCGTAGGAATCATTTTTAATTATTTGGTAAAAACAATATGTTAATATTAAATAGAAACTTAACCATTATTATTGTATCCAAACAGCAATTTTTTATATATACTTTTAAAAATCTAAACTAATTACTAAGAAATAATTGCTGAAAAGGACTTTTGTAGTCTTTTTAAAATGTCCGAATTGATAAAGAAAAAGTCATGAATGACTTGACTCAATGAATCACCGATTGATTATCCCAAATAACCAAGTTACTTTACAGTTTTGATCGCATCGTAAATTCTATTTGGTAACTGCCGCGAGTAAAAGATATTATCAACTCAATGCACCTCCATCTTCCCCTCGCGTATACGGACATGTGTACTTTTGCCTCGAAACCTCTGGTAGTAATAGTACTAAATAGAGTGAAGCAAAGCAACAAGCGGACTGCTCATGTTGCTTTTTCTTTACGAAAGCCTTTGAGCTTTCCTTTGAGTATACCTAGGCTATCTGAAAAGTTCTCAGCCTGACACATATATGGCTTTAGAAACTGTGAAACCATAATTGTATTGGAAAATTCCATCCTTTATATAAAAACATATAAAATTTTATTGCCATCTGTCAATTCGTTCGAGTAGTAGCAGCTGTTTAACATTGACGTGTCATTGATTTTTTTAAAATGGAAAAAATTGAATAGCGTGCAGTGCATGTTTAATACCAACAGAAATTTATCCGAAATTATTAAAATTGTATACCTAATGATGCATCACCTTCACATTCGTCTATGAAAAAATGGGCTGCTCTTTTTAAATCTGGTCGGATAAGGCTCGAAGATGAACCACGCAAATGTCATCCAAAAACTGCTACAACACTACAAATCATTCAACAAGTCCTTGATATGGTGTTAGATGATTAACGAGTGTAAATGTTTTTTTTTAATAGGTCTAACGTGCTGCAGGGAAGTCCCTAAAGCGCTACAGGAGCAACACGTGTGCGGAAAAAGAGATTCACGTTGTTCTTGAATCGCTGTAAATTATCCTCGGTGGGAAACACAGCCCTGGGCAAATTATTCCAAAGGGATGATATACTCCATATAAAAGACTGCTTGAAAAGCGTTGTACGAGGAGTAATAAGCTGAACCTCATACGGATGTGAAGTATTAGCGCAACGTGTATTTCTAACATGCACCGCTCTGGGAGGAATTAAGCGAGCTACATCCTTCGAACACTTTCCATGAAAATACTGGTAGAATAGACTCAAATCGCCAACCGTTCTTCGATGTTTCAGCGAATCAAGGCCGCCGGTAAGTTTCGGGTCTCCAATCAGACGGACAGCTCTTCTCTGAGTAAAATCCAACAAATGCAATGTATGCTTGGGAGCGGAAGCCCAAATATGGGAGCAGTATTCCATAGTTGGTTGGTGTGTGAAATAGCTGAGGCCATAAGTATCTTAAAAGAACCAATTAGAAATATTTTGTATGAAGGAGTACATATGAAAAAGCTTTGTGCAAGATGGGTGCCGCATTTGCTGACAATTGACCAAAAACTCATTTGAATGCGTATTTCTCAAGCGTGTTTGGATCGTTTTAAGCAAAAAAAAAACGGATTTGAAGCGTCGTCTCATAACTGTTAATTAAACTTGGATCCAGCATTATACACCAAAGTGAAAATAACAGTCGAAACAATGGATCGAAATCGGTGGAAGTGCACTAAAGAAGGCCAAGACGGTTCCATGAGCAGGGAAGGTTATGGCAACAGTATCTTAGGATTCGAAAGGTGTTTTGTTGATTGATTATCGTTAGGATATTGCTGTAACCTTCTGGATCAGTTGGATGCAAAAATTCGTGAGAAAAGATCTACTTTAAAGAAGAAAAGAATCACTTTTCATCAAGACGATGCACGTGTTTAAACAAGTGTTTTAACGATAGCAAAATTAAACGAATTAAAGTACGAATTGCTTGAACATCCAGCGTCTTCACCAGATTTGGTTCCCTCTGACTATTATCTGTTTCCAGATCTAAAAAAAAGCCCGGCTGGCAAGCGCTTTACATCACATGACGAAGCTCTTGCAGCCGTGGATGGATGTTTTGCAGACCTTTTGGAATCACACTTTAATGATGATTCTGAATTATTAGAAAAACGTCGAAATAAATGTTTTGAAGTTTCAGCAGATTATATTGAAAAATATGACATATTTTACGTTAAAAAAATTTTCTTTCAGTGTTAAGCTGAGAACTTTTCAGGCAGCCACGTATAAATGAGGTTTCTCCAGCGCATCTCCAGTTCTGATTATTGGATGGAGCATTTGTTATATAATTACTTTAATTTAGTTGATATTACATAACATAAAACATATTAATATAGTCTTAACTAGAAAATTTTAATTAAGTTAAAGAATCTTTGCTCACTTTTTTTAAGGTTTCCGCTCATAAGGAAAAAATACAAATTTCTACTACTTTACATTGTCAATATTGAATCGCAACGAAAAATTTCAGAAGATAATTGAAGCGATATTTTATGAAAATCTATCATACACATGACTACGAACTAAATACTCACTTATTAAAAACGCTATTGTCATTGGTAGACTCCTGTGTAAACTTGTCTGCTAGAGTATGCAAATTCAAAGAAGTTATGTCATTAATTCCATAGTAAGTGCTAAAGTTATATTCCACTACCCAATCCGCTTTCCCGTTGTAATTAGCAGCCGACAGGTCCAGATAATACTGGGTGTAATCGAAAACCTGTAACAAGTAAATTTACTTAACTTAGTTTAATGTTTGGGTAAGATGTTTAGATACAAGATAGTAAATAGTTTAGTGATGTTTTGTAGTTATCTGTAGCTAACTCTGTTACGATTATGCATTAAGTTAGAGTTGTTACTGGAAGAGAATTCAGCGGTGGTAATACGAGCAGCAGTAACAATAATTATGTTAATATCTTGTTATAGGAAGGACCTAATTATTTGAATATTTGCAACAAAATAAAGTTGTTCTCATAGGAGGTTTAGTTTAATTAAAAAAAAAATGATTTCTATTAAAAAAAGCTTTTTACAATCATTTTTAATTTCACAGGTACTATAGTTCAAGCAGTAGTAAGGAAGTGTGTTCTATTATAGATAGGTGAGGCACATGTTGCAGGGCACTCCAGTGGGAGTCAATAAAGGTGGTTTACAGTAATGTAATGTCAAAGCATATATGGAACAGTGTGTGGTGATGAAATTTCTCGTGAATGAAGGAGTACATTTTACGGATATCCAAAGAAGACTTCAAGCACAGAACGGATTTAGAGGATCAGTCATAATAAGACATTTAAACAATGGGGACATTTTAACGGTACGTTTATCAGTGATGATCCCGTGTATGGTGGTTTCTAGTATGTAGCGTTCAGCACATGTAAAGTTTGATACTGCTTACTTGACGGGTTCCTATCGTGCATATTACTGTCTTATTCTGAGTGATGTGAATAAGCTTCTGTATTACTCCGAAACTATGCACCAACTCATACTGCTTATCACACTACGTGCACATTAAGAAATTCGGATGGTAGGTATTACCACATCCTCCTTATAGCTTGGACGTAGCTTTGAGTGATTTTCATCTAATTTAACTCTCGGAAGCCAGCGATGATGAGGAAGTGAAGTTTGTTATCATAGAATGGTACTGAAGTTTTTCAGGCATTAGTTCAGATTAGTAGTAAGAGTAACAGAGTAGTAAGCGCAAAAATAATTTGTTTTTGGAAATAATCGTTTATTTTAGAACATAATGTCACAGTAAACATAAAACACAGTAGCGACAGTCCGACTCGGCACCTTTGATCTCAAGGGGTTTGAGTGTGTAATGACATATGACGTGTCGCCATATTGCTGGTATGATGACAGCGAGTTCTTGAAATATTCAAATTTACCTTCTTTCAAGAAAAATTCTATTTTGTAAAATAAAAATGAATAATGTGCTGATTAAAAGGAAGAAAAAAAACGAGAAAATTTTTTTTAGAAACATTTTTTTATCAAGTTCTTATTAAAACAGATATACAAAAAATAGGGAAAAAGTGAAAAAATATATTTTGTTTCAACGCTTTTTGCACGTAATCCATTTAAATATCTCATTGTTGAATTTATATTTCTCAACTATTAGGGGGGTAAAAATGTACATTTTGAGAATATATCTGCACACCTTCATCTCTTAATTCACTTTGAACGCTCGGACATCGGCTACTCAGACGAATATCCGCAGACAGCAGGAAGTCATTCAACTTAACAAAGACCTGGCAGAAATTCAATCTTGGGGTGACAGTAACCAAGTGGAATTTAACGCTACAAAAACCCAGGCGGCAGTTTTCTCTAAAAAAGTTGACGTTGCTGAACCCGACATAATTAGGTCGGGGCACTCCATCCCTCTAACATTGTCACTCAATTTGTTGGGCGTTAATTTGGGAGCTTGTCAAAAGTTGGGAATATTATTTCGAACTAGAAAGCTTTACACTCCACAACAACTGTTAATTCTTTACAAAGCTCAAATTCGACCAACTACTGCTCCCATGTTTGGGGCTCCGCTCCCAAACATCCACTGCATTTGTTGGATTCTATCAGTGAAGAGCTGTTCGTCTGATTGGAGACCCGGAACTGACCGACGGCCTTGATTCGCTGGAACATTGAAGAACGGTTGGCGACTTGAGCCTATTCTACAAGTACTTCCATGGAAAGTGTTCGAAGGATGTGGCCCGCTTAATTCCTCTCAGAACGGTGCATGTTAGAAGTACACGTCGCGCTAATTCTTCACATCCGTATGAGGTTCAGCTTGTTACTCCTCGTACAACGCTCTTCAAGCAGTCTTTTATATGGAGAACATCATCCCTTTGGAATAATTTGCCCAGAACTATGTTTCCCACCTAGTACAATCTACAGCGATTCAAGAACAACGTGAATCGCTTTCTCCGCACACGTGTCGCTCCTGCAGAGCTTTAGGGACTTTCCTGTAGCATGAGTCCTAGACCCATAAAAAAAAAAAAAAAAAAGTAATCTGGAGAGATTGAAAATAATTATAAATATCATTTTAAGATGAGATCGTCTCTCTTCTGAACTTAAAATGAAGTGAACATACTTTTTGCTCCATTTTATCATTAGTTAAATCCAAAATAATAATATTCATAGAACTAATGACTTTTGCGTGCCTATATACTCATACTAATTATATAAAAAAAAATTAATCCATGCACTGATTTATTCCAACTTATTCGTGATGAAAAATTACTACTTTTGCATCTTCATATAATTTAACTCTAGCAAACAGTCTGGCCTGAATTCAGAAAAAAAACAAGTGGAATAACATAAACCAATAATAAATAATAATAAAACATTATCTGTTTTACAAATAAGTGTATCTCTAATATGAAAACACAATTTTCATAATGTTTATATAATATATTCCATAATAGAAATAAAGAATTATGAATAAATTACCTTTTAGGATCTTTGGGGAATCTAAAAAACTAACTCCTTCGGAGATGCCACATATATTTTTACAAGCACTAACCACACAACAAAAAATTCCTCTTGATTTTTTTTATAATTATTTTCAATTATAACGTCAAACGAGTCATTTACTTATTGGAAAATTATTAATAATGAATTTTGGGGTACGTTATAAAAAAATTCTTCTTGAATTCCAGATGTAAATACAACCCACGATCGCGCTGGCAGCCATGTTTTTGGTATGATAGGGGACGCATGCGTGATAAAAACAGGATGTAAAAATTATCTTGAGCGTCGCTACTATGTTTTATGTTGACTAGGATAATGTCTGCTTATTGCAATTATAATAGAAATGGATAATAAAAAGTCATGTTAAACTTAGATTTCCTTCATTTAAAAAAGAAAAGTTTAAGTTTCCTAGCTTTTCTGTAGTGGTAACATTATTTTGCAGAATTACTATTTTCCAACTCAGCTATTTTGCTCTATCCAATTTAAACTTTAACAAACTGCATCCAATACTAGTCGTAGCAACATATCTACTGCTTATCTCTCTTAACGCCGCCTAGCTCGGATTTCCTTACCCATAAACCCATTTCAGCGGCATATTTGAAATCCATATACATATATATAAAGGTGTTTTCGAGAGAACCAAGCAAGATCCGATAGCTACAAGTCTCATTTCCGTTTCCTCTTTCGTATTTCCTCTACTAAAATCGAAATGTTGTGCATTACTGATTTCTATATTAACTTTGATTTAATGGTGAATTGCATTTTTATTTCGATTCCGTTATGTTATTATTTGATTTTTATTTGAAGTAATTTCGTTTCATTTCTGTTGCATTTTGACGTCACTAAATAAATATTTATTTAAAGTGGCTGGACATTTAGTACGTCATTGGGATAATCCGTATCTAAATATGTTTTCCTATACAGTGTGTTCATAGAGTAATATATATATATATATATATATATATATATATATATATATATATATATATATATATATATATATATATGTATATATATATATATATATATATATATATATATATATATATATATATATATACATATATATATATATATATATATATATATATATATATATATATATATATATATATATATATATATATATATATATATATATATTTAAGGTAGGAAGCCCACTCCGAAAAATGAAGTATTTTTTATTTTGGCAGTTAATTTATTTTTATCAATGTCAATCAGAATCAGAAAAGTTTAAGTTTCCTAGTGTTTCTGTAGTGGTAACACTATTTTACAGGAATATCTACATCCTATTTTCCAACTCAGCTATTTTGCTCTATCCGATTTAAGCTTTAACAAACTGCGTCCAATACTAGTCGTAGCGACATATCTACTGCTTATCTCTCTTAACGCCGTCTAGCTCGGATTTCCTTATACATAGATCAATTTTAGAGGCATATTTGAAATCCATATACATACATATAAAGGGGTTTTTGAGAGAACCAAGCAAAATCTGATAGATACAAGTCTAATTTCGGTTTCCTCTTTCCTACTTCCTCTACCAAAATCGAAATGTTGTGCATTATATATAATGTATGTAATATATATATATATATATATATATATATATATATATATATATATATATATATATATATATATATATATATATATATATATTTAAGGTAGGAAGCCCATTCCGAAAATTGAAGCATTTTTTATTTTGTCAATGTCAGTGTCAATCATAAAATATATTAAAACAAACTTTATTTCAGAAAGCTCTAAAATGTTAGTTGAAACTTCAAGTACTAAATAATACTGATTAGGTACTGAAATATTAAAACACTTAAATATGTTCCTTAGAAATCTATCAATACAGTCTGTTAAGTAAGAACGTGACCGATCGTATTCTTGAAAAAATGTGTTTCGAGAACATTTTTTCCTATCAATGTATTTTTTGATGTATTAACAACGATGCAATTACCTTAGTAAGTTGTCCAATCGTCTTTTGCATCAATAATTGCTTGGCATCTTCGACACATGCTGTCGACGAGATTTTCTACATACTCGCACGGCAATGATCTCAAAATTTTTCGAATCTCGCGAGACAACTGAGTCAAAGTTCTCTTAGCTTTCTTTTTACAAGAGACCAAACATTTTTAATAGGGTTGGTGCCCGGCGATTGTAAAGACCACTCTAGTATCTTATCGTGGGCCCAAGCGAGCCGCTTCGAAACGTAATTTTCGCCCAGCAAAGGTTTCTTCAACGTGCTTCGGAATTTGACATCATGAACACGAGGATGTTGTCGAATGGTTTCATGGAATACATTCAAACCTGATTTTTTTAATTTTGCTGCTTTTGACGCGACGTCAATTTCGGGTCCCGTTTCAACAAAGACACGATCGTTTTCGCCTTTTGGAGTGACTTTGCCTACCGAGCCACGTTATCGACATTTCTCGTCTCGTAAAAATGATTTACTCACTTTTTTACAAAAACTAAAATATAGCAAAGACTAAACCTAACGTAAGAGAACTCCAAACCTCTGGTTTAAAATCCTTAAGTTTAAGAAACGTCCTTCTGATTATTTTTCTTCTTTGCATATTGTGATGATAGGTTAGATGTTCTTGGTATAAATAGTTAAAAACTATTGAAAAATGGGTTCAAATTATGGTCAATAATCAAAAATCCGCCCAAACAGATAGATAAAGAAATCAAAACAAAAACTATAAAAAAAAAATTGAGGTTCCCGGAAAATTTCATGATCGAGATTTATTTTATTGTCTAAAAACGTGTTTTTTTTTTTTTGGAAAAAAGCAATATATATTGATAAATTAGTAAAAATTATGGTAAATAATCAAAAATCAACATAGACAGATCGATAGAGAAATTAAAAACGAAGATTACAAAAAAGAAATTATTGAGATTCCTTGAAAATAAAGGCCAGAAAATGAATTTTGGTAAAAATTACGTATTATCCCCATTGTGCGGCGCCCGCCGGCGATATCAACATATTTGATTTAGCAAACGGTCATTTTCCAGAGATTGTACTTTTACAAGTCACATGACGACGACAATGAGTTAATTGCTGATATTTTGGTGCCTCGGCAGAAGGGGATGACGACCTACGGAACATGTCTAACTTTTTTTAATTACTAGGAACGAATACTAACGAATAATAATTTAATTTTACCATGGTATGATAGAAAGGATTTTACAAATTGCAGATTAGAATTGGCAGAAATAAACAAAAAAATAAAGAAAAAGATCAGAGAAGACGTCCGACAGTACAGAAACTCGAAAACAGAAGAAAATTTGAAAGAGGGGAGAAGTTTGAAATACCTAAACAAATAAATGAATGAAGGGAGACATCAAATAATAAAACTTATAAATAACGATAACCAAGAGATCGCACAAATCAAAGAGATAACGGAAGCTACAGAGAAATATTATTAAACATTATATGACACTAAAATATCTTCACCGCCCGGGAAAGAAGGGAGTGGTAGTAAGAATGTGGGACTGAAGAATTTCACGATGTAACAACTGATGAAATAATGAACGCTCTACAATATATGCACAACAACAAAGAGCCAAGGGACGATGAAATAACTATAAAAATGATAAAGTATGGAGAGACATCGATAATACAATCTCTTCAAGCTCTATTTAACAGGTGCCTCATAGAAAGTAAAATACCAACCCTTTGGGTAAACGCCTTGATTGTGCTTACATTTATGGTAAAAAGGGAAACAAATTTAAATTGGAAAATTACAGACCTGTTATTGGTACTATACAAAATCCTCACTAGAATCATAACGTATAGACTAACGAACAAATTAGACAGTTATCAACCACGTGAACAAGCAGGATTTAGTAGGGGTACAGCAGTTTGAACCATCTTCAAACAATTAGATTACTAGTCGAAACAGCAAATGAATATAAGGTCACTTTGTGGATAGCAATGGCAATTTCATTCGGTAGAGATATGGGCAGTCCTTAACGCCTTAAGTAACAACAGAGTCGATGAAAGGTACACAACTCTTCTTGAATACATATATAAAAATGCAACATTACAAATAATGCTTTAAGAAAAAACAAATAAAATCAAAATTAAAAGAGGAATTCGACAAGGCGACTCGATATCCCTTTCACTTTGACTATAGAAGATATGTCCAAATCGCTAAAATGGGAAAATAAAGGAATACTAATAGACGGTGAACGATTAAATCACTTAAGGTTGGCAGATGATATCACTCTGATCGCCAACACAAAAGAAGAATTACAAGAAATGCTGATGGAATTAAATAACAAGTATCGAAAAATAGGTCTAAAAATAAATTTCACCGAAACCAAATATTTTAACAACTAAAGTGAAGATAACAGCCAGGAACTATTAATAGAAGGTGAAAGAATAGGAAAGGACAAACATTCATATATTTAAGACAACAAATCGAAATATCAAAAAATAGTTTAAACGCTGACTTGGATAGAAGCGTTTCGTTAGCTTAATCTGCATTCGGAAGGTTATAATCCACATTTAAATTGGACATCCCAAATACAATAAAAGCCAGAGTAATCGATCAATATGTACTGCCGCTATTAACACTAAAACGTGGGCTTTAAATAACAGTATAATAAATAAACTCCAGGTAACTCAAAGAGCAATGGGGAGGAGAATGCTAAATATTAGATTCCAAGATCATATTCCTAACATCGAGATACAAGAAGAACGAAAGTGCCAGATGTAATACAACGAATATATATATATAATATATATATATATATATATATATATATATATATATATATATATATATATATACATATATATATATATATATATATATATATATATATATATATATATATATATATATATTAAGGTGGAATTGGGCAGGGCATATCGCAAGGCTGAATGATAACAGATAGACACGCCGTATAGTTGAATGGAGGCATAGAGAACACAAAAGATGCAGAAGTAGACCACAGATAAGATGGATGAACGACATTAGCAGGACACGATTAGATGCAAAAAGCATATTCATGATAGTGTGTGCAGAGCTTTCGGCTTGGAAAGGTCGATTGTTGCAAAGCGAAGCCCGGAGAGAGGCCGGGCATCCTAGTGATTTATGGTTTAGACCGAATCTAAAAGTTAAGTTTTAATGAGTTGGAGTTATCGTTCCGGATGCAGCATGAGGCCTTATTAGATGAGGCCCTGGCCAGAAAGGATAAGGTTATCAGTCAAAAAGATGAGCTTATCAATAAGATGCTAAATGAAATTCAGGAACTTAGGAAAGAAATCCAAGAATTGTCCAAATTAATGTTTGAGCTACGGATGGAGAGTAATGTGACTCCCTGTAATGATGATTCCTTAATAAAGGACGAGGAAAAAATGGAAAAGGACGCCATGCCTATGGATTCCAGCAATGAGAATTCAAGGAGGATGGAGTTTGAGGAAAATCAGACTAGAAAGAAGAAAAAGAAAAACAAGAAGAGGAAAAAGAAGACCGCCCAATCAGCTATCTAAGATGAATACTCAGCAGAAAGAAAATCTAGATAAAGAAACAGGTAAGTTTAGTGCCACTAAATTATCCATTGACAAAGACAATTCCTCTCCCTTGCCTCCTATTCAGTCTACAACGACTCCAGTTGTACCGGATGTCTCTAATTCCACTTCTCAGAGTAAAGTCGCAAGAAGGTCTGTCAGATCCAAAGAAATCCCGCCCATTGTGATTAGTAATGCGGCTAATTTTGTCACTATCTCTGGCCATTTCAAGGCCAATAATGTCAATTATTCCTCAGCCATTCTAGTTAGAAATGGTGTGAAAATCTTCCCATCGTCTATTGACGATTTCAATAATGCTTCCGCCCTTCTCGAAAAGATTAAAGAACCCTATTTCACCTTCCGATTCCCGGAGGAGAAATTGAACCACGTGGTCCTGCGTGGTGCTCCTGTTCATCTAACAAAGGATGATATTAGAGAGAGTCTTGTCCAACAGGGCTTCAGCCCTAAAAGTATCATACGTTGGACACATTCCAATGGCAAGCCCATGCCTATGGTGTTGGTATTTCTGCCCAAGTCTGAGACTGATATCTATAAGGTAAAAGTCGCCTGTGGTTTTGAGCTTCGTGTGGAAGCTCAAAAGTCCAGATCTCGTGGTATACAATGTTTTAATTGTCAAGACCATGGTCATGCAGCATCAAGTTGTCATATCCCTTCAAAATGTTTGAAGTGTGGCGGTGATCATCACACTTCCAAATGTTCTAAGAGTAAAGAAGATCCGGCCAGGTGTGCAAATTGTGGAGGCCATCATCCTGCCTCGTATAGTGGATGCCCGCGCCATCCTTCTCAAGTCAAAGCTAAAAATTCCACATTCAGAGGTTGGAGATCCCAAGACAATTCTCGTCTTGCCTCCAAAAAACAGTCTAATCCAGTCCAAACCTCGTCTGAGGCTCTCTTGACTCCTGTGCAACTTGCGCAAATAGCCCAAATGTTCAAGGAGACAATCCTTGATCATTTTAAAAAGTCTCATGGCCCTGTCTAATATGACTTAGTCTACGAATGGACAAAATAACGTGACACTAAACACAGACTGGACTGACTACCTTTAGTTTAAGGATAAGGCCGTAGTTAGTTGAGCTACTCCTTCTTAAATTGTAACATAGCATACAACAAACACAATTGTAACAGAAAACTCCCAAATTGGGAATTAGGTTAAGCTAGCGTATGTTAGGATAAGATAGATTAAATCTACTTATTGAAATTAACTTAGGGTTAAAAACACATCTAAATTCTAGTCATTAAGAAAAATCAGAAATTGTAAAAGGAGTAAAGGGTTTTCCCAGCTCACAAGGAGTTTTAGTGGGTATGCTAACCCTTCAGGTTGGAGAGCCCCACATATCTGAGGCATTTTGGGGCACCCTTATGGTGACGCAAACTGCTTCAGAATCCATAAGGCGGATCTCTCCCTGTAAAAAAAAAAAAAAAAGTTGCAAAAAGGAAACAACAAAGCTCATTGGAGACAACTTGGGGAGGCTTACATCCGACTATGGATGGAATAAGTTAATGATGATGATGATGATGACAGTGTAATCAGTAAATATTAACAGTGGGCGGACAGCAATCGCTTGTAGCAAAATGACCTCAATATTCTCTACGTACTCCCTTTAAAAGAGTTACTAAATCTTATGACATGAAATTATTCACTGGCTTCCGTAATATATCTAAACATTTACGTCTAACTACATAAATTCCTAACGCCAATCTTGAAGAAAAATAGCTTAATTATATTATCTTGTTTGTGTCATAGTTTCCGTCTATGTCTTTTTACTTTGTTGTGCTTTCTATGCTAGACTAGAGCTACCAATGTCCAGATTAAAATTAAATAGCTTAATCTTTATGCGTAGAAAATATAATCCTTTTTGGATTTTCTTGTTCATTTCATTTTTCTGTAATTTTCAGTCATTCATAAAACAGCGTGGTTGTTAAATCTCCTTTACTCTAAACTTCTTTTAACTAACCCACAATTATATTGTTCTAGACAGTATCCACAGTCGATAACTCTGTTGTTTCTTGACATCTGGCAATTTGTGTCCTGTGTGTTCTTTTTTCACGTGTGGAGAGTCATGTAAATAGATGCTAGTCCTTTTTTGTTCACTTATTTGTTTGTCGTTCAATCACCAGGATTAAATCTACCTATGAAGTTCTGGGTGGAAAATCATCTCACTATATAGAGGTAAGTTCGAATCATTACCTATTTTTTTGGTTAGTCGATTCTAGAATTTCAAAAGAATTTCGGTTTTTTGAAGAGCGAGTAATGATGTAATGTCCATTCGCCATCATTGAGAGTTTTATGGTTACAAATCAGTTCGAATGCTACAAATGATTTTAGTGTTTCGTACGGAACCCTTACGAGATCACTACGGTGTCCGTTTGTCTGTCTGTCCGTCACACCCGATTTTCTCCAAAACTATTTGACATATAAAGTTGAAATTTGGCTCAAATATAGAAATTGATAGTCCTATCAGAGCTGTGTATTTTAAAACTTAAATTTTGACTTAAGAGGTTAGTTTTGGGGGGTAAAATGTGAAATGAAAAAAAAATTACCAGGACATCAAGTCAAATGAAAACTTGAGAAAATATGAGTTCAAAAAGATATATGATGATATACTTGCCCATACTTTTCTTGAATTATTTTTAAAAAATGGCCAAAAATCGATGTCCCCCATTCTACCTCAAAGAGTACTGATCAAAAAATTTTGAAAAAATTCTAAAATAGTCTTCATAAAGTGTAAATTGAGAAAATTATCACGAGTGAATTACGTTTGATGATTTATCTGGTATAAAAAACCATATACCTTGACAATATGGTGGAGACTTTTTAAATGTACATGCAGCTACCAAGTCGCTTCTGTAGCGAGACAAAATAATATATTTAGGTAGTAAATATTTAGGTAGTAACCAATATTTAGGTAGTAAATGTTTGTTTTACACTTTTATTACTGTAGGTTGAGGTAGATTAAACGTGAAAATATATATTGGATCTTAAGATATACAAAATGTAAGGGACCTTATTAACTTAGCCTAGGTAAAGATTTTATTTTATTTTAAAAGCAGTCACCGTAAAGAACACTAATTGCGTAAGTCTTGCACTTGGCCGGTTTGTTCTTTCTTGGTTTTCTCGCCACTGTCTTTTTAATTTGTTTTTTCCTCCATAGATCTCATTATTCTATTTATTTCGTTAGTCTTTCACAATTCTTTGTGAGCCCGTTCTTGAATATTGTCTCCATGTAAATGTAATTGAGATAAGGATTAATGGAAGCGTGCCGGGTAATTGCAAGAAGATTACAGTATTGAACAGAACATCTATCGAAGAAGAATAAGGCCAGTCATTTTTTATTTTTTAATGTGTAACAGTACCATCTATAGAGTAAATATTGCAAAAATCTTTTTAACTGTTTAGTATTTTTATCTAAATCAACTTGGTAAAAATATGCAACTATTTTATTTAAAGTATATCTATAATAACTGAATCAATTTGTTTTCTAACAAAGTTTTAGAAGGTTTCGTAGGTTTGAATTCACAAGTATGTATGTTGAAGCATGACGTACGAAACTTTAAAAGATGTACTCAGTAGTGTTTCTACTGAATAAAAGTTACTCTCTCCGAAATATGAGCTGTCGTTTGCAGTATAGTTAAGCCTTAGTATAGGTTTCATTTATTTATCATAAAAACTAGCGTAAGATCACTCTTAGGCCGGATGTCAGACTCTTATTATGTCTTCAATATATTTATAACTTTAATGCATGGTTATAAATGATTTTCCGTGAGAAGTTTTAAAAGTAGATACGTCTTAAAAATTAAGCTATTCTTAGTTTTTATTTGGGTTAATTAATCACGTAAAAATAATACTCTCTTTAGTTGTAAATATATCCACAAATGAATTTTAACTTTTAAAAGGTAGACTTAGTTTTTACTTTATTTTGGTATAAAAAAAAATAATAAAATATCAGTTAATTGAGAGTTTTCTGAGTGCAATTCAATCCCTAGAATATTAGGACCTTATATATATATATATATATATATATATATATATATATATATATATATATATATATATATATATATATATATATTTATCAAAGCAATTTAAAGAATATGTGAAAAATTGGATTTTAGCGTTACGGCATCTAAATTGGTATAGTTACGTTAATATTTGGTAAGAAGAATAACTGAGATACGAGAATAGTAATAAAGCTAGCTGGCAACATTGAGATGAAATTCGCATTACTAGTGAGCTCTTAGTAGAGACTTTTAGTGTATTATTATTGCCATGGTAATTAGTAAATAGGACAATATAAATATCATTGGGGAAAATTACTGAATATATGAATGAATATGAATATGAAAATATGTCCGCTTTTCTTTTAACAAAAGGTAGGATTGGAACGAAGAAAATGGAGATAATGGACTATGTCAATATATTGTTTTTACACTTAAGAATCTACTTTCTTTTTAAGTGTCTACCGCCTGACATCGATTGCGAGTAATTAAACCATGAATAAGTTTACTACATGAGGCTGAAACCTAGTCCTTCTCCTCCAATCCTATCATCTTGACATATAAGTGGTGACTATGGACTTTGCTCTTCCGGCTGTTGAATTGTTCTCTTTGCAGCTCTTCGTCAGCGTTTCTTGCCATCGGTCAATCTCACACCTGCTCCAGGTTGTTGTTCATAGCTGTCCTTATTGTGTCACTCCAACGCATAGATGATCTGCCTTTGCGACCCACTCCTGTCACTTGAAGCTAAAACGCTATATCAAAGCCTTTGGGATTCTTTGGAGACTCCTACCTATTTCTTGGACTGCTCACATATAAGATCAGTGTGTAAAGAGAACTTCTAAAAATGATAATAGAACGTAAATTTTCTTTCTTAGACCATATATTCACAGGAATTTAATATTCTGATCAAAAACAATATGTGTAGCTCCGGAATATAAGAAACTAGTGCAGTAACAAATGACGACCACTTGGCTAAGGAATTGCCGATGTGTACATGGTACCCGAGAAAGAAGAAGAGTGTTTCAAAAATAATAAAGGGGAGGGGGTAATGTGATTTTATTGATTCAATGAGGTAAAAATTATCAAGAGCTATTTTGATTGCGGGTTTCAATTATGATTTATAAGTTAGCTAATACGTCATCAAACCAATATTAACCGAACGTTACAAGTTAACATTACACAACAAGCTATTCGCCCTATCAATGGATTTTTCAAAATTTCCAGAAATACAGAATTGAGACTAAACCTGCACTTATCTTCCCTTCCTCTCTTCTTTTCTACCTCCGATTAACGGATAAAGCAAAATTTTCAATATCAAAATTTACAACGCGAAATTTCAAGCTCTGAGAAGAAAAGATGTCCACAGGTTGACTTGACATAAAACCCACTGAAGTTCCAAGAAAGCGATTAGGTAATCAGTCACCCCATCATAAAAGTTACCAACAATATTTAGAACTCAATTAATAATGCATTGCAATTAATATGTAAACCATAGAATTAAAATGAACTAAATTTTGATTCAAACTAAAACACAAACTTAACCCAAATTGACGTAGGCAAACCGGATTCGTCAATAAACTCAGTTGCATTAGATTTACTTATTCTGTTTCTCTATTTGGCAAACATAAACACGGTTTATCTTCGACCCATCTTACTCCCATTCATGTTTAAACAGCTTCAACATAGGCGGCAGACATGCAAAATAAAGTTTGTCAGTTATATTTAAATATTTTATTATAAATTCATTAATTTTGATAACATTAGTTATTGGATAGTAAACAGACAGACCCTTGACGTTTATTGGGATAAATGAGTTTTAGACATGAAAAAGAAAGCTGAAAATAGCACAAACACAGAAAAAAAAAAAACGTTTTTGGTATATTCTACAATCAAATCAGTTAGAGCAAGATTTATTTTAATATAAGTCACATGTTAATACCGAATACTATTTTAAATTTCTAATTTTATTTTGTTTTTTTTTTGCAAATTTACTACATAACTATACATACTTAGCTGTTATGACGCTGCTAATCTGCGACTTGTCAGATTATTTAATCGTAGAGAGTGACATGATAAGCTATTTGATATTTTAGACAACAGTCAACTTAACAGCAAAGATATATGTACTGGAACCGAATAGCGGTATTCAATATTGAAGGGACGATATCGGAAGACATAAAAATAATGAGAAGCGTTAGATAATGATGTGTCCTGTCTCCGTTTCTGTTCAACTACTATCGGATGCTATATTCAAAGGAATATAAAATAAAATATATGTATATATATATATATATATATATATATATATATATATATATATATATATATATATATATATATATATATATATATATATATATACATATATTAGGGTGACCGCAAAAAATCGATGTCGGAATTTTGATCGTCTGGACCCCACAAAACGATTCCCCTTTCCAGATATTGAGATAGCCGAAATTTGAGCTCGATTAAACGACGTTAACCCGTGCCGCTCGTCGCTCAAAGTTTGAAAAAATCCAAATTTTTGGCCAAAAAGCTGACATATGGAGCTATAACTCCAGAATGGTAAATAATAGAAACACGCTTAATATCTCAAAAGAAAGCTAATGTTGTTCTTCAAAATTTATATTCTCTACATAATTGTTGTTATTTTAAGTGAAACCGAGTTACAACAGCCTTTAGCCCCAAAAACGTGACCTGGTACCAGTAGGAGCCAGTTTGGGAGTATTCTAAGAATTTTACGGGTTTTTACATAATGTGTCTCGGAATTAACATTTTTTTGCTAAAAAGTATTTTGGAACTCAATTTGCAAACATAAAGAGCCTTTTGTTCAAATTTAATCTTTTATTATATGGGGATTACCTGACTAGTTTACCAAAGAAAGACCCGTTTGACAGGTAAAAAGGAGGGTGAATCTAATTTCTATTTTAGGGATGGTGATTTTACTTCAGCGTAAAACCGACCTTTTATTTATTCAGTTTAGTTTCTAAAGGGCCTTTGAGCTGGTTAGATCGAACAATTATCTAGTGAAGATATTTTAAGACACTGAAGAGGACAGCATCTACCAGGAACTTGAGAACTTGGAGGAAATGGACATCCCTGAAGAAGCTGCAGAAGATCCAGGACCATCTGAGAGCAAGATGATGAAAGTTTCATTTGCAAGGGGCGTTAAAGAGATTTTAAACATGAAATTATCCATTTTATTAGATCGATATAAGGTATCCGACAGAAATGCCACGAGAATTTTAATAGCTACTCTAGAAGCACTAAACCTTGACCCTCTTGAGTACAAAGTCTCGAAAACTTTATTACATGATAGAAGGCAAATGTTCAGAGAACAATATAATAAAAAAAATTTTGATAAAGTAAACATTCCTGAAAAAGAGCCCGTGGTTTTCCATTGGGACGGTAAACTTTTACCGGGTGTTTTAAAAAATGAACAATGTGAGCGAATAGCTATAGCTATTTCATATGGCGAAAAGGAACAGCTGCTGGGAGTTCCTGTAACAGCAAACAGCTCTGGAGAGGAGCAAGCCGTAGCCGTATATGAATGCCTACATGAATGGGGTCTTCTCAACACCGTCAAGGCGATGTGCTTCGACACTACAGCATCCAACACGGGAAGACTCAAAGGAGCATGCGTCATATTGGAGCAAATGTTAGGAAGAAAATTGTTATACCTAGCTTGCCGTCACCATATCTTGGAAATTCTGTTAAGAGGCGTATTCGACACAAAAATGGGATCAACCACTGGGCCTCATCCAGACATTTTCAAGAGATTCCTCACTGCGTGGCCCAAGATAGACAAAGGAAAATACGACACAGGTATTAGTGACAATCTAATACAAAAGCAGCTAACTCCAGAAGTAATTGCAAATGTTACTGCGGAATTCGAGACCAAATTAACTGAGAGCCACCCCAGAGATGACTACAAGGAGCTATTGCAGTTGGTTCTCGTATTTGTTGGATCACTAGACGGCAATGTTGTGGGTTTTAGAACTCCAGGAGCCATTCATCACGCTAGGTGGATGGCAAAGGCTATTTACTGCTTAAAAATGTTCATTTTTCGTTGTCAATTTATGATGTCTAAAGAAGAAGAAAGTTCTGTGCGTGCCATTTCTGTTTTCCTAGTTAAAATTTATTGTAAAGCTTGGTTCAATGCTCCAAAAGCTCATCTTGCACCAAAGCAAGATTTAGGTATTTTGCATAGTCTGTTAGACTATAAAGAATGTGACAACGACATTGCAGAAATAGCCCTGACCAAATTTTCGAACCATTTGTGATATTTGAATGCAAAATTGGTGGGATTATCGTTTTTTGATCCCACCATTACAGACGATGAAAAGTTGTTAATGGCTAATAAATTGGTCAGTAGCACAGATGAACCATCACAGCACGCTAGGGTTGTAAATCCAAAAGTTAGGAAAGAAAACTTAAAAGAGGTAGTTGATGGAGGATTGGTAAATTTACTTACCAAAGAAACGTTTACATTCTTTGACCAATTTAATATAAAAACAGATTTCCTAAGACAACATCCAAACACCTGGCCTCAAAATAATGACTTCCAAGAAGGATTGAAAAATTATCAAAACATTAAAAGTAGTTAATGATATGGCTGAGCGTGGTGTTAAATTAATAACCGACTTTAACGACCTTCTGACAAAAGATGAAGACCAAAAGCAATATGTCCTGCAAGTTGTAAGTAAATGCCGAGCATTATATCCTGACGTTTCAAAAACTACTTTAACAAAAGCTCTAGAATAGATTAGATAACTATGTAAAATTATCAACTCATGTAGGTACTACGTCTGTATCTTTTCTGTGTCTGTTTTGTATGTATTATATACCTAATTTTTATATTTTAAAATAAAAAATGTCATTAGACTTATCAGTATTACTTGTTTTTTTTATTATATTTCTACTTTAAACTCTCAAAAATATACCAAAAAAAAAGCAAAATTTATCACTTAATAACAAAATATACGAAGTATGCTCCTAGTGGTACCAGGTCACGTTTTTGGGGCTAAAGGCTGTTGTAACTCGGTTTGACTTAAAATAACAACAATGTATAGAATATAAATTTTGAAGAACAACATTAGCTTTCTTTTGAGATATTAAGCGTGTTTCTATTATTTACCGTTCTGGAGTTATGGCTCCATATGTCAGCTTTTTAGCCAAAAATTTGGATTTTTTCAAACTTTATGCGACGAGCGGCACGGGTTAACGTCGTTTAATCGAGCTCAAATTTCGGCTATCTCAATATCTGGAAAGGGGAATCGTTTTGTGGGGTCCAGACGAACAAGATTCCGACATTTTTTTTCCCCCTCTATGAGATCCGGTCACTAATATATATATATATATATATATATATATATATATATATATATATATATATATTTATATATATATATATATATATATATATATATATATATATATATATATATATATATATATATATATATATAAAAATAGAAGAGGAAGGTCAGTAAAAGGGCTTACTGGTAATAACCAAGAGAGTTTTTTTTCACTTAGGGATAGTCCTTAGGATTACAAAGTGAACAAAAAGGTCTTAAAGTTCTTAGTAACTGTTTTATTCTAAAATCGAGCTTTCTATGCCAATTCGTACGTCATCTTCAGGTCCTAGGAGGCACAGTAAGAATCCTAATTAGGCAAAGAGCCGATTGAAAGAATATATCATATTTTAGCGAGAAAAACAGAGAGGACCCTATCATACTTTATGATATTTATAAAAATGGAGTTATTGAATTAGAAAGGTTACTTACTGAAAAATCACAGTTGGCCCTCTGTCAAAGGAGAAAACGATCTATGCAGTCGAGGGAAATGAAATGTTGACACATGATTTTTAAAAACAATAATTGCCACCGAACTTATTTTTCTACACATAAATTCCCAACAATAAACATAAGTCTGTCAATTAAAATTATTTTTAAATTAGATAAAACTCATAGTTAGGAATTAAGAGAATTTTTAAAATTTTTATCCCAGCTGACACGTGCTCGACTATTTTTAAATGATCTAGTAATTTTAATTTGTAAAGTTGTCAATGCTGCCGGAAATTAAAACATGCATGTTGATAAATTATTAACAAAAGGTCAAATTAAGAACGTTCAAACGGATGAAAAATAAAGGAAAATTAGAAAAATGAAAAATTTATGTATTATCAAAATTTAAAGAAACTCTGGTGTAGGAGTTTTATCTAATTTAAGAATAATTTTAATTGACAAACTTATGTTTATTATTTTGAATTTATGTGTAGAAAAATAAGTTCGGTGGCAATTATTATTTTTAAAAATTATGTGTCAACATTTCATTTCCCTCGACTGCGTAGATCGTTTTCTCCTTTGACAGAGGGCCAACTATGCTTATTCAGTAAGTAACCTTTCTAATTCAATACCTCTATTTTTATAAATATCATAAAGTATGATACGTTCCTTTCTGTTTTTCTATATTTTTTCAATTTGCTCTTTACTTGATGAGGATTCTTTCTGTCTCCTAGGTCCTGAAGATGATGTACGAATTAGCATGGTAAGCTCGAATTTAGAATAAAACTACAGTTACTAAGAACTTTAAGACCTTTTTGTTCACTCTGTAATCCTAAGGGATATCCCTAAGTGAAAAAAAAACTCTCTTGGTATATGTATATATATATATATATATATATATATATATATATATATATATATATATATATATATATATATATATATATATATATATATATATATATATATATATATATATATATATATATATATATATATATATATATATATATACATATATATATATATATATATATATATATATATATATATATATATATATATATATATATATATATATATATAGGTATTAAGAAACCTTTTCTATCGTTGTGGGCTTGATGATATTGATATTTGTATGGACTGGAGGAGTTTTACTTATTATCATCTTCTTTTTTTTAATTCATGTTCATAGGTGATTCTATTTTTTTTGAAGAAGTATCTGAAGATCTTCTACACTGTTTGCCTCAACCAAGGTATCGTCGGCGTGTCGAATGTTGTTGATTAGTTTTCATTAATCTTAATGCCTCGCAATGGAGAGACTTTTGCATTCTAACATAGAACACGCGATAAGGGCCACATATCGATTAAAGTGGCAGAACATCATATATATATTATATATATATATATATATATATATATATATATATATATATATATATATATATATAACATTCCTGATAGTGTTTCTGCCACTTTAATCAATCTGTGGCCCTTATCGCGTATTCTATGTTAGAATACAAAAGCCTCTCCATTGCAAGACATTAGGTTTAATTAACAACATTCGACACGCCGACGATATCTTGGTTGAGACAGACAGTATAGAAGACCTTCAGATATTTTTTCAAGAAAAAAAAAAGAATCACTAGTGAATATGGATTAAAAAAAAACAAACAAATAAGTAAAACTCCTTCGGTTAATACAAATATCAATATTCTCAAGTCAACACCGATAGAAAAGGTCTCTTAATACCAATATCTGGTAACATTAGATCAACGATAAATATGATCATATAGTGAAAAATCAACAGTAGAATACAACTTTATACTAATAGTAATTTGAATTTACAACTTTCACAATGAAAAAATTGGAATCATTTGAAGTGTGGATTTATCGGCGAATTATAAAAATATCCTGTACACAAAGAATAAGCAATGAAGAAAACGAGTAAATAAAGGGAGAGAATTGAGCCATGAAATAATATCCAGGAAGCTGGAAAATTTTTGGTCACGTCATGCGAGGAGTTACAATATTTCAATATTTTACAACTCATAATGGAAGGAAAGATGGAAGGTGAAAAATCTGCAGGAGACGCACGTAATGGCTGAAGAACTTAAGAGAATGGTTTGGCTATACTTCCATACCACTATTTAGAATCGCTGTGTCAAATTACAATAAACAGGATGATGAAAAAAACAGGAACACCATGAAGTAATCCTAGATGAATTCGAAAGCCACTGATGTTATAATAGCATATTTATAAAATATCATGAATTCAGCATGCTTTACTATCTTACAGTTTGCTATAAAATACAACTAGAAATGTTTCAAGCAGTTGCACTTGATATATACGGGGTATCGGACCTTTTTTCGCCTGACGAATTGTTGGCTAAGCTACGCTCTTCTGGCATGTCCGAATGTTTTTTTAGGGCTTTTGTGTTTCCACACAATGCGTTGTTTATGAGTGGCAGTTAATGGGTTTACATTCTAATACATCTACTGTAAGTCCCGCTGTACCCCAAGGCTATATATTAACGATCTACCGGAACGGATTAGGAATCTACCGCTTCGCCCATGGTAATTCGCTTATCTCTATATTTACCATGCATGATAAAATATCTTAAGCAGGCAGGAAGTGGTTCAACTTAACAAAACTGAACTTTTATCTTGGCGTGTTATTAATCAAATAGAATTTAGTGCTTCAAAAATCCAGGACGAAGTTTTTTCTCAAAAAGGGAAAGTTAAGGACCTGATGTAGTTATATTGCGTTAAGTTGAGAGCATAGCCAGCATATGTCTTGGCATGAACATGTTGCATAGACCACATAGCTTCTCAAATGCTCCAACTACAACAACCTTTATAATATTCTTAATGGTGTTCTGGTGTGATCTACGTTAGAATGCAAAAGCCTCTCCACGGTATCTATCCAGAACATAGGAGATCCGCCTTTTTCTACTTCCCTCAGGCTTTCCCTGGAAGATCAATTTTTCCATGTGCTTGCTTCGAGTTACATATCCAAAGAACCGCGATATTCCAGCAAACACTGTAGTTAGTAGCCGTTTTTTCGCCAGCAGAATATTTATCTATTCATCTCCGGTCCGCTGTTCAAATTGTCCAACTTTCAGATACTTATATAAATGCAGAGAACACCAGGACTTGGAATAGATTGATATATATATATATATATATATATATATATATATATATATATATATATATATATATATATATATATATATATATATATTTATATATATATATATATATATATATATATATATATATATATATATATATATATATATATATATATATATATATATATATCACAAAGTGTAGATTGAGCGAGAATTATCATTACATTTGATAATTTATCTGGTATAGAAAAAAACTATGAAAACTATGTTTCTTGACGTATTGTAGAGGTTTCAGTAATATACTGATACTAAATACGTTACTGTAACCGAGTCGCTCACGTACCGAGATATAATTTTATTTTATTTGTTTATAATTAAACAAATATTTAGGTAGTCAATATTTGTTTTAAACCTCTACTACTAGGTTCTAGATTGAGCTAGATTGATTTATTAGCTATAGGTACCTAAGATGCTACAACTATTATACATTTTGACTAAAATTAAACATGAAAATACACATTGGATCTTAACATATATACATGTCAGGGACTTAGCCTGGGTAAGGATTTTATTTTATTTAAAAGCAATCAGGGTACGGAACACTAATTGCGCAAGTCCAACTTGCACTTGACTGGTTTTTAAACTTTAAAATACAACAAAGAAATCAAAGCCATAAAATTGTGATAAATCTTTAGGCGTCCCACTAATTTTTCAAAGTAAAAATGCAATTCCTCGTATTATAATAAAGTTATAAAAGATTAATAAAAATAACATTTCATGTTGATCTTACTTGCCAACTTCTTATTATGACAGGTAAAACTACAAGGTACATAATTCCAACATTGAAAAGTGGTATATTATGCAGTTTACTTTTAACCCCCTGTACCACGTTTTCAGGAACTTTTTACCGCTACTTACGTACACGCGCCACTTTTGTAGCGATTTATATATCTCCCTGCAACATGTGTACTCTGCTCATAAAAAATTGTGTTTTAAAAGGCTTTTGTTTCACTAAGGTTATTATGACAGATGTTATTAACGAACACTCTGATTAGACAAAGAAAGAATAAAAGTGTAGTTGATTTTAAAATGTGGCTAAGACGAAAACTTTAAGAAATTGATAACGAAGTGCAAAGATAATAAGAAATGTACACTTTAAAACAGATAAAATACATAATAGATTTTTTTAAGTCTATTTGAATATAGAGAGATTTGAAATATGTATAGATTGTTTGTAGGGATCGCCGTTTCTCGTCTTGGATTATCTTCGCATTTCAAACACATGGGAATTAGGAAACCTACTTTGAAAATATATTTGCTTAAAATAAATATTAATATTATGTAGTGTATATATTTTGTTTCTCTTTTAAATCTGTAGAACTTCTAAAAAGTATATTTTTTCCCAGTATTCTTATTTTTAATAAATACATTAATATTAAATTTTTCAGGAATTAAAAGAGTTTTATAAGGGCAGTAAAGAAAACTTTTCGGTAATATATACATTCTCATAGGTTATATTGCTGTCCATTATACACAAAAAGTTTATAGGGCATGCTAAGTTACCTGTCATAATGATGGTTCTTATGAACGTAATGTCATCAAAAAATTACTAATTATCGGTCTTTTCGGAAATATGACAGAGTCGTGTGGTTGGGTTAGTAATTTAACTCATGCGCAGTACTCTAGAATTTATTGTACTTCCATTTTCTCTACATATATTGTTTTCGTTAGAAAAGAACATACAATTTTTAAAAAACTAGAATTTCATAGAATTTTGTAAAATGTTTTGTTTTTTTTTACGATTTACATGTTAGATGTTGTGAAGAGAGATAAATTGTGTATTTTAACTGATACCCCCTTAGAATAATTGAGAATTTTTTTTTGTGAATAAGAATATTTCAACTATTGAGCTAAATCATCATAAACTTTGAAATCGCGCGTGCATTTCAATCCACTAGAATTTGTGTCTTTTTGGTGGTTAATCTCCACAAAAAATTCTAACTTTAGATTGTTCTGTCCGTAGCGTAGCAGGAAATCAGTTTTTGAAAAAGCTTGTGAGTTTTTTCAAGGTAAAAATTGAACAATAAAATGTGCAAACACGTAACGAATTGGTCAACAGAAAAAACCCTGGCCTTCAGTGTGATGGTTTTTGTGCCCGCTTCTATCATCGTTGTTGGTAAATAACTGGTTACAATCTGTACGGGTGGAGTTTCGTCGAAGTATAGAGAGTGCCGTGGAAGAATATCGATGCTACCGATGTCGAGACGCTCGTTCGAAGCCAGCACTAACGTCGCCCCCTTCAATGCTTCAGTCGTAATATTATAGCAGACCGCCCAAGTTCTCAAGACTTAAGAAATTTACCTCTACCGAGCTTTAAATGCAACTTTACTAACGTGCTGAACTATCTATGCATCTTTATTATCAGTATTCCTGTAAACAGACTTAAATATCTAATACTAAAGCTCAGGTGGAACTGCCCCTATTATCAAAAGGATACTAGGTAGCCATAAAACAACATGGGAAAACATTTGGTAGATTTTTACATCAGCCTGAATGAAGAACAATAGTACAAGTATAAAAATGTTCTTACCTGTCCAGAATCCTTGTCAAACTTATAAATTCTCAGTCCTGGGTTATTCGGACCATCGTGGGTTCTTTTCGGAGTTATTGAGGGTGCTAACATTGCCCATGACACTGGTCGACCTATAACAAAGAATTATTTATATTAGTTAAGAAATCTACAGTAAGCAGATCAGATTCTGAAACAATATATAAAAATAAAAACGTTTTCGAAATTAATAGAAAATAATTTCAATTAAAATATGAATAATTAAATTTATACGCACTTTTACTAAGTGAATAGTTTTATCGTTTGTAAACATTAAAATGAAGTTAAGAGGATTAGTCTGGTATACTTTAAGTATTGTCCCCTAATTTTTAACATTTGTGTTTTATCATTTAACGATCATACAGTAATTCTTTTTTTTTTTAAAAGACAAAGTTAGATTTAAACAGAGTAAAAACATATTTTTGTTTGAATTAAAAAGATATGGTCGACTAAGGGGCATATTTAAATTGAATTGAAAGAGAAATAAACAAAATATTTAAATTTTGTCAACGAAATTTGAAAAGTATCAATCATTATATATAGTGCTCTTTGTTTTAAAAATTCCTTGCTCGACTTTATAGACCAAGAAGGCGACCCGAAATTTTGATCTGTCGACTAACCGTCTGCCTAGTTGTTCATTCTATCGGGTGAGTCCAATAAAAGCGTTTAACGTTGATTTTGCGGCCCTCGTGCCCTGAGAGGTCCAGATAAAGCCCAAAATGCTACATCCAATGGACTGTCGTTTAACTACTTGAATCAAGTACCATAACATTTGTTGATACTAAAAAAGTCAAGTGCCCCAAAGGGCCGACACTGCCGAGACCGGACCCAGCTTTAGGGCCCAAAAAACGTCGATCCAAAATGCCATTTAACCATGTAATGTCAACAAATTTAGTTTGTTTTTGATAAAATGAGAGAGAACCTGCGGAAGGCAGACGCCGCCAATACCGGAGGATGAAGCTGGACCCGCTTTTTCCAGCCACAAACGGTCGTTTTTCGAATTCAAAAACTCGTTGCTATAATTTTTGGTTCAATTATTTATATACTGTAAAAAGTGTATGTAAAACTACAGAGAAAATCATGGGGAAAATAATTTAATTTTTAATGTAATTTAACATATATATTTACGAGTATTACGCAATAAAATTATAAATATCCGTGTTAATTAAAGTTGAATAAATTTATGATATTTCAATGCTTTTTTTACTCTCCCTCATAATAGGGTGTAATTTTACAAGATAAAATATATAAATTAGCCGATAATAACTTTGTATTTACGAGGCCCCATCCATGTCTAAGACCGGCGACGATTTTTTAGTTTTGCTAGTGCTGTTGGGAGTTGAAGAACGGTGGTATTTCAAAATAAATAGGTTTTTTATTTCATATGAATTTTTTTTTCCATTGAAATTATTAGTTGTATATATGTATAATTACATGAATAATGAATGTAAATGAACCTAGGAATATCCAAGTAACTATTTTTTACAATGTGGGCCAATAACAAAGTGGGTGAAGGCTTTAGCGAGGGTGACTACGAATAATTCAAGTTTTAAGTTTATTAAGTTGTCTTAAAAAACCATACCATTTTTTGACACAATTTTTTATTTGAACAGAAATACTCTGTAAACTTATATTTATGTGGAGAGTACTAGTTAAAAACTTTTTTTAAATAATACATATTCTTAAATGAGATATCAAAAGACATTCCACAAGATATAACAGGTATTGTTCTAAATTTACCCTCGATACCTGGATAATCTTCTTAGTTTACGTTACGGTTAAAGAAGCTGAAAGTCTTGTTTTAAACTTACTATGTTTCCCTTTCCATTTGATTTCGTGTTGTTTACAAGTTTAAAGAGTATTACTACATAATTAATGAAAAAACATCACTCCATTTCGGCTGCAATTCATTGATTTGTTGTATTACTTTAAAATAAATATTTATACATACAATGGGATAGTTTCAAATTTTAATATGTTTTAGTGGTACAAATTTATTAGATATATTTTCACCGATATTAAGTGCCTCCATGATTTATATTAGGTACAAAAGACTGTCTATTTCCACGTCTTTCAGTTATTAAATATATATATATATATATATATATATATATATATATATATATATATATATATATATATATATATATATATATATATATATGCATATAAGTAGAATTAAAGTTTTAGTTCCCCTGAGCTTACTGCTACAGTCTTTCCTTTTTTTAATTCTTCCATGATCTCCCAGGGTGTCGCCCTATTTGCTTTGTCTCAATATCTATCATCAGAATGTGATTCACTTCCGTTCCTTGTTGTACGTCTTCGTTTTAAATTCTGTCCTTTCTTAATAATCCTAATGATCGTTTAAATCCTTTCCATTACTGTCGACTCAAACTTACTTTAGTAATTTTTTGTATATTCCCCATGTCTCTTCACCCTAAACTAAATTACTTTTAACACGCATTTTTTAAACCTCATAATACCAGAGTATTCCATAGAGACAGTTAATTGTTTTCATTTTGTTATTCTATTATTAATCTACTTGTCATCTACGAGGCTGGTTTGAAAAGTCCTTGCAAAAATAAAAACTACTTATGTGTTTGGGGGGGTAAACCTTTTTTATTTTTCGACATAGTCTCCTTTTAGGCTTATACACTTCGTCCAACGATGTTTTAGTTTGTTGATCCCTTCCGAATAATAGGATTTGTCCAAGTCTGCAAAATATCCATTAGTGTCTGCAATCACCTCCTCGTTTGAATAAAATCTTTGTCCCGCCAGCCATTTCTTCAAATTGGGGAACAAATAGTAGTCCGAGGGAACCAAGTCTGGAGAATAGGGGGATGTGAAACGAGTTGGAATCCTATTTCCATTAATTTTGCGACCACAACTGCTGAGGTGTGTGCTGGTGCGTTGTCGTGATGGAAAAGGACTTTCTTGTGGGCCAATCGCGGGCGTTTTTCTTGCAGCTCGGTTTTCAAACGGTCCAATAACGATGAATAATATTCACCTGTAATAGTTTTACCCTTTTCCAGATAGTCGATGAGGATTATCCCTTGCGAATCCCAAAAGACAGTCGCCATAACCTTTCCGGCCGAAGGAACGGTCTTCGCCTTTTTTGGTGCAGATTCCCCCTTGGTAACCCATTGTTTAGATTGTTGTTTGGTCTCAGGAGTATAGTAATGTATCCATGTTTCATCCACAGTGACGAAACGACGCTTAAAGTCCTCCGGATTCTTCTGGAACAGCTGCAAACCATCCTTGCAACACTTCACACGATTCCGTTTTTGGTCAAGCGTGAGCAATCGCGGCACCCATCGTGCGGATAGCTTTCTCATGTCCAAATGTTTATGCAAAATATTATGTACCCGTTCAGTCGAGATGCTCACAGCACTAGCAATCTCACGCACCTTAACTCTTCTGTCATCCATCACCATATCAAGGATTTGATCAATGATTTCTGGAGTCGTAACCTCCACAGGCCGTCCAGAACGTTCAGCGTCACTTGTGCCCATATGGCCAGTCCGAAAATTTTGAAACCACTTATAAACTGTTCTAATCGAAGGTGCGGAGTCACCTTAATATTTATCAAGCTTCTCTTTAGTCTCCTGAGGCGTTTTGCCTTTCATAAAGTAATGTTTAATCACCACACGAAATTCTTTTTCGTCCATTTCTTGAAAATCACTCGACTTCCTTGATTCACACGAATGCTAAACACAAAGAAATAGACCAATATGGCTGAAACTTGGTGTGCGTTCATTCAAGAGATGCTACTAACTAAACATGACCTTGATACGCGCCGGTGGTGCCATCTCTCGGACTTTGCACGGACTTTTCAAACCAGCCTCGTATATATATATATATATATATATATATATATATATATATATATATATATACATATATATATATATATATATATATATATATATATATATATATATATATATATATATATATATATGCCAGACAGAAAGATTAGGTTTAGATAGACGAATAGACTGTTGAAAGAGACCTGCATTTTCTGTAATTTACGGACTCTGAAAGAAGAAATTATTTTTTCACGGACACCCAAACACAATACTTCCTTTAGCAAAGAAGTAACACTAGTTACAAAATATGAAATTACTTAGAAGATTATAATTTATTTTAAATAATATTTCAGCTCCATTTAATTCCCTTTTTTCTTTTTCTTATTCCTAACCTACCCAAATCTTTCTTACATCAAAACTTTCCGACATCTCAGTCTCAATATTATTACACATCTGCCTCCCTGCTAATCTTAGCATGCCGTCTGGCGAAACAAGCCCACTACTGCAATTCAAATCTCCTCCTCTCGCCCCTTTATTTTACCATTCCTGTTTAAATTTCAGGAATTGCTTGCTAATTTAAATGATATTAACGCATTGCTTAACTAATGCGAATGGTATAGCTTGGTTTTACATACCGTGTTGATTTACAAACTACGTATTTTGAATAATATTAATCAAAATCGATAGTTTTAGGGTTATGTGTATGAATTCCTGTTGAATTGTGGCAGTATATAGAATTGAGCAACAAATAGTTGCGACGCATTTAACTGAAAATCCAAAGTTTATATAATAAATGTCAGCTTAATCTGATGGGAAACCCCAAAAACTTTTAATCCAATGACTCATAATTAAGCAAATAATATTTTTTGTTGCTATGGCCATAGGCAAATAGGGTATTAATACCATATATACCGCAATTAACGGTTTAGCGATTACTATAAAAACGAACAATTTGAATAGGAACACTGGCGACTTCAGTATATAGATCACGTTGTTAAGAAAAGGAAGCAATCATATTATCAGAATGAAATTAGCGCGCGACCCTGTCGGTCTGACCTAAAACCAAGAAAGCAAATCAACCCTGTTTGCCTCTTTCTGTAAGTTCGATGATAGTTGCCTATTCTAAGTGAATTTTCAGAAACTTTATCGATGGGAGTTCATTACCTTTTTTATATACCTATCAAAATCGCTATGTTATCTCAGAATATGCTAAATTAGTAAGGAGAAAAATGCAGAAACACTTATCTTAAAATAAAATTGGTAAATAAAATATGTTTTTCAAGGTTTTAACATTTAAAATACTTCAATAATTCTAAATTCAATTCCCATGCTACGTCAGACATGAAATATCCTAATTCAATTTATACAGAAAGTTGAAGGTTAAAACGGTATTTAACCCACTTAAGACGCTAACTTTACTTAGGACTTTGAATAATTTCAAAGTTTAAAGTTATACATTAATATTAATACCCTTTAATCTGGAAAGCAATACGTAGATTCGAACAGACATACTGAATCAAGCTGCAAACTCTTTAACTAAAGATATATATATGTATATATATATATATATATATATATATATATATATATATATATATATATATATATATATATAATTTTTCTATTGAATCTTTTGTTTACATAAACTTGATTGGTTTTTCTTGGGTATTTAGGTTCTTTTGGAAAATACAAACTAGTTTATTTGACGTTTCGCTTTATTTTTTTTAAGCATTTTCAAATATTCTGTATTTTTTAATATTCATTCTAAAATTAGAAAACACGAGGTTAAAATCTTTTAAGGCAAATTACAGGTTTAAAAACATATAACATTTTTACGCACACTCGGACATTTAAAATATTTACACTATAACAAAAACAAATTGCTCTCGAGTATATACCTTGAAAGTCAACTATTGTGTGTTTGTGAATTTCAGATTCTATATTTCTTTCAGCATATCGGGTATCGTATTTTTTACTGATTTTTTTAAATTTTATTATCTATAATGGGTGTCTTAACTAAAAAATTATTATTGATGTTAAGTATATATACCATTTTGTATTATTAAGAGGATATGCATGCCAGCATGTTTATTATATTATATATATATTAATTAAATTTGTGTAGATATGACTGATTCCTCTTATGTCAGTAGTATCATTCACATTGTTTTCATCTTTTTTTATTTCAATCATCTATTTGATCTGTAGTTTGGCATAATTCCGCTGTTTGCAGAGGACCTTGGTTTCATTAAATTTAAAGTCATGTTTTTCTTCTGCTTCGTGTTTACTAAGGGCAGTGGAAGCATTCCTAGTATTTTTGTGGCCATTCAGTCTGTTTTTTAGTAACTGAGAAGTCTTTCCAATATATTTCTTCGGACAATTCGCACACGGTATTGCATACACAACATTAGATTCATTCATTGTGGGGATATGGCTTTTTAAGTTTGTAAATAATGAACTTAGTTTATTTTGAGTTTTATGGCAAACTGTAATGTTATATTTTTTCAAGACCCATTTCAGCTTCTCAGAAAGTTCTTTTGTATAAGGAAGTGGTAAAAATTTATCACAGTTTTGTTTACTATTTTTGGTGTTGTTTTTTGAGTTATTATAATTTGTTTTATATTTTTGTTATGGTGTAAATATTTTAAATGTCCGAGTGTGCGTAAAAATGTTATATGTTTTTAAACCTGTAATTTGACTTAAAAGATTTTAACCTTGTGTTTTCTAATTTTAGAATGAATATTAAAAAATAAAGAGTTTTTCAAAATGCCTATAAAAAAAATAAGGCGGAACGTCAAATAAACTAGTTTGTATGTTCCAAAAGAACCTAAGTACCCAAGAAAAACCAATCAAGTTTATATATATATATATATATATATATATATATATATATATATATATATATATATATATATATATATATATATATATATATATATATATATATATATATATATATATATATATATATATATATATATATATATATATATATATATATATATATATATATATATATATATATATATATATATATATATATATATATATATATATATATATATATATATATATACATATATATATATATATATATATATATATATATATATATATATATATATATATATATATATATATATATATATATATATATATATATATATATATATATATATATATATATATATATATATATATATATATAATAAATAGCCTGGAAACATTCCTCTTGGGGTAGGGCTACCCTTTAGGTCCTCTAGATCTAGTTTATGGGTTGATCAGACCCGTTTTCCTTGTTGTTATATTTCTCTGCTTAGATGTTTCCAAAGTTTTCTGTTAGACATCTTCTCCTTCCAGTTCGTAATCCCTGCCGCTTCCATGTCTTCCTTGATTTGCTACAGCCATCCTATTCTCGGTCTACCCGTCCTTCTACGTCCTGGTTCCCATTGAAGTATTTCATATATTGGTGCTCCTGGGCCTGCTCTCCATGTGTGCCCTAGCCATTTAAATCTCTTCTGTTTTATTTTTTTGACTAAGTCCTCTTCCACTTCTTCCAAAATTTCTTGATTAGTCCTCCTTCTGTAGACTCTTTCACATATTCTTATTGGCCCTAGGATCGCTCTTAATATCTTTCGTTCCATTCTTCTTATGTCATCCTCTTGTTTCTTTGTCATGCTTATAACTTCGGTAGTATACATTAGTTTTGGGAGTATTATTGTCTTGTATATCTTCACCTTACTGTGTCTTCCTATTATCTTACTACTTAACAATTTCTTATTGCTATGGAACAACTTGTTTGCTATTATTAATCTTTGCTTTACTTCCATTTTCTTGTTCCCATCCCAATACAGCGTCACTCCCAAATATTTAATCTTATCTTCTTTACTCTTTCGAAGGTATATTCGTTTATTCTAATCCTTTCCATTTCCTGATCATTCTGTTTTCCATTTTTCATTATTTTGGTTTTCTCTTCATTTACCTTCAACCCCATTTTGGATCCTTCTATGCTTATTTCTCTCACCAGTTCCGTCATTATTTCGTAGCTCTTTGTACGAGGCATGTTTTTTAAGTAAGTACCGTTTTGGAATTAAAAAAAGACATGCAAAGATATCGCTATAATTTTATTTTTACATGAAAACCTGTACCTTAATCTACTTTTCTACATAATTTCCGTGAATATTGAGGCACTTGTCATAACGTGGCACCAGTTTTTGAATACCCTCCTCATAAAATTCTGCCGCCTGACTTGTTAACCACTGTATCACAAATGTTTTGACTTCGTTATCGTCTTGAAGACGCTGACCACCCAGGTGCTTCTTCAAGTGCAGGAACAAATGGTAGTCGCTGGGCGCCAGATCAGGGCTGTATGGAGGATGATCTAGAGTTTCCCATTTAAAAGATTTGATGAGATCTTTGGTCCGATTAGCCAAATGTGGACGGGCATTGTCATGCAGCAAAACGATACCCTTACTCAACTTGCCACGTCTTTTGTTCTGGATTGCACGACGCAGATTGTTCAATGTCTCACAATAAGACGCTGCATTGATTGTCTCATTACGAGGCAGAAACTCCACTAGCAATACTCCTTTTCTGTCCCAAAAAACTGTGCACATGATTTTGCGGGCAGAAATTGTTTGCTTAAACTTCACTTTTTTGGGTGATTATGAATGTCGCCATTCCATGGATTGTTGTTTCGATTCTGGTGTGACGTAGGCCACCCATGTTTCGTCACCAGTAACAATTTGGTCTAAAAAATGTTCACCTTCATTGTGGTACCGCTCAAGGAAAGTCAATGCACTGCCTAAACGTTGGGTTTTGTGCAAATCCGTCAACATTTTTGGAACCCAAACTGAACACAATTTCCGGTAATTCAAGTTCTCGGTCACAATGCGATACAAAACACTACGAGAATATTGAGGAAAGCAGTCGCACAATGATGAAATTGTAAAGCGTCTGTTTTCTCTCACCTTTTCGTCCACTTTCTGCACCAAATCTTCATTAACGACCGAAGGACGCCCACTCCGTTCTTCATCATGCACATTTGTGCGGCCATCATTAAATGCTCTCACCCATTTCCTTACCATTCCATCACTCATAATGTTTTGTCCGTAAACTTCACAGATCTCACGATGAATATCGATCGGTTTTACGCCTTTAGCACTAAGAAATCGTATAACAGCCCCGTACTTCACAATCGGCGGGACTCACGATTGTCGGAGGCATCTTAAACACTCAGTAAACAACGTATACAATGAAGAATCAGACTGTAATGGCGTCAGTGCGTAGACATGAGATGTAGGTTACCAGCGCGCATGCGCGGAACGCCGACCGTATCGCTGCGGCGGCGGAATCGCAAAACGGTACTTACTTAAAAAACATGCCTCGTATATATATATATATATATATATATATATATATATATATATATATATATTTATTTATTTATATGTATGGGTCATTATTTCTCGACCGGACCCCCCACCTTCTCCAAAATTGGAAAAGATATCTAAAGTTGTAGATAGATTTAAATGAAGGCTTCATGTATCTACTTTCGAATTGTCAGTGGTAAAAATAAAAATTTTAACTTGGCGGGAGGAATGGCATTGATAGTTGTAAAAATTCACTTAAAAATCCTATGTAATTTGCAAACATGAAGCGATTTCTTACTAAAAATTTTCTGACCAAGCTTATGTATTACGACTGCTCCTTGGTCATTAATAGTATTTACATGGAATTAATATTAAAGATATCATACAACTTATCCATAATCCAAACAAGAATTAATATAGCTACAATAAAATAATTTTATGACGAATAAGTTGATTTAACGGCACTCCAGTAATTGTTTTGATATGAAGAGGAAAAGGCTTTTTGTCAAGCATAATCTCTAAATGATTATTCAAATTGCGTTGAAGAATGAGTGAATTTTACTTATCCTTATTACTTCATATAATTTAGTCATAATGGCTCTTTTAGCCACTGGTGTAAGGAAATTGGTAAAAGAAGTTCATAAAACTGGCATACTGATTGATAACCTAACCTATCCTCGTACTGGTCCAGTGCATATAGACAAAAATATTGCCCAAAGGGCGCGCGAAAATCCAATATCCTCAACTAGTCGCAAATCTCAAGAACTGAATATCAATCACATTTTTCGAAGGAGACTTTTGCATGAAGATCTCGGATTATTTGCTTACAAGATCCAAGTCATCCAAGTATTGCAGCAAAATGACCATCTGGTTTGTTAAAGTTTCTCTGTGTGAATGAGTCTCTCTGTATCAATGAGTTTACAAATCTTTAATTTTGCCAGCAAAATAATCTTCTTGGACACTCATTTTCATCTCGGTGGAGACGTGAACAAGCAAAATTGTAGAATTTGGAATTTTGAAAATCGACATGTAGACGTGGAAAATTCAATGCATCCTGAAAGAATGACCGGTGTGGTTTCTGGAGTGGTGGCATTTTTGGCCACTTCTTCTTTTATGATGTAGCTGGCAACAACGTTTCAGTAAATACAGTACGTTACCGAGACATAACTGATTTTCTGTGGCCGGAATTGGAGAATCTGGAGGAGCTTTGGTTCAGCAGGATAGCGTAATATGTTGTACCAGCGTAATTGATTAGCCGCTGCGCAGCTGCGATTTGAATCCGTTAACCTCTCATTTTAATGAGGAACTGATAAGGACCGTGTTACTCTAACAATCCACAAAAATCGAGATGTTTTGTGCCTTTTCAATTTTTATGATTTAAAGTTTAAGAATTAAAAAAAAACCATCTCCAATTTCCATTGGCCTGTTGATCTGTCAGTCCACATATTTATCGGTTTGTTGATCCATCATTATCTGTCATCGTAATAACGGTAACTAATAAAAAAATTTCGATTTTTGGTCTCTGAAATGAACATATTTAAAGAGTAGTTAGAGAAAGTTAGAATATGTAATTTAACAGGTTCGAATATATAATATAATATGTCCTGTTTAGGATTTTTCAGATAATGAATCTGAAAATATTATTACTACTTTCCTTGCTAATCTGAAAATTTTGTTTCTATTTTATTCACTACTTTCCTTGCTAATAGAAATGAGTCAAACTGTATTTGTCACATAATTACAATAGTTTTATGAGAAATATTCTACATAGAAGAAGAATTAGCGTTTTAGATAATCATTTACAATAAAACACAGTGCCAAAAAGGTGGAGAAGTCACATGGAACACTTTTTCGGAGTTCTTTCGGTTAAGAAATTGAAACATTACATTTTTAGTGTTCCGTACGGAACACTTATAAGACCACTTCGGTGTATGTCCGTCTGTCTGTCACACCCAATTTTCTCCGAAACTATTTGAAACAGAGTTGAAATTTGGCATTAATATAGGAACTGGTGGCCCCATCAGAGCCGTGTAGTTTTGAAAGTTAAATTTTGACTTAAAGGAAGCGTGAAATCGGAAGAGAAAAAATAAAAAAAAATTACGATGGGGTGTCAAATGTGCACACTTTTCTTCGTATTATTTTTAAAAAACTGCCAAAAATCGCTGCCCCCCCTTATCTTGAAAAGTACTTATCAAAAGGGTGTAGATTGAAGGAAAATTATCACGTGTGTATTAACTTTTATAATTTACCTGGTATATTAAAAAAACAAAAATTTCAAGTGTGTTCTGTGAAGCCATTGATTATTTTATACCTCTGTAATAAATATTTTTATTTTAAAAGTAATAAACGTGCGGGACACTAATTACGCAAGTTCGACTTGCACTTGGCCGGTTTTTTTTATGGGTCTGGTACACGTGCTACAGGGAAGTCCCTAAAGCGCTCCAGGAGCGGCATGAGCGCGGGAAAAGCGATTCACGTTGTTCTTGAATTGCTGTAAATTGTACTCGGTGGGAAACACAGCCCTGGGCAAATCATTTCAAAGGGATAATGTTCTCCATATAAAAGACTGCTTGAAAAGCATTGTACGCGCAGTAACAAGCTGAACCTCATACGGATGTGAAGTGTGTTCGCTAACAGCACCTAGATTTTTAAAAAGGAGTTTCAGGTACAAATCCAGGAAATATAATTTTAACATGTTACATTTCAAGGTTTTGGAAGGTGTTAAAAGTTCATTAATGAAGCTTTTATAGTTCTCTGCCTTAAGATTGTCCCAAAAATTATTAACGCTTCCGAAACAATTCTAGTCAGCTTTCTCGAAAGGATCTAGATTTTGCTCAAAGACGGTATCCTCAAGTAGTTCATTCAATCTCAGTTCATCAACAAATATCAGAGATACTTGGTTCATAACACTTGTTATGTCCTTTATGTAAATGGAGCAAAAGTAACAATCACTTAAGTTACTTTTAGATTTCGTCCGAATCATTAGCACAGCACGTACGTCGAATTTCTTGTAACATACGTAATACAACAGACGTGGACCCAAGTTTCCATCGTGTAAAATTTAAAGCGAATAAAAACTATCATGAGGCACTTTTTTCATACACATGCTGCTTTTATTGCGCTTTGTGGATTCTCGCGTAGCACGTGCATCACGCCCGTAAAAAATACACGCTACATTCCTTAAAGGCATACATTGCATGACGCATTTCGTTACATGGTAACTTCTTTTAATGCTTTTTGTAACTAACCCAACATTTAGGTTTTATTCCACCTTATTATCTACTTTTACAATTAGTCTGAAAATAGTTAATTAGGGTATTCTTGGAATTGATATTGAACTTTATAAGGTATATAAATTTAATAATGGGGATTTTCCATCTGTCATATTTATTTTTGTTTTTTCATTTAGAATGGAACTGTGTTTTTCAAACGGTTTATCTCTAGGCATTCCAAAAGGTTTAACCTTTTTCCTTTGTTTTCTACATGTAATATTTCTAACTGGTCATTAAATTGATGGTTCTATTCTATTAAATGATTGCTGTTTGAAGAATCTGTTTTGTTCTAAAGAAAACTTCGTTTGTGTTCTGAAATTCTAGTTTCAATTGAGCGCCCTGTCAGTCCTACGTACGCCTTAGTACACGAACCGCAATTCAATTTATATGCCCCTGATTTTTCACCTTTGTTTTGTTTCACTTTCGCTTAGTTTTTACAGCTATATTTATATTATTTTGGTTTAAGTAGTTTTTAATTTTTTTCTGAAGGTGTGCCAAAGTAGGTTAACGATTTTTAATTGACATTGCTGTCTTTAGTTTTAGGATAGACTTCAGAAATAGCTTTGTTTTTAAGTTTTTTTTTATTAAGTACTGAATTGACCATATTTGGAGAGTAACCATTATTTATTTTGGTTTGTATTTAATTTGTTTTATTAAATTTAATTCGTTATTGAAATCATTTTCAGATAAAGAAACACTCACTAGCCTATGTAACATTTGTGGTATGCTATAAATTTGTGTTGTTTTGGGTGGTTTGAAGTGTTGTATATTATTGTGTCTGTATGTAATTGTTTGTGAAATAAGGAAAATTTGTGTTTGTTGTTATTCCTTGATACAATAACATCTAGGAAATTAAGTGAATTATTTTCCTCAATTTCCATCGTAAATGTTACATTTTTCTGGATGGAATTAATGTATTCAACTGTCTATCCGTGCCATTGAAACAAACTAAGATGTCGTCTACATAACGGTACCAGTATCGTAAAGATTTGTACGTACCATCTTTTTCAATTATATTCTCGATGTTAATCATAAAAATGTTGCTAAAAGTGGACTTAAAGGACTTCTCCTTCTGGGCTATTGCAGATTGAATTAGTAAATATAAAATAATTTTGTTTTAGCAATGTTTTTAGTAGGTTGAGAATATCATGTTGTATAATAATACTGACGTTGTTTTTATTTGATAGATGTTCTACCATAACAATTGTTTCGTTTGGAGGTATGCTGGGGAAAAAATTTTGTACATCAAATGATAATAATTTGGCTCTTGAAGGAAGATTTACATTTGAAATTTTCTATATTAACTCTAAGGAGTTTTTTTATAGAAAAGTGGGTTGAAAATTTGTACGATTTTTAATCGTGTCTATAAGAAAATTTGTTGAGAAATTGTAGGCTGGTGCTGCCATATAGGAGACCATTGGCCTAATCGGATAATCTTGTTTGTGTAGTGTAATTAAAGAACAGAGTTGGAGTGGTTGGGGATTCATATCTGTCAATTTGATCATTTTATAATTTAGTATGTTACTGGAAGCTTTCGCTATTTCTAGGCGGATTTCATTTTTAAAAAATTTTGTTGGGTTTTTGCTTAAAGTCTGAAAATTTCCTTTTTTAATAAAATCTTTTTTTTCCATATATTGTGCCTTGTTGACTGCGACTGTGGTATTTCCTTCATCTGCTTTGGTGAATATAATATTTTCTTCTATTGCTTTCTTTTTAATAAGTTTTGCTGTGTTATTATCTTGATTTGCGTTAATGTGTTTGCTGTTTAAATATTCTTTTTTAATGATATATGAACACGTGTATTTCTTAGACATGTTTAAAGGTAAGTCGTTTAAAGCTATTTCTGTTTCTACTGCTAATAACGCTAATTCCATTATATTGAAATTTTTATCTAAATTATGTTTAAATCCTTTATTTAGGAGGTTTGTTTCTTGAGTTGAAAGAGTTGTATCCGAAAAGCTTATAAACTGTCTGAAAAACTTGTAATTGGAAATTTTTTTTCGTTTTTCTATATCTGCCATTAGATTTTGTTTTTGTTTGATAAATAACATTAAGGTATTCTTTTATTGTTTTAACTATTTTTTGTCCATGATGGATCAAATTTTATCTCTGATGTCTGAATCAAAAATAGTAAATTCCATTGGTTATAGTCTAAATAGAAGTTCAGTATGAATTACCTTATCATAAATGTTGAATGTATCCCTGTTGTTGTATTAAGTCGTCGGGTCTTCGATGATCTATTTCCTTTTTCCTTTGTTGACTGCTATTTGAGCTGCTTTGCTCTTGTTGTTCGTCTTCAAATTGATATAACGTGGCACAACATCTTTCTTGAGGTACATGTTTGGGAACCAAATGTTTTACGTTGCTATAGCGTATTTTAGTAGTAAACTAAAATACCGGTAAGCCAATGTGCTACTACGAGCTACTTTTAAACTTTGAATTGTTTTGACTTTTACTTGATGGAAATCCATAACTAACGTAATGAAAAACAATTTGTCAAAATGTCCCCTTTTTATTACAAAATTGCATGACGCATTTCGTTACATGGTAACTTCTTCTCATGCCTTTTGTAACTAACAAACATTTAGGTTTTATTTCACCTTATTATCTACTTTTACCATTACTCTGGAAATAGTTAATTAGGGTATTCTTGGAATTGATACTGAACTTTATAAGGTATATAAATTTAATAATGGGGATTTTCCATCAGTCATATTTATTTTTGTTTTTTTCATTTAGAATGGAACTGTTTTTTTCAAACGGTTTATCTCTAGGCATTCCAAAAGGTTTAACTTTTTTTCTTTGTTTTCTACATGTAATATTTTTAACTGGTCATTAAACTGATGGTTCTATTCTATTAAATGATTGCTGTATGAAGAATCTGTTTTGTTGTTAAGAAAACTTCGTTTGTGTTCTGAAATTCTAGTTTTAAATGAGCGCCCTCTCAGTTCTATGTACGCCTTAGTACACGAACCGCAATTCAGTTTATGTGCCCCTGATTTTTCACATTTGTTTTGTTTCACTTTCGCATTTTTTATGAGTTTTCCTAGTGAGTTATTAGTTTCTACAGCTATATTTATATTATTTTGGTTTAAGTAGTTTTTAATTTTTTTCTGAAGGTGTGCCAAAGTAGGTTAACGATTTATAATTGATATTGCTGTCTTTAGTTTTAGGATAAATTTCAGAAATAGCTTCGTTTTTAAATTCTGAATTGACCATATTTGCAGAGTAACCATTATTTAAGGCAATTTGTTTTATTAAATTTAATTCGTTATTCAAATCATTTTCAGATAAAGAAACACTCACTAGCTTTTGTAACATACTGTGATATGCTGCAAATTTGTGTTCTTTTGGGTGGTTTGAAGTGTTACATATTTTGTCTGTATGTGATGGTTTGTGAAATATGGAAAATTTGTGTTTGTTGTTATCCCTTGACATAGTAAGATCTAGGAAATTAAGTGAATTATTCTCCTCAATTTTCATCGTAAATGTTACATTTTTGTGAATGAAATTGATGTATTCAACTGTCTATCCGTGCCATTGAAACAAACTAAGATGTCGTCTACATAACGGTACCAGTATAATCAAGATTTGTACGTACCCTGTTTTTGAATTACATTCTCGATGTTATTCATAAAAATGCTGCTAAAAGTGGGCTTAAAGGGCTTCACATTATAAATCCTTCTGGGCTATTGTAGATTGAATTATTAAATATAAAATAATTTTGTTTCAGACATGTTTCTAGTAGGTTGAGAATATCTTGTTTTATAATAATATTGACGTTGTTTTTATTTGATAGCTGTTCTACCATAACAATTGTTTCGTTTGGAGGTATGTTGAGGAATAAATTTTGTACATCAAGTGATAATAATTTCGCCCTTGAAGGAAGATTTACATTTGAAATTTTCTGTATTAACTCTAAGGAGTTTTTTATAGAAAAAGTGGGTTGAAAATTTGTATGATTTTTAATCGTGTCTATAAGAATATTTGTTGAGAGTTTGTAGGCTGGTGCTGCCATGGAGGAGACCATTGGCCTAATCGGATAATCTTATTTGTGTAGTTTAATTAAAGAATAGAGTTGAGGTGGTTGGAGATTCATAGCTGTAAATTTGATTATTTTATATTCTAGTATGATACTGGAAGCTTTCCCTATTTGTAGGCGGATTTCATTTTTAAAAAGTTTTGTTGGGTCTTTGTTTAAAGTCTGAAAATTTCCTTTTTTAATAAAATCTATTGTTTTTTCTATATATTGGGCCTTGTTGATTGCGACTATGGTATTCCCTTCATCTGCTTTGGTTAATATAATATTTTCTTCTATTGCTTTCTTTTTAATAAGTTTTACTGTGTCATTATCTTGCTTTGCGTTATTGTGTTTGCTGTTTAAATATTCTTTTTTGATGATATCTGAACACGTGTATTTCGTGTAAGTCGTTTAAAGCTATTTCTGTTTCTACTGCTAATAACTCTAATTCCATTATATTGAAATTTTTATCTAAATTATGTTTAAATCCTTTATTTAGGAGGTTTGTTTCTTAAGTTGAGAGAATTGTATCCGAAAAGCTTATAACCGTCTGAAAAAACTTGTGATCGGAATTTTTTTTCGTTTTTCTATATCTGCTATTAGATTTTGTTTTTGTTTGATAAGTGCACTAAGTTTCTTTTTTTGTTTTAAGTATTTTTTGACCATGATGGATCGAATTTTATCTCTGGTGTCTGAATCAAAAATAGTAAATTCCATTGGGTGTAGTCTAAATAGAAGTTCAGTATGAATTACCTTAACATAAATGTTGAATGTATCCCTTTTGTTGTATTAAGTCGTCGGGTCTTCGATGATCCATTTCCTTTTTCCTTTGTTGACTGCTATTTGAGCAGCTGTGCTGTTGTTGTTTGTCTTCAAATTGATTTAACGTGTTCTTGAGGTACATGTGCTAGTACTAGCTACTTTTAAACTCTGAATTGTTTTGGCTTTTACGTGATGGAAATCCATAACTAACGTAATGAAAAACAATTTGTCAAAATTTTCACTTTTTATTACAAAATTGCATGAAACGTTAGAAGTTACCATGTAACGAAACGCGTCATACAATTCTGTAATAAAAAGTGGAAATTTTGACAAATTGTCTTTCATTACGTTAGTTATAGGTTTCGATCAAATAAAAGTCAAAACAATTCAAACGTTTTATTTTCTATGCTCTAACAGTGTCAATATGCGGTTGTAAATATTTTTGGAGCCCTCGTTTTGCACCATGTTGGCTCACCATATCGTACTTTATACCATTACACCTTGTATCTATCAGTTAGAATATCAAGTTGTAATGTCTCGATTAAGCTATTTTTGGTGCGAGAAACTCAAGTTCAATATTTATTTCAGAAGTTCTGTTTCTACTGCTAATAACTCTGATTCCATTATATTGAAATTTGTATCTAAATTATATTTAAATCCTTTATTTAGGAGGTTTGATTCTTGAGTTGAAAGAGTTGTATCCGAAAAGCTTATAAACCTTCTGAGAAACTTATGATCGGAAATTTTTTTTTTGTTTTTTCTATATCTGCCATTAGATTTTGTTTTTGTTTGATAAATACATTAAGTTTCTTTTTTTGTTTTAATTACTTTTTGTCCATGATGGATCAAATTTTATCTCTGGTGTCTGAATCAAAAATAATATATTCCATTGGGTGTAGTCTAAATAGAAGTTCAGTATGAATTACCTTAACATAAATGTTGAATGTATCCCTTTTGTTGTATTAAGTCGTCGGGTCTTCGATGATCCATTTCCTTTTTCCTTTGTTGAGTGCCATTTGAGCTGCTTTGCTGTTGTTGTTCGTCTTCAAATTGATATAACGTGGCACAACATCTTTCTTGAGGTACATGTTTAGGAACCAAATGTTTTGCGTTGCTATAGCGTATTTTAGTAGTAAACTAAAATACCGGGAAGCCAAGGTGCTAGTACTAGGTACTTTTAAACTTTGAATTGTTTTGGCTTTTACTTGATGGAAATCCATAACTAACGTAATAAAAAACAATTTGTCAAAATTTCCACTTTTTATTACAAAATTGCATGAAGCGTTAGAAGTTACCATGTAATGAAACGCGTCATGCAATTTTGTAATAAAAAGTGGAAATTTTGACAAATTGTCTCTCATTATAGTCTAAGATCCGGCTGCGAAATTAGTACATTCATAATGTAGTTGATCAAAATCTAATTTTTACATATTTTTATAAATGGGGAAATCCATTTTTCATTAGGTGCCAATTAAAAAGTGCCCGCCAGTACTATTAATTAAAATATTATTAATTGGCTTTTCGAAAAACATTTCGTTTACGTCTTATAGAAATAAAACATATTCTACTTTACAGCAATGTATTTAAGGACTTTGAAAAGTCACAGTTGCTTTTGATCGCTTAGCCGCAATCTCTTCGCACCCAGGTGTAAACAGGTATAACTTTGTGAAATTTTTTCGTTCATGGCTTATATTCATTTCAATTGTGCCACATTAAAGCTAATTTTTTTCTGTACTCTGCCTATCAAAAAAAGCCGCAAATAGGAGTTTCCTGCCGTTAAAGATGCTAGGTAATGAAAATAAAGTGACAGAGAGTTAGCGCGCAACGCTACTTGTTAGATAAGGATGCTAAATGTCAGCTGTAGGCATTTCTTAAGCCACTGCACATGCCTCGATAGATAGAGTTCTCAATCAACGGTCCAAGTAGTAGTAAGAGCGAATCAATTTAAATACTCCAAAAAATATTAAATAGATAAAATAATAATAATATCAAAAAAAAAAATAATAATAATAATAATAATAAACTTTGATACATATTCTGAAAGAAATTTGACTTCATAAATTTTTGTTTAGTTGTATTTAAAATGACATAACATAATAAAACATTTATTTTAAAGTAAAAATTCTAGTTCATTTTCAAAGTAAAACCAAAAGAGCATATTAATGAAAAATAAAACCTTGGTTACTTACGTCAAAGAATATTTTATTATGTAGGCCGTGTTTGAGCAAATGTTTGATTTTATTGATGTTTTCAGTATAGTCACGAGTTACAAACTAATTACAGTAAATTGTGCATAGTAATTATAGAGCTATAATAATGATTTACAAAATAAATAACTATTCATACAGAAAAAACAGTAGTGTTAGATAAAAAAATAAATTAATTAATTAAAAAATTATAAAAGCTCAGGAGCAGGATGGTAAGATACAACGAATTGTATAAAGTACGCATACCTATTACTCCATCGAAAGCTGACACAGCAGCTTTCAAACCGACAGAGTAGTTGACACAGTCAACGCTTTAAAAGCAGGTAGCGCTTTTTTCGAGGGATCCTTCCTCAAGTATATATTATTGTAAAGCAACTGAAAATAGACAGAAGTCCATATTCCAGCAGCTTACTAACCGTTCTCTTATCTGTCAAATCCATCCTGAGACGCGTTTCGCCATATCACGGCTCGTCAGTCAGGCTAGGATTGACAAACAAGAGAACGGTATCAAGTGGTACTTATCCCAGAAGTTACGGAGCACGATGGTAAGATACAACGAATTGTATAAAGTACGCATACCTATTACTCCATCGAAAGCTGACACAGCAGCTTTCAAACCGACAGAGTGGTTGACACAGTCAACGCTTTATAAGCAGGTAGCGCTTTTTTCGAGGGATCCTTCCTCAAGTATATATACTGTCGGTTTGAAAGCTGCTGTCACTTTCATCGCCGCTATCACTTTCGTCGTTACAAATATCGGAGTCTTCTTCGTTATCAGAAGATTTCTCCTGGGAATTACATAATATGACACTCTCAACCTCTACAGGCGTTGCGTCTCCTACAAACCATGTTGGTTTGAGAAAACCATCTAATAACATCCAGCCATTATTCTCTGCAGCAAACTTGATACAATTTGGCTCAGTGGTATTTAACCACATAGAATTCACATAAATAGTCCTTAACATTTTTTGTTTTAAAGATTTCCAGCATGGTAGAATATGAGTGGAGTCGAAGTCTTTTATAATTTTGATAAATTTTTTATTATTTTTTTTTTGTACCGTACATTTTATGGAACAGAATAAATCTTGCTGCATTTACACTCTGACAATCGGCGATCCCATACATAAGGCACGTGAACTCTTGGACAATTTCAATTTTATCTTCATCGAAGATGTCATATGGGTAAATTAATGACACAAAAACTTCTTGGATTTTTGGATGTTTAACAAATAGTTTAAAGGGACGAACTTTTCCTTTGTTGAAGAAAGCAGCTGTGTAGTCGCTACCCGTGAATGCACGAAATGCTGGAAGCGCAAGACATAAAGATGGGCCTAATTTTTTCGATAATTCCGTACAATTTATACAAACTTCATCTTTATTATTTCCTTTTTTTGATGTACTGTTTGCTAACCAAATTTGTAAAGTCGGAAATTTGTGCATATTACCTAATAAAATTATTAAAATGTCAGTATCTAACGCTTTTACCAAAATTTTAGAATTTTCATGCACTTTGCTGATAAGATATACAATCCTTGTGTCAGCTTCCTCATGTTGGCATGCTAATTCAACTTCTTCAATTTTAACAACTAGGTTTCCAACAGAACTATACGAAAAACATTTCTCTCCAACAGTACTAAAAATTTTTTTACTTCCCAATATTGAAGCAAATGAATCATCCTCCCAGTGATTAGCCAAGAATTTAACCAAGGCTTCTTTAAAACAAAAATTTTTCAAGCACTTTAAAAAATCACTGGGTCTTGTTTGTAAGGGACCATTAATCGTATAAGGTATACCAATACCTTCTCGATTTTGTCTTTCACAGACTTTTATAGACGGTTTTAAATATCTATCGAATACGACATGTACTTCTTGAGCCTTTTTGGTACACAGCTTTATCAATATCGACTCTGCTAATTTTCCGAATGATTGTGGCAGAGTTGAGCCTATTTGATACATATAATAAAAGCCATCAATTATTTCTACGTCAACTTGACCGGGATTTGCTGGGGTGATTTTTAACGTCAATTGTTAACTTAAAGGAGACTTGTCAGTTTTTAGTATCTCGCCTGAACAGGTGAATAGTGCAGGATGTAGGGGCGCATCTTTAACAGCAGGAAACTCCTATTTGCGGCTTTTTTTTTTGATAGGCAGCGTTGTTACATCACGCACAAAAAAAAATTAGCTTTAACGTGGCACGATTGAAATGAATATAAGCGATGAACGAAAAAATTTCACAAAGTTGCGTGTGTGCTGTTTACACCTGGGCGCGAAGAGATTGCGGCTAAACGATCAACAGCAACTGTGACTTTTCAAAGTCCTTAAATACATTGCTGTGAAGTAGAATATGTTTTATTTCCATAAGACGTAAACGAAATGTTTTTCGAAAACCCAGTTAATAATATTTTAATTAATAGTACTGGCGGGCACTTTTTAATTGGCACCTAATGAAAAATGGATTCCCCCATTTATAAAAATACGTAAAAATTAGATTTTGATCAACTACATTATGAATGTACTAATTTCGCAGCCGGATCCCGTACTATTACGTTAGTTATAGATTTCGATCAAGTAAAAGTCAAAACAATTCAAACGTTTTATTTTCTATGCTCTACTAAATAAATGCTCTATGCTCTCTAAATATTTTTGGAGCCTTCTTTTTGCACCATGTTGGCTCACCATATCGTACTTTATACTATTGTACCTTGTTCTGTCAGTTAGAATATCAAGTTGTAATGTCTCGATTAAGCTATTTTTAGTGCGAGAAACTCAAGTTCAATATTTATTTCAGAAGTTCTGTTTGCTAGAGAAGTATCGGGTAAATAAATTTATTTTATTTGCAGGGAAAAATATAGATTAAAGGCAAACAGAATTATTTTAATACTATTTATAATACCTTTTTAGGCAAATAAACAGATTATTTAATTTAACTAATTTTATTTAATTCAAAATACAAGTAGATATTATTTTAAAATACATATTTAAAAAATTAGCATTCAATATGGTAAAACTGTTTCACTAAGCTGAAGAATTAACATAAATTTATTTGAAATAATAATACAGTTTATTCCAAATTAATATACAATACGTGGATTGTATTGACAAAAAAAAAACATTTTTATGTTTAAAATTTATTTTATTTTTCCTCGTTTTAGCTCGATACACTTAGTCTAACGTTTTTGTATCTTTTGTTTCATCTCTAAAAAATACGATTTCTTCAACCCTTCAAAATAGGCGTTTAAACCATTTTTTTCCTGCCGAGCTGTTTCTACATATTCGGAAATAGGGAGTAAATCTGGCGAATATGGTGGATACGGAAGCAATTCGTATCCTAACTCATGGAATTTTGCCATGGTAATGAACAAGTGTACATGCGAGCATTGTCTTGATGAAAGAGGATTTTTTTCTTCGCCAAATGAGGACGTTTTTCTTTCACCGCATTATCGAAACGATCCAATAAGTTGACATAATACCCTTCATTAATCGTTTTGCCCTTTTCAAGTTAAACGACGTGGATTATGCTTCGTACATCCCAAAATACTGTAGCCGTGACTTGTTGGCCGATGAAGTTGCCTTGACCTTCTTTAGAGCCGGTTCGCCACGAAAAACCCACTGTTTGGACTGTTCTTTGGTTTCTGGTGTGCTGTTATGAATTCTTGTTTCATCAACAGTTATGAATTGATGCCAAAAATTATTGCTCTTTAATATTGCCAAACATTCTTTTGAAGGTGACACACGTGCGTGTTTATTGTCAATTGTGAGCAATCGCGGCACCCATTTTGCGGAAAGCTTTCTCATATCCAAATGAGCTGCTCCCATTCAGTTGAGATGCCTACAGTCTGAGCAATTTTACGCGCTTCTACTCTCCAATCATTTATCTCCATATCGTGGTTTTTTTCAGTCATTGTGATGTGGTGAGATCATTTGGACGACCTGGACGTTCTTCATCAAAAATTCTTTTAGGGCCGCGTTTAAATTAAGCTGTCTAATATTTTATAGTCAATAACGAAGGTGCAGAGTCCCCACAAACTTCGTTAAGTTCCCCTTTTATCTCATCATTTGTTTTCTTTTTCAAAAATAAATATTTTATCACTGCTCGATATTCATTTTTTTTTTTCCATGTTGTAAAATCACAAAAGTTATTCTATTTAAATGGCTGCCACTTACAAACTAAATCACGCAGCGACTTGAAAATTTGACACGACTCCTGTGAAAGGTTATATTTATGAAAAATATAATTTTTAAATAGTAGTAACGATATCTCTGGCCGAGGTCAGGTACTTCTCATACAATCCTCGTATTATTAAGTTACGAGTATTATGGTAACAATAAAGTAGCGAAAATTCTTTTTAGTGTTCCGTATGGAAGACCATTTCGGCGTCCGCCCGTCTGTCCGCCTTTTATCCGAAACTATTTGAGATAGAAAGTTGAAATTTGGTACTAATATAGGAATTGATGGCCCCATCAGAGCTGTGTAGTTTTGAAAGTTAAATTTTGATTTAAGGGGTTAGTTTTGGGGGGTGAAATCGGAAGTGAAAAAAAGATTTTACTAGTTCATCGTCAAATGAAAGCTTGTAAAAAGACAAGTTCAAAAATATATAAAATGTAAGACTTGCGCATACTTTCCTTTTTAGAAAATCGCGAAAAATTCTGGAATATTCTCTACAGGATGTAGATTAAACGAAAATTATCACGAGTACATTATCTTTAATAATTTATCTGGTATATATATAAAAAAAAAATCAAGGTCATCAGTTTTTAATAAAGATCGGAAACAAACTTTGCTGAAAACTCATTTGGGGTTTGTTTTGTGAAGTCACTGGTTATTTTATAACTCCGTAATAAAAATTTTTATTTTAAAAGCAATCAACGTACAACACTATTTGCGCAAGTTCAACTTGCATTTTACCGATTATTTTAATAAATACTAACTACCATTATAAATTTTGCTCAATCATAATATATAACTCGTAAGCATATAGCTGCCATAATAAATAAATAATTGTTTATTTAACATGTGGTTTCAATTAACTAGCTAGTTTTATTTGTTGTTAGACAATTTAAACGGAATACTTAATTTTAATTAATTGTGTATCCACAATTATTCAATTGCACTTGTTATAAATTTTAATTAAATTTTATAAAACAAACATGTGCCTGATACTTGAGAAAAAAAACAAAATTAACAATATTATTTTTATTCTTTGACTAAAAAAAGTAAAAATTATCTCACTAAATATGGAAGATAACACACTTAATGGGGTATGAACTTACGGGCACCTTCGTTGACGGAACAAATTTTAAAAAATAGAACCTGCTTGCATACTGGATAGTTTTCTTTACTGACGGCTTGTGTTGTTAAAGTTGTAAGTAAAATGGCTTCCTAAGATTTTGAGATTAGGTTTCTGGTGTAAATAGGTACAAAAGTTAAACTTGAGTATATAGTAAGCCCTAAACCTCTGTTTTAAGAAATTGTTCAAGAACAGCATCCTCAATTCAGAAATGATGTTTACAAAGTTACATAATCTTCCAAGTTATACTGAAGTTTAGGTCCATCATCAATAGAGGATATTTTTATATGTATACAAGAAAGTTAAAGTGAAGAGTTCCTAGATTTGATCCGTGGGTAATTGTTGAAATTAAAAATCTACCAGCCTCCCGTCAATTAACTCCCCAGCCAGTCAAATATGACCCCGTCAATAACCATGTTCCCTAGCTTAAAAACTTGCACAATGAGATTTACTCTATCCCACGCTTTGGAGATGTTCATATGACATAATTTCGGGTTTTGGAAATTTGACTTTCAACAAAAACTTTATACGCAGGTGTGTTTCAGTTTCGTTTCCAATAAAAATATGCTCAGGTTCAGATGCATTTTAAATACAATGAATAGATAACAATTACTGAAATTGGTATTTTATGTGATACTGTAAAAAAAACTTTAAACACAAAATTTTGTCAGTAAAATGAAAATTTATTAATTTGATAAAGAATAGATTATTATAGTTAGTAATAAATGGTATTAGCCTATAGCCTATAGTATATTAGATTTTAAAAACATTTCTGAAAATCATTCACAGATGAATATACAAATTGTGTGAAGAAAACAATTCGGTTTTCGTGATGTTATGGGAACCAGATAGGCCTTGTTTTCTATGCAGATTTTGATTCAGCGATGTAGAGACGTCAGTTGTGACGTATATTTGTGCCTGATCGACTACCCAAAGGCTTTGATAGAGTCTAACGTCACAAAATGGTCGAACTTCTGAAAGGATCTGCGGATTACTGCTCAGAAGTAATATCGATTGAGCGTGGAGTAAGGTTGGGTTGTGTTTTGTCTCCACTATTGTTTAATATACACTCTGAGCACATCTTCAGAGAAGCACTGGAAGAGGCCAATGAAGGAATACTGCTTAATGGGGAATGAATAAATAACAGTCCTTATGCTGACGATACGGCGTTATAGTTGATAACTTAAAGGGTCTACAACATCTTGTGGCAAAAATAAACGAAGTCAATAATCGATACAGCCTCAAACTTAATACCAGCAAAACCAAGTACATGGTAATCAGCGAGTCTCCGGTTTCTGCTACCTTGGTGGTGGTTAACAATCAACAAATACAAAGAGCTCCACAATATTCATATCTAGGTACCATGATAAACAAACAATGGGATCATTCGAAGAAAATTCGCGGCCGAATCGAAAAAGCTAGAGCAGTGTTCCTCAAAATGACATCATTTTTCGAAAGCTCAGCAATAAAATTTAGCACGAAAATGAGACTCCTAAGTGTCCTTCTTTATGGTATGGAATCTTGGACGCTGACTGAAGCCACTTCTAAGAAACTTGAGGCATTTGAATTATGGCTATATCGCCGAATTTTGAAAATTTCTTATACTAACTATATTACCAAGGAAGATGTCTTACGTCGCATGAAAAAGAAACTGGAATTTATGGAAACTGTTAAAGTAGAAAAATTAGAGTATTTAGGACACATAATGAAAAATCCCCACAGATATGGATTACTGCAGCAAATAATCCAAGGAAAGGTATTTGGAAAAAGGGGACCAGGACGCAGACATATTTCCTGGCTAAATAATCTGCGAAACTGGTTCTCGACAAATACTACCGGTTTTTCAGAGCTGCAATAGTTAAAGTAATAATAACCAGAATAATTGCCAATATTCGAACCGAATAGGCACTTTAAGAAGAAGATATTAGATGTTATCAAAATAAAATTTTATTTCGTACAGGAAATTTAAATAACTTATTTAACAAATTAATAAATAAAATTTCAGATGCAATTATCACTAGCGTGTTTTTTAAATTTAAACTCTTACAGTTTTTTTTATTTATAACTAGCGTCTACATTAATACACTGAATATAGCTTTTGTCGAGTTCTTTCAGTACTTTTCAATTCAGGAAAATTTACGGCCCCGGAGGACTTTCTTCAGATGTCTAAATAAAAATATGTCTCAGGATCCTAAATCGGTGCTCTAGGGTGGATATTGTAATTGGGTAACCTGCGCAAGCTTTGTGGATCCTATGTTTGTCACAGTAAAGTTTTGGTACTCGTTGAACTCGGAAGTTTCTTTCTAATGGCCTACTGCGTCCTTTAATAAATCCATCCGTTAATAGTGGACCAGTCTCAAAAAACAATCATCAGCTAGTTTTCAGAAGAGAACTGAGTATGTGCCCAATAGAATAGCTAAGTCTGGTTGACTGTGACAATTTTCAAGGTATTACTCACATCATTCTATAAAGCGGCCAAAAATTCTTGAGAAATTTCGTTCCTCACCAGTTTGCGCTCTGGTGTAAGGAGTTTCAGATACTCCAGCTTTTTAAGCAAGCACTAGGATCTTCGTTCATCGATCCGTCACCAGTAAATCATCAAGAAGCTTGATGATTTTCTCAATTCTTGACCGTCATTGTCGTACAGTTGGGATACTTTTACATTAATAACTTCTAGTCCATTCCCATTTTTAATGAGAAAATTTACCATTGCGCGATGCTCCAAATTAGTTTCAATCATTTTTCAACAAAATGTCCTAAAAACTGCAAAACTCAACGAACTCGTGCAAAATTTCATCCAAGTACTTAAAACACAGCGAGTAATTTAACAACAAAGTGATTTTTTTTTAACGTCAGTTTTACGGCTAGAAAGATAACTTTGGAAAACATCCTCGTATTCACTTCATACCGAGTGGTAAAAAAACTAAAAAAGTGAAACTTTTCTATTTGCACTAAAAATAACTTCCTGAACATCAAAAAAAAAAAATAGAACATATAAAAAATACAATCTGACAAAGTTACAAATATTTGAAATCAACATTCTTGAAAGAGCAAAATTAAGGTCATCTATAATATATATAAAATGCAAAGTCTCTCTGTCTTTCTGTCTATTTGTCTGCTTGTCCGTTAGTGCACTTATCACTCGAGAACCACTTGTCCAATTTACGTTCATTTTTTTTTTAATTTATACATCTGTTCTCCGGCCACCTTATAGGATATATTTTATTACCTTAGGTAACATAAGGATTAAGCAGTGACGATAATAGTGATTCAAGTCGGAAAAAAGTTTGCCGCTAGCACGTTCTCTTGTAATACACTGCCTAAACCATTAAATATGGAACAATATCATGTAGCAAAGAATATAATATATAAAAAGCAACGTCTCTCTGTCCGTTAGTGCGCTTATAACTTGAGAACCACTTATCTCATTTACATGTTTTTTTTTTAATTCATACATTTGTTCTCTGGCCAGGATATCTATAATCTTCTATAATATATATAAAGTGCAACGACTCTCTGTTTGTCTGTCTGTCCGTTAGTGCGCTTATCACTCGAGAACCACTTATCCGATTTTTTTAAATTCATACATATGTTATCTTTTCAGGTTACAGGATATATTTGATTATGTTAGGTAACATAAGGAATAAGAAGTGACGATAATAGTCAATCAAGTCGGAAAAAAATTTCCCGCTAGTGCGCTCTCTTGGAATACGCTGCCTAAACCGTTAAATCTGGAACAATATCTTGTAGCAAGGAATATAATATACATAAAATATAACGTCTCTTTGTCTGTCTGTCCGTTAGTGCGCTTATCACGCGTGAATCACTTATCCAATATATGTATTTTTTTTTAATTCATATATACGTTCTTTGGCCAGGTTATATAATAATAATAATAAAAATAATTATAATCTATATCTATAATATATATATATACAATGCAAAGTCTCTCAGTCTGTCTGTTTGTCCGTTAGTAAGCTTATCACTCGAGAACCACTTATCCGATGTACGTGTATTTTTTTTTTTTAATTCATACATATATTCTTTGGCCAGATTAAGTAATAATAATAATCTGTATAATACATATAAAGTGAAATGTCTCTCTGTTTATCTGTCCGTTACTGGGCTTATAATTAGAGAACCATTTATCCGATTTACGTGTTAGGCAAGATAAGGAATAAGGAGTGGCGAGAATAGTGAATCAAGTCGACGCGAGCGGAGCCGCGGGCACGGCTAGTCAGAGAATAAGTACAAAAGTCTAATAATGTTATTTATAGAAGTTAGAGCTATTATATACCTGGCTCTAAAAATGTTTTGTTTTCTGTTTTGTTTTTATAACTTTTCAGAATACTTTATGTATAAGCTATATTTCTTATAAAAAATGTTTCAAATTTTATGACTTTTAATTCTTTTTGTTGCAACTATTGGCGCCTGGCATTAAAACTAGTCTTCTGGACTAACCATTTTTTTTATCGCTCACCTCCCCGCCTGAGTAGGGGTTTTACCCTCTTTCATATCTTAAGGATATCGGCGAGGAAGTCCAAGTGCCGAAACATATATTTCTGTATTTTACAGCACCTTCTGGACAACGCGGTAGTGCTACCTCGGACGTTATTGCATTTCTGCGAACAACTACTACCTATGTACGTGGTCAGGCAAAATATACTTAAATAATTTAATAAATAAGTATACCGATCTGCGGGATTGAACGCTCGACCTTCTGCACCGTAAGCAAGGTACTACATCACGGAGCCACGGGCCACCAATTAACTAAACTCAATCCATTATTGTCCTTTAGATCGTTCTGATTTGTTATATTCACATCACGAGCGCACGATGATCCGATTTCGCAAGATCCAATGGCTTTGTTCTCTTCAATCGGCGGATATGGTGCTGAGTGCTTTTACATTTTCATGAATATGAAGATTGGCTTCATGCTTGCTTTAGAGGCAACAACTCGCCGATTTTGTGATTCTTTAGCAATAATACAACCCCAGTACTTGGCAGAATGAGGTTCGGAGGAGTTGATACATTTGGCAGAAGTATTCTTAGCTTTTAATCCTGTCGCAAATTTTTGTCATACTATATTTTTATGAGCTAATATGAATATTGGAAATGGTAGAAAAATTGGTTACAAGTCTAAAGAAGGCTGTGAGGGTTTATTATTAAGAAATATTAACTTCTAGACATAAGAAAAGAGTATGGTTAATCTGACAGGAAATCTAGATGGGTATCTTACTATTTATCTTTTTTGAATTTTACATAAAACTTCCTATTTTACATAAAACTAACATTGATAACCGTGTTATATATTTAAGTCGTGCAATAATTTATGGTTGGAATTAAAAACATCTTTACTGTTACGCCAATGATATGTAGCGTACTGTAAACCACACTGTAATCATCCATATGCACATAGCTTCAATATTGTAAGTATTTAAACATATTGTAAGTTAATATTCTTAAATAACACTACTCTATTTGTTAAATAGTAATTTGATGTGTGAAAAATAATAATAAGAAAACATAAAATTTTCCTGAAAAATTACGACTCGAAAGAAAATGCATAACATTTAGTAACGAGTTATAATAGAAAGACCAAACGTATCATAGGTTAATAAAAATAGGAAAACAGGATAGTTGGAAGGGATCGACAGTTGCTGTGTAATAATAATGATTAAGAGACAAGTATTGTGAAACTCTGGAAAACGAAAATACCATTTAGTTGTGCTTTTCTTGTAAAATTATATCATTACAGTAGATTTTATGATTTTTTTTTTATGGGTCCAGCACATGTGCTGCAGGGAAGTCCCTAAAGCGCTACAGGAGCGATACGTGAGCGGAAAAAGCGATTCACGTCGTTCTTGAATCGCTGTAAATTGTACTCGGTGGCAAACACAGTCCTGGGTAAATTATTCCAAAGGGATGATGTTCTCCATATAAAAGACTGCTTGAAAAGCATTGTATGAGAAGTAACAAGATGTGAAGTATTAGCTTGACGTCTATTTCTAACATGCACCGCTCTGGGAGCAATTAAGCGGGCTACATCCTTCGAACACTTTCCATGAAAATACTTGTAGAATAGGCTCAAGTTGCCAACCGTTCTTCGATGTTCCAGCGAATCAAGGCCGCCGGTTCCAATCAGACCAACAGCTCTTCTCTGAATAGAATTCAACAAATGCAATGTATGTTTGGGAGCGGAGCTCCAAACATGGGAGGAATATTCCATAGTTGGTCGAATTGGAGCTTTGTAAAGAATTAACAGTTGTTGTGGGGTGTAAAGGTTTCTGGTTGGAAATAATATTCCCAGCTTTCGAGAAGCTCTCCTTGCTGTGCCTGCGACATGTTCATGCCAGGACACATTTGAGTGACGACGTTAGAGGAATTGAGTGCCCCGCCATGACTATGTCGGGTTCAGCAACGTTAACTTTTTCAGAAAAAACTGCCGCCTGGGTTTTTGTAACGTTAAATTCCACCTGGTTACTGTCACCCCAAGATTCAACCTCTTCCAGGTCTTTGTTAAGTTGAACGAGTATCTGATCTCAGTAGCCGATGTCCGAGCGTTCAAAGAGAATGAAGAGATAAGCGTACTGTCATCTGTAAAGCTCTAGATTGGGTTTCCGGTCTTTTCCAGCAGATCGTTAATATAAATGAGAAAGAGAGTAGGAGACAGTATGGAGCCTTGGAGCACACCGGCGTTGATAGTGAAGGTGTGAAAGACGTATTCCATGAGATTTTCCCATTTAGCAGATCTGTAGTGCCAAATCTTGAGCGGTTTAGGCGCCTCTCTGTCACTGATTGGTAGGATACTCGATGTCGAAAGCAGTTTATGGTCGAAAGAACCTAACGTCGGATTTACGGTGACCGTGTAAATCTCCGGATTGGTGGTTAAAACAGATTAATTATTGAAGACTGGCGAATTCCCCGTCTCGATCAGGGATCCGTGTTGGTTCATCAATAAGCTGAGTCAAGCCACAACTGATTGAGAAAGATTCAGCTTCATACCTTGTTCGTCGGCAGTTCTGAATATTTAAGCCAGTTGACGTTGAGGACATTAAAGTCGCCCAGGATGCCAATTTCGGCATTTGGATAGTTAATTTGTAAATGATCGATGGAGTCTGCATGAAAAGCGAAAAGTGTTCTAAAGTTAGTATCACTTGGTGGTCGATAGAGGATAGAGATGAACGTTGTGGTGTGTTGAGTCGTTATTTTTATCCACATAACATCAGTTTGGAGGCTCCAGAGCCTCTTCTCGTTGGCAAGAGAGGTCGCTTCTGACAAAAAGCTTATTTTCGTATACTAGGTTGTTGCTTAGTTGAGCTGCTGATTGCGTATGGCTAGAGTGGTAGAGATCTTCATCTGATATTTAGTGTCTTAAATTTATTGCTTAGTAAACTTTATTATATTACTAAGTAAATATTTCATTAACCACTCTCTGCATATTTTTTACTTTGAAATTGAAGTTTATTAAATCAGTAACTTTGGCTAGATGTAGGCGATATTATTATTCATTAATGCAAGGATTTATATGTTGGGAAAAATCTTAATAAAAAAGAACACATTCTAAATCATCTTAAGTTGACATAAGTCCTCCTTCAAGACTGTATGGTGTATCCCCAAGGCATAATATTTTGTTCCTCCCTTTGACCTACTTTTTTTCAATTGTATATCAATGAACTTCTGGAGAAAATTTAAAATTCAATGTATGTTGACAAGCTTCTTTTTGTTTATCAAATTAAATGTTTGTACATCCTGAATACATAATACACAGAATGTTCTAACTATTCGATCGACGATACACTTCATATTTTAAAATCATTTGCCATAATCTGTTAAGTACATTCACAGGTTACGAGATATATAGTAAACAAAGATGTTAAGACATCACTCTGTCCAAAAAGAAAAGAAACTGTTAGTTTTTGTATCTTCTTGTCATCGAAAGCAACAAACTTTATTATTATTAACATATATTAACTGTTTCACAATATTTTTTCCTTCAGATATCTAGTTTTGTTTTCGTTCTGACGACCCATCTGACTGCGCCAGGGAGGTTTCCGGTGTTATTTTGACTGGTATGGAAGCTTATACTCCTTTTTCGAAGAAACAGAAAGCCTTGGTTTGACCGAAAATGCAAAGAAGCTGTTGCTTCTAAACATCTTGCCTACCGACAATGAAGTGAAAATCCTAACACCATAAATCGTAACACTTTTATTCATACGCGGAACAGATGCTAAGAAATTATCGACGAAACCAAGGAGGCACACAACCAGCGAATTAGAAACAAACTTCTCGCTTGTTCCGACAATTCCAGGTCTTTTTGGTCAGTCGCTAAGGCAGTTAGCCAAAATTTCACCAAATCCACCATACCACCACTCACACGGCCAGATAATTAATTCTATTGCAACGACATCTGTTGAAAAAGCGAACTTGTTGGCTGAACTCTTTGCTTCACATTCTACTGTCGATTTCCAAGGAAAAACAACACCTACTATTCCCATAGTGCAGTCAAGGATGCCCGATATTGTCTTCAGACAGCGCATCATAAAACGTATTTTAATGAAGCTAGCCACCAAAAAAGCTTTTGGCGCTGACGGAATACCTGCCATAGTCCTCAAAAACTGTGCGAGGGAACTGGTACCAGTATTCTGTAGACTTTTGAACCTATCCTACAGAAAGGGAATATTTCCTTCCTGCTGGAAATGTGCCACAGTGCAGCCGATACCTAAAAAAGGCAAGAAGACCCTGCCAAATAACTACAGACCAGTCGTACTTCTTTCAATAACATCGAAAGTCATTAAAAAGGCTATCAAGCAATATCTTCTAAAATATCTTGAAGAATCCAAGGTTATTAGCGATCACCAATATGGCTTTCGTAAACATAGATCAACAGGAGATCTTCTGACGTATGTAACACATGTTTGGAACAACGCAATTGTACACTTTGGGGAATCTCGAGCGGTTGCTCTTGACATATCCGAGACATTCGACCGTGTTTGGCACGATGGGCTATTGGCTTAGCTACGTTCTTGTGGTATGTCTGAAAAGTTCTGTTTGTGGCTCTCATGTTTACTCAGTGAGTGTTCTTTACGAGTGGCAGTCGACGAACACCTTCACTATCAACGCCGGTGTGCCCCAAGGCTCCATACTATCTCCTACTATCTTTCTCATTTACATTAACGATATGCTGGAAAAGACCGGAAATCCAATCTACAGCTTTGCAGATGACAGTAGGCTTATCTCTTCATTCACTTTGAACGCTCGGACATCGGCTGCTCAGGCGAGTGTCCGCAGACAGCGGGAAGTTGTTCAACTTAACAAAGATCTAGAAAAAATTCTATCTTGGGGTGACAGTAACCAAGTGGAATTTAACGCTACAAAAACCCAGGCGGCAGTTTTTTCTAGCAAAGTTAACGTTGCTGAACCCGACATAGTTATGGCGGGGCACTCCATTCCTCTAACATCGTCCCTCAATTTGTTGGGCGTTAATTTGGGAGCAAATATGTCCTGGCATGAACATGTTGCAGGTATAGCAAAGAGAGCTTCTCAAAAGTAGGTATATTATTTCGAACCAGAAAGCTTTACACTCCACAACAACAGTTAATTCTTTACAAAGCTCAAATTCGACCAACTATGGAATACTGCTCCCATGTTTGGGGCTCCGCTCCCAAACATACACTGCATTTGTTGGATTCTATTCAGAGAAGAGCTGTTCTTCTGGAGACCCGGAACTGACCGGCGGCCTTAATTCGCTGGAACATCGAAGAACGGTTGGCGACTGAGCCTATTCTACAAGTATTTTCATGGAAAGTGTTCGGAGGATGTGGCCCGTTTAATTCCTCCCAGAGCGGTGCATGTTAGAAATACACGTCGCGCTGATACTTCACATCCGTATGAGGTTCAGCTTGTTACTCCTCGTACAACGTTTTTCAAGCAGTCTTTTATATAGAGAACATCATCCCTTTGGAATAATTTACCCAGGACTGTGTTTCCCACCGAGTACAATTTACAGTGATTCAAGAACAACGTGAATCGCTTTTTCCGCACACGTGTAGCTCCTGTAGAGCTTTAGGGACCTCCCTGCAGCACATGTGCTAGACCCATAAAAAAAGTTATAAAGGTAGAAAAGGATTGGGCGAAGTTAAGTATCAAATAGCACGTATTCATCAGAGTAAACTTCAAATCGTCCTTGTCATTGTTTGCAAATGAATTAGAGATTTCAAAATAAACTGTGCACAAAAAATATCCTTGAGAGGATCGTTACTGGTGATGAAGGATTGTTTGTTCGGATTTTATAAAATAGTTTTTGAGCACACACCATATCAGAATACCAAAAATTGATATAAAAATTAATTAAGTGAATGAATTTATTACGCCAAATGCTGTCTCGAAGCTGAGCAAGAGAATATAATTAGTTTGCATTTAATTTTCTGTTAAAATTTCGATTTTTTGTACGGTGGGTGTAGTCAACTTAACATAGTTAATGAATATACTAGTAATAAAAACTTCACTTCTGAAATCTTATAGTTAATCTAAATATTTACCGCCACATCCACTAACAGTGTCTAAAAGTTAGATCCGGGTTAATTGTTATGGAATCTAAAACGTTTAGTTAGCTTTTGTCTTGGATAATGTTACATGTTTTATTGTAAATATCCTAAGAAAAGTTATTTTATAAGAAAATTTACCATATAATCAGACCTTGGAATCAGGTAGAAAATATAATAGTTTTTAGAATTTTAACACAATGTTTCATTTTTGATTTAATTATAAATAAAAACTAATTGTCTGATTTTTATTCTGTTCAACTCTATAACTTTATTATGTTGGGAATGTGGAATCTTTGGCATAATGACACTACTCAGTATATATCACCACTACACCAAACACTCGACGCGCGTTTCGGTAACCATGTCAGCTAGGAGCAATGATTGACTAATCAATCAATCGCTCCTGATGAAGCTAAATAAAGTATTTGGTGTAATGGTGATATATACTGAGTAGCCTATAAGTTTAATTGGCTTACTGATTCTATTACCATTTAAACCTCCAAATTCACAGACATAAACACTTTTTTAGTTTAGGTTAAAAACTAGACTTATTTCACAAACATTTTTCTCTCTGATAATAATGTTAATTTGATCAATAGTTACTTATCTATTATGTATATATATATATATATATATATATATATATATATATATATATATATATATATATATATATATATATATATATATATATATATATATATATATGTATATATATATATATATATATATATATATATATATATATATATATATATATATATATATATATATATATGTACCGGATGACACAGCCAACATGTAACACCCCGTAATTTTTTTATTTTGGAACTCACATATTTGCATCTTTGGGTACTAGGACATTATTAGGCTTTTTTATCACTTAAGAAATATTTTTAACTACTTCCGGTTTGACTGGAAGTGACTGCAACTTTCTTATTTTTAATAGAACCCTGTATATTCTTTATCAATTTCGCTTTGAAATTCTCTTTTCAACGATATATCATAAGTTGACATTTGTTTGACAGGTGACCGGCAAAAACTGATTTAAACTCTTAGACTTAGGCGGCCATGACGGATATACTAGCAATTGTTTTTGTTCGTTTTATCTCACTTTAGAAAGAACTTAAGACTATCCATTTATCGTGCCATTTTCGCGAGTCTAGGAGTGGTTCCTAGAAAATTTTATGCTTTACATTCAGGTACACGAATTTTCTCTTTATATAATGATCAATGACCGAAACTAAGATAGGAACACATATTTTTTATTTAACCTAGTTACACAATACAGGTTTTTTTGCCAACATACATCTAACAGAACTATCTAACGCCAACTGGATTTATAGTTACTGTAAAGCAACTGAAAATAGACAGAAGTCCATATTCCAGCAGCTCACCAGCTGTTCTCTTTGTCTGTCAAATCCATCCTGAGACGCGTTTCGCCGTATCACGGCTCGTCAGTCAGGCTAGGATTGACAAACAAGAGATGGAGTAAAAGGGAGTAAAAGGTATGCGTACTTAATACAATTCGTTGTATCCTACCATCGAACTGGATTTATTATTCTTTTCAGAAAATAAGAAACCTATTTATTAAATAAATATTTAAATGGAAATAATAAAACCAAAACATTTAATAATAAGAATAACACAACAAAACCGATAATTGTAATTAATACTAGAAAGAAGTAATAATTTAACTAAGTAACACAATAAAAATAAATAGGTAAAACTATTTTGTACTAGATGTAAATTTGCTAGGTATTTATTCCAAATGTTCAAAATGCTGTCCGTTGTTAATCCTACACAATCTTGTTTTTCTCACCGTGGCTCTCATAACGTTCTCCAACTGAATTTCAATAATTTGATTTACTGCTCCTCTGCGCTTAGCATTTCTAAATCATTTCTATCTGTCGGTGAATTTTTGTAAACTTTTTCTTTTAGATGGTTCCATATACAAAAATCAAGAGGCGTAAGTTCTGGCGATCTTGCAGGCCACTTATTAGGTCCATTGTTACCTAACCAATTTGCACTAAATCTTTGATTCAAGTAGTTTACATGTAGGGCTGGAGCGCCATCCTGTCGGAAAATAATGTCTCCACGATTTAAAGGTAAAGATTCTAAAAAATCTTCAACATCATTTTGAATTAATTATTAAATATAATAGGATCAGTAATTCTTGTGCCAAGGATGCCCAACAACACGTTAAAGCCCAGTCTTTCTTGATAGGCACTTTCTCGCATAATTCTAGGATTTTCTTGAGTCCAATATCGAGTATTGTTAGGATTAAATAAACCCAAATTGGTAAATCTAGATTCATCCGAAAATAGAATGTTGTAATGAAATTGGTTATCAACGTGGTATCTTTGCAAAAACCAATTACAATAATCCATTCTTCTTTGGTAATCTGTTTGAAATAAATGTTGATTTATTTGATATTTGTAGGACCTGAAATTATATTTTCTTAAAATGCGGCGAGCGGTTTCACGATTTACACCGGTTTGTTCTTCAACATGTCTTATAGAAATTGTAGGATCTACCTGAACAGTGGCCAATACATTGATTTCTCTCTTTGTCAAAAATAAATACATCGGCAGGTTCAATTGGTGACCTTCTAAACTGCTGCTCTACCCTTAAAAACAATTGTTGGGTGGGTGCTTCCTATCGGGATATCCTGCCATG
>CM032455.1:128735278-128760278 GCA_019049505.1 Pachyrhynchus sulphureomaculatus | reverse complement strand
TTACTCTTCGACGAGTTATTTATTGTTAATTATATTAATTATATTAATTCTTTAATTTTACAACCAAGAGATTCATAGGATAATTTAAAAATTTGAAAGTGAATATTAATACTGGACGTTATTTATTATTTGTCATATTTAAGTTTCTAATTATTTAAATTTAACAAGAAGACATAGAAAAGTAATGGTAATAAACAGCAAAAATAACAGAAAGAGAAAAGAAACCTCAACTTTACTAGAAACTAATTTTTTCATAAAAATGGTTTTTTTTTATTGGTTTGGTATAGTTTTGTGTTAGTAAATAAGTATACATGGAGCTCAATCCTTCTGTCTTATTTTTACAGGTTTTTATGTAACACATTTCCAAGAAACTTCTTCTGAAGTAATTAGTCTCAGCATCCAGAATGAAGCTGTTGTTATATTGTACTCTGTGATCTGTATTATTTACGTGTAAGCTCAAGCTAGTTGCGTTAGGTTTGTGTTTACTATCACTTTTGTGTAACGCTAATCTCCTGGAGAGCTTTTGTGAAGTTTGTCCAACGTAGACATTAGAGGTGACAGTTGGATTGATTTGAGGGGGAGTCTTTGAAAATTCTTTTTAATTAGAGCTTAAGGACAGTAATTGTCTAACAAAATGTTTTCTAACAGTTTTACATTTTTTTCTTTAAATGAGGGGTGGCAAATCTTATCTGTTCTGTTCTTTAATCCTCTGATGATGTTCAGTTTCTGTTTCATAGGGTGATAAGAATGGAATGGGATATATCTACCAGAACTTAATTTTTTCCTATACCAGTCGAGTTTGACTGTATTATTTTCAGAGCGTACAACCCTAGTATCCAGAAACGGAACAGCACAGTCAGTCTCCTCCTCAACAGTAAATACTAATTTATGATTGAGAGAATTGTAAATGTTAAGAGTGTTCTGTACACTTCCGGCAGGTAAAGCGACTAGTAAGTCATCTACATATTCAAACAGAAGGGGAAATTCAAATTCCACCTTTGAAATAACAAAATAAAGAAGTTTATTCATAACAATTTCGGCAAGTATTGGTGAAATAGCACTTCCCATTGGGACGCCAATTTTTTGTCTGTAGAATGTACTATTGAAGGAGAAAGATGTATGTTCATATAAAAAAGGAATGATTAGTAGAAACTGTTCCTTAGGAATATTACATATTTCTTCTATTGATAAGAAATGTTCACTTAATATTGATACAATAAGGTCTAGAGAAATGTTAGTAAACAGTGAAACTACATCGAAAGAAGCAAGTACAAAACTTTCTGGCAAAATAAAGCCGTTAACCTTCTTTGCAAATTCGAAGGTATTTTTAATTCTGAATTTATTAAAAGTAGAAAAAGCTGTTTGTAAAATAGAGGCCATAGATTTAGCAAGTGGTTGTGTAGATGCTCCTACACAGGAAACTATTGGTCTTAGAGGTATATCTGGTTTATGTATTTTTGGTAGACCATAATATTTGGTACAAATCCCATTATAAGTTATCAATGTGCGAGCAGTTGCTTCATCTAAAAACTTACTATGTTTTAATGATTTAATTAATTTATTGCATTTAATTTCTACTTTTGAAGTGGGATCGTGATGTATTATTTCATAGGTATATATATATATATATATATATATATATATATATATATATATATATATATATATATATATATATATATATATATATATATATATATTTATAGAATGTCACCGCATATATTGAAATGAATGACTCCTGGGGTGTAGAAGTACATTTTTTTTAATTCGAAAACTTATGAAAAATTGAAAAAAGGCAAAACTGGATTTTACTGCCAAACCAACCCGCACCTGAACGGCCGCCATTGTACGAACTAGTTCAGGTGCAGGCTCATTGTTGGTGTTCGTATAATGCGCCTGCGCTGAGTTAAATCTCACGTTTGTGTTAACAATCGGCATCATTGTGTAGTTGCTTTATTTACCAGTGGCGGAGCGAAAACAATATTTTTATTTCATTTATTTTATTATTTCTTTAGGGCCGATTTTTTACTTTATTATTGAAATCCGCTCTTTAAGATGAATTTTCTGCATCGGTTTTGCTACAAAGAGGTACCAGTTCCAATATATGCGGTGATGATTTCCATAACACCCTATATATATATATATATATATATATATATATATATATATATATATATATAAATATATATATTTGTAATTCGTGAAAAATACGTGATTTTTGCATCAAAAGTACGGGCGTGCCATCACAAAACTAGGACATGTTTCACACCATATCAGAGCTCGTTAGCCAGCCTAGGTAAAGAGGCAAGTCGCAAATACCTAGTATCGGAACGAGAGATTCAAAAGGTATTAACCCGAAAATGTCAGGAGCTAACAAACCTTAACGTACTTCCTGTGTGAAACTGTCTAAACTTTTAATTCAATAAACATTCGAAACGCTTAGGTAAAATAAGAATTAGTACCTTCGTTATTATCGGCGATAGGGTACTAACACCTCTGTTAAGTTAATAGCGGTAATAGTTAATATAAAGAACTAATACGACTTTTGGATGATTACCGGTAACTCTAAAAAAATGAAGATCAATATAAACAGGAACGCTGCTGACCCCCGTATAGAGATCTCTTTCTTACTTCACCCTCCATCTTCACATTTTTAGCGATTTATTTAGCAGAATAGCACTTCCATTCTCCAGAGGGCGGTGTAACACGTAGCCATGATTCTAAACAAAACGGATAAAGAAATGTGCTTCCTTATGTGACCGGGAGTACGCCCGTTTCTCTATGCTGTTTCTACTGTGTTTTGTCAAAGTTTTATTTATCATTGTCAGTGCTTACTGTCAATGTTGGTCATTAACAAAGAGTTTGCCAGTTGTGCTCGTTAGTTATATGCTGTCGGGACCGAAAATCGTAGCAGGAATCGGTAAACGCCGTCTTTCCGGGGCTATCGTGGACGGTTTCGGGATTTTTCAGTAGGTTGTTGGTTACTGATACCTTTGTGTCTCATCTTATTACGCATTTCTTTGTAGCTGGAAGTTCGTTTCTGTTTAAGGTCACATTTTTCTCAATTCTGATGACTTCAGGGTTGATTCGTGCTACTATTCTAAAACTATTTAAATTGAGTTTGTGACTTATTGTTAACTCATGTTAAATGAGAGCTAACGTAGCCTTATTACTACATTAAAGATGCTAAGTTTGTGTTCTGCGAACATTATGTTGGTTTGTTTTATAAATCCATCATTGCAATTGCTACATGTAATGCTACATCTGTTTTTTGTCTTTATTTTCTCTTTTGGATTTCTGAGTAATAATACTGTTCTACTTGCTATTGTAGCTGGTAAATATATTGTAGTTTCGTAGAAGTCATCTGACGGTGTGTTGTTAAGGAAGTGTGATTTTAGGTTTGTCTTCAGATGGTTTTTGAGGTTTTTCTTGTGGCTCTGATGTTGTATCTTCTTTTTGATTATATGTGTGCTATATCAGTTTTGTTTGAGTGATTTCGTGATACTGTTTTTTTCCTTTTACGTGTTTATGTTATCAGTTAGACTGAAAGATTTGGAGATCAGAATATGCATTATTGCTTGTAATAGTGATCGGAAGTGATGTGAAATACCTATTGATATTGATAATCGAACAACATAGATAGGTTAAAAAATAATTGACTATACCTTTTTCGCCACCATCATATATTACTCGGAAAGTATCGGAATGCAGATGTCCAAAGAACTGTCCAACAATGACTGAGTGATATTTCCTTACAATTTTCAAGTATATCTTGTTATGATAATCTTTGTACATAATATGATTAGGTGCAGAAAGTCCTTTATGCCTCTCATCTGATCCTGGAGGTATGTGGCCAACGAGATATACCTGTAAAGAACAAAATCTACTATATTAAAGTTATATAAAATTAAATATTATAAAAAATAAATATCACAACATAATAATATACTATTAAAATTCTGAATTATTGTGTTTTGCATATACTCGGCGTTAAAATTCCAATTTGAAATATAAAAAATTAGATAAACTAAAATAGATTTTAGTCCTCTTCAACGTCAATAAAGCGGTATTGTGTAAAATTATTTTTCTTCTGCAGATAGGTTAAAATCATTTAATGATCACATTACTTATGAACGATTAGTGCTATAGAAGTAACTGTCGAAATAACCACATGCACACCAATAAAATCTAAGTACTAACACTAGGTGATAAATGGTTATACTCACTGATACGACTGGAACTAACAGTAGTCAAAATAATAGCCGGTCAAGTGCAAGTTGAACTTGCGCAATTAGTGTTCCGTACGTTGATTGCTTTTAAAATAAAAAATTTTGTTACGGAGGTATAAAATGATCAGTGACTTCATCAAACATACCCCAAATGAGTTTTCAACAAAGTTTGTTTCCAATCTTTACTGAAAACTGATGACCTTCAAATTTTTGTTTTTTTTTTTTATATACCAGATAAATTATTAAAGGTAATGCACTCGTGATCATTTTCGTTCAATCTACACCCCATAGAGAATATTCCAGAATTTTTTCAAAATTTTCTGATCAGCAGTTTTCGAGATAAGTGGGGTGGACTGCGATTTTTCGCGATTTTTTAAAAATAATGCAAAGAAAAGTGTGCGCAAGTACAAGCTTTCATTTGACATTCCACTAGATGACCTAGTAAAAAATTTTTTTTTCACTTCCGATTTCACCCCCAAAACTAACCCCTTAAGTCAAAATTTAACTTTAAGAAATACACGGTTCTGATGAGACCATCAATTCCTATATTAGTACCAAATTTCAACTTTCTATCTCAAATAGTTTCGGAGAAAATCAGGTGTGACAGACGGACAGGCAGACAGACAGACAGACGGACAGACACCGAAGTGATCTTATAAGTGTTCCGTACGGAACACTAATTATGGAATGGGATATGGCGTAGTTTAAAAATATCAGAAGTCTCTACAGATTCTGAAAGCAATTAAAATAAGTAGAATTCCTATATTCAGCGGTGAATTCATCGGCTAGTATACGTTTCTTATTCAAATAATCAATTAGAGAAAGGTAGCTTAAAATGGCCGATCGACTACTGAATCAAAAATTTGTCCAAATGATAATTTCCTCCAGTCGGCCGAATCAATTAAAAGTGAAGTAAATTAGTAGCTGTCTTTTTATAGCCGTTTCTGTTGTAAGTACGGAATTTTAAGATTTCTTCGGCATAGGGTACAATACTAAATCCTGTTTATGTTAGATAGGTTTAACTCAAATTAGCTTATACCACACAATGCTAAAGTCTTATCCTGGGATGCTCAAGATACATATATTCTCTATGACTAGTAGTTTCAATCGAGGAATGCCAGTTATCTGTAACTGATGACTGAGTTTAATGAAATAATCCAAATTAAATAAAAAAATTTTAGTAATAGCACGAAAAATTATCAGTTTTGGAACTACAACATTGACTGTTAAGCTACCCTTCAGAACATTTAAAATTCTACTATTAAAATGAAAGCTTAAGTTAAGAAACGGTTTCTGTAGTAGTATGTTGCCCTTGCTCAGTGGTATAGTTTCTGGGTATGGTACCGAGGGTCCTAAGTTCCCATCCCCACAGGTCAGTATATCTATTTATTTATTTATTTAAGTATATCTGGCCTGCAGGAATGTAATAACGTCCGTGACAGTATTAGCGCATTGCCTAAAAGGCACTGTGAAATACGAATATATATTTCGACCCTTCGAAAGAAGAAGAAGAAGAAGAAGCTATTTTCCCGTAAGTAATTCGTAAGAAGAGTCCCATCCTTGCCTCAAAAAAGGCCAAAGAAGAATATTTCCTGTACATTTTGTTAAGCGGAACTTCTTCGGGTGAGGTAAGTCAGTATATTTCCAGTTTTTCGATCATTTTATATCTCTGGATCATAATAATGAACTCACGTTTTACCCTAGTCACTATTTTAACCAAAAGATTATATGAAACCTCCTCAAAATGGCCACAAATCCACTTGAATGTTGTGACTCTCAGTCGTTTTTGGTTGGCGTACAAACATTAAGGGATCTATCTAGCTGATAATTTTCTCGCAGCAAAATCAAAATGGATAGTGTGAAAAACACGTCCCTATAAGATATTCAGAGTCTAGCAGATATGTTTCAGCCCTGGTCGTCAATTCTCGAAAATCGCTTCATGAAAGATACTATTCCTTCAATGTATTCAGCATGTCGTTATAAATTTCTGTAGCGGATAGTCCTTTCAAAAAGAAGTACTTAATCTTCTTCTTCTTAAAGTGCCCTCTCTATTCCATGGATGTTGGCGACAATCCTAGTGTATTCATCTCTAATTTGAACGGCTCTGAAGAGCGCGTGAGAGTCGAGACCAGTCCATTATGTTCTTGAGCCATGAATACTTTTTCTTTCCAATGCTACACTTTCCGTTGATTTTCTCTTACTAATAACTATTAGAAACTCGTACTAAGGGTTTCTGAATATGTAACCGAGATAGGCATTTTTCTTCATTTGATTATTTTTTTATTTATTTTTTCTACACGCATTCGTCTCAACACCTCATTATTTGTGATGTTGTCGGTCCATGGAATTTTGAATAATCTTCTGAAAATCCACATCTTCTGCAGATGTTTTATGGTTTCTTCCGTTGGAGTCCAGGATTCTTCACCGGAGAGTAGTATCAAGTATCGATAGCATTTAACGAAGCAGTGTTGTAGCTCCAGTTGGAGACTCTGATGACTTAGTAATGTTCTCATATCTATAAAAGTTGTCCTAGCTTATTCTCTTCTACTGCATACTTTTAGTTCTAGATCGCTAGTTAGCCAACTGCCAAGATATCGGTCCTTTACCATAAATCAATATATATATATATATATATATATATATATATATATATATATATATATATATATATATATATATATATATATATATATATATATACGAGGCTGGTTTGAAAAGTCCGTGCAAAGTCCGAGAGATGGCACCACCGGCGCGTATCGAGGTCATGTTTAGTTAGTAGCATCTCTTGAATGAACGCACACCAAGTTTCAGCCATATTGGTCTATTTCTTTGTGTTTGGCATTCGTGTGAATCAAGGAAGTCGAGTGATTTTCAAGAAATGGACGAAAAAGAATTTCGTGTGGTGATTAAACATTACTTTATGAAAGGCAAAACGCCTCAGGAGACTAAAGAGAAGCTTGATAAATATTATGGTGACTCTGCACCTTCGATTAGAATAGTTTATAAGTGGTTTCAAAATTTTCGGATTGGCCATATGGGCACAAGTGACGTTGAACGTTCTGGACGACCTGTGGAGGTTACGACTCCAGAAATCATTGATCAAATCCATGATATGGTGATGGATGACAGGAGAGTTAAGGTGCGTGAGATTGCTAGTGCTGTGGGCATCTCGACTGAACGGGTACAAAATATTTTGCATAAACATTTGGACATGAGAAAGCTATCCGCAAGATGGGTGCCGCGATTGCTCACGCTTGACCAAAAACGGAATCGTGTGAAGTGTTGCAAGGATGGTTTGCAGCTGTTCCAGAAGAATCCGGAGGACTTTAAACGTCGTTTCGTCACTGTGGATGAAACATGGATACATTACTATACTCCTGAGACCAAACAACAATCTAAACAATGGGTTACCAAGGGGGAATCTGCACCAAAAAAGGCGAAGACCGTTCCTTCGGCCGGAAAGGTTATGGCGACTGTCTTTTGGGATTCGCAAGGGATAATCCTTAACGACTATCTAGAAAAGGGTAAAACTATTACAGGTAAATATTATTCATCGTTATTGGACCGTTTGAAAACCGAGCTGCAAGAAAAACGCCCCCGATTGGCCCACAAGAAAGTCCTTTTCCATCACGACAACGCACCAGCACACACCTCAGCAGTTGTGATCGCAAAATTAATGGAAATAGGATTCCAACTCGTTTCACATCCCCCTATTATCCAGACTTGGCTCCCTCGGACTACTATTTGTTCCCCAATTTGAAGAAATGGCTGGCGGGACAAAGATTTTATTCAAACGAGGAGGTGATTGCAGACACTAATGGATATTTTGCAGACTTGGACAAATCCTATTATTCGGAAGGGATCAACAAACTAGAACATCGTTGGACGAAATGTATAAGCCTAAAAGGAGACTATGTCGAAAAATAAAAAGGTTTACCCCAACACATAAGTAGTTTTTATTTTTGCACGGACTTTTCAAACCAGCCTCGTATATATATGGTTGAATGTAAAAAAAACAAACTGAAAACGGACCAAGGTCCATATTTCAACAACCACTGTTCTCTTGCTCATCAAATTCATCCCGAGACGTGTTTCGCCGGCTAGGATTGACAAGCAAGAGAACAGAATTTTCTAAAACTTAAGCCAGTACTGATGGCCAATAATGGTAAGATATAACGCATACCTCGTGCTTGGCACTTCATCAGAGGCTGACTCGCTGCAGCCATACATGCCGACAGAGTGGTTAGCAGATTGGTAATACTTCACCGAAGATAGAGCTATTTTTCGAGAGATCCTCCCTCCAAAGACACATGTGTATGTAGAACAAACTGAAAACGGACTAAGGTCCATATTTCAGCAGTCTACCCACTGTTCTCTTGTTCGCCTTAACTGTTGCGTAATGTTATGCACTGATAGCTTTTCTCGATGTGAAGTGAGAATGGCTGAACGAGTTTTTATGGAGAGGGACTTACCACGGCCATTGAATGCGTAAATTCAAAACGAGATGTAAAAAAAGTGAGCAGAGCAAGGTCTAATGAAAAACCGGCGAGCTCAGAAGTCGGAGCTCCGGACGGCGGAGTTTTTGTTAGTGTCAGATTCGAATTTTTAAGTGACAATTCAAGAATGTATAAATATTATGATTTTTTTAATTCTAATTTTCCACGCAACAAATGCTTAAAAAAAATCTTCAATTGACTGTTTACTCTTATTTAAAACAATATTGTCTTAAAAAAAAAATGGTAAAGGTTTAAACAAAGCAAAACTTAAAACGAAGAGAATAATTATTAACTGTATAACTGAATTTTAACAGGGTAAGTATGGTCTTCCGTGAGCGGAAGTATATACACTCCTGGACAAAATTAACGCAACAATATATTAAATCATACAAATCTCTATAATGAATTAATTTTAATAATTTCTTATGAACATTGGTTACACTAAAAGTTAGAAAAAACTTATACTTTAAAAGTGAATTAGCTACCAAATTTTTCTATAAGATTCGAATTAAAATTATTCTTAAGACCTAATAACAAAATCGTTGAAATTATGTACTAATGAAAAAAATAAACTGGGACACTAGTAGCAAAATTAATGGTGTAACTGGGACACTAGTAGCGTGTGTTGCCTCCTCTACTTCGGATGACAGCGTTTATGCGCCTAGACATACTTCTAATTAAATTTTGGATAAAATCTTGAGGAATTTGCTCCCATTCTGTGATAACTGCATTTTCAAGTTCCCTCAGGTTTCTAGGTGCAGGTATATGACGTTTCACATTTTTCTTAAGGTGATCCCATACATGTTCTATCGGATTCAGATCCGGGCTTTTTGGTGGCCATTGCATAATCGGTATATCAACTTGATTAAGTACCTCCCTAGCCATGTGAGGTCGAGCGTTGTCTTGCATAAACAGGAAATTGGGCCCCACAAAATGACCGAAAGGCACCACATGTTCTATTACAATATTCTCAAGATAGTAGTCAGCATTCATGGATCTCGTACGGACAGGAACTAACTCTGTGTGAGCATCAAAGCAGATGCCACCCCAGAACATAACAGAGCCACCGCCGAATGGAATCCTAGCAGAGATATTGCAAGGAGCAAACCTCTCTCCTGGTCTTCGCCATACTCGCTCACGACCATCTGGATGTTTTAGACTAACCCTAGTTTCATCTGTGAAGAAAACTTGTTTCCAATCATCCACAGACCAGTTTTCGTGATTTCAAGCAAAACGTAACCTGGCAAGTCTGTTCTCTCTCAAGTAAGCAAGGGCGCAGTGGCTGGTCTCCTACTGTTTAATCCAGCTTCATTTAACCGTCTTCTAACTGTTTTAGAAGAAATTGTGACATTGCGAACAGCTTCGAGTTCGTTTCTTATTATAGAACTAGTAACAGTCCTGTTTCTTAAAGCATATTGTCTTATAAAAACGTTCATCTAGGTCGCTAGTGCATCGTTTTCGCCCTTGCCCTAGCCTTCTAGAATAAGTTCCTACTTCATTCTAGCGTCTTACCATACGACTTATTGTGGAACGATGTTTGCCTAACAAATTGGCAGTATAACTCTGACAATATCCCTCGTCCAATAAAACTGAGGCTCGCACTACCTCGTGTTCAGTTAAATTCCTTGTTCGATTCATTTTTCTAATTCTTCGGTGTCAAAAATAAAACAGTCTACCACAAAAACGTATTACTTTGAAAAAGGGGACAATTTATAAGCTTACTTTTAAAGAAAATCTATGGCATTATTACAGAAAATTGTTTATCTTCTAAAAAATTCTTTAAAAAACTGTAAATCTAAACGAATTGTTTTGATTTCTGTCATGAACAACGAAACAAAATATGCATAGCCTACTATTCAAATACTCGATAAACTTTAAAACTGACATAAGAAAAAGATAAATTAATTTTCAGATTGTTGCATTAATTTTGTCCGAATTTGTTTTTGAGAATGGAAAGTGGTCTAGGCTAACTGGTAACCAATACCCGTAATATAAGGTAATATGTAACAGCGGCTAAGCAAATCGGCAATGAATTTAAGGAGAGCTTATACTCGGCTGGAAAAACCTATTAGTTTTTTGATAATGATTATATTTATTAATAATTATTTTCTTGAAGAATCACCCTATATCTTGATTTAGTTTCATTAGTTATGAACGTATGAACATTAGTTGTAATACTATTTACCTGGTTCTTGTGGTGTACATGAATAACTATCTAAAGAATATGATTATTTATAACTCTTAATTAGAGTTCAACCTTTTCTTCCTTCGCAAACTTAAGTTACGCTACACTATATATTTAATATTTGTCAACTTTAACGTCAGCATTATGTGGTTTAGAAATTTAATATTGTCAAGTACAGCACTATAGCAATATTTCCCCTTTTAATAACTTGCCGACATTATTCTAATTCAAATTGTCTCTAAAATAGAAACACAATTTCAGACTTCTCGTACTTAGTTCAAGTATCATAGGGAAAATCAACTTTGAAACTAATTGCATTCGTTTTTGAATTAAATAATTCAATTCAAGGACCAACTCATAATATACTGCTCAACGTTTATTCTATTTCGGATAGAGATCTATCGAGTCACAGAATTTTCAAATATGTCCATTTTAGTAATACTCTATTCCGTCATCATCATGTATGTATTCCTTGATAAATACTGTGTAAAAGAAGTTATGGTTTTCCTGCCAAATTTCGACATTTTAGTCTTAAATCCGTAAATAGCATAGCGTTTAGATTTTTTGTAGAGAATATACTATGATTTCTAGGTTTTGCTCTACTACTTGTAATAAAAAGAATGATATCGTTGGACGAGGTAAATTGTTAAGATATTCAGAATATAATTTGGCAGAAGTTGCTAGAGACTTCGAGATACCAGTAGTATAAAAAAGGGTATTAAATTTCTTGAGTGTCTACGAATCTTTAGGATTATTTAATAAATTCGTCCAACAATTTGAATAAACGAGAGTTTTTTTATTAGCATTTGTTATTGCAGTAGAACTCCGTGAGGCTTTTTTAAAGGTTGGAGTAGAAATTAAAGTAAATAAAACCAACATAATGAGTCTGCGAGACATAGATGTGATTGTTGCCAACCAATTGCTCGAAAACGTGCTCTCATACTTATGTTTAGGACACATGATCCAATTTGGAAAAGAGAACCAAGATCCGGAAATCTCCAGACGAACAAGTTATAGATCGGAGGTATTCGGTAAATTGGGACATATAACGAAGTCACCAGTTATCTCAATAAATCTTAAAAGGAAAGTCTTTAATATTTGTATAATGCCTGTTCTCATTTATGGTCTAGAAACCACGGCACTAATTCGCAAGTCGGTTAACAAGCTCCAAATCACTTAAGGAGCAATGGAAAGAGCCATGCTTGGAATAGGCCTTCCAAACCGAATCATAAACCAAGATATCCGAGAAAGAACAAAAGTACCGTATGTATTGGAAAAAACAGCATGGCTAAAGAGGCAACGAGTGGCCCACATTGCGAGGCAAGGCTGAATAGATGGACTAATAAATTGTAACATTGTAATATTAACAAGGAGACCAAGAGAATTGTGGGAAGACAACAAAAGCGATTGTGAGGCGACATTCAGAGGATTGCAGAAACGAACTGAACACAAATTGCAATGGATAGAAGGGCATGGAAGGTTTTGGAAGAGGCCTATATTCAGCAGTGGTTAACACAGGTTGAGAAAGAATATAACATGTTATGCTGCTATGAAGCAGATATCGGTAAACTCCTAAATAGATATGGATCATACATATCAGTATTCGGTCACTTATTTTTAAAGTTAGGTTACAGCCAACGAGTTGTATTCTCATATATTAGGTAGGCTGAAAAGTTCTCGGTTCGACACATTGATGTCGCCCTTTTTAAAAAATCCGTATGATTTTCAGGAAATACCGACCTTCAAATGATACGTGTCAAAATATCATGATATTTCGACGATCTCTTTACAAGTTCCAGTGGGTTTAGTGACGTTACTTTTAATATTTTCAAAACAATGGAAAAAATCGGATTTAGTGTGTTCATTAAACACTGTTTTTTGATGGAAAAAATACCATTCAAGCAAAGCAATGGCTCTAAAAGTGTTCCAGGGACTCTGCCCCTGAGAAATCATTGATGATTCTGAACATTCTGGACGCCCAAATAAGGTGGTTACACCGGAAAACATAAAAAAAATTGTCAAAAGAACGTATTGGTCATATTTTGCATGAACATTCGGGCATAAGAAAGCTCTGTTCGTAATGGGTACCGCGTTTGCTCACAGTGGACCCAAAACAACAACGTGTTGATGATTCTGAGCGCTGTTTGGACCTGTGCAATAAAAAGGACTTTTTCATGCGATATGTGACAATGGATGAAACATGGATCCATCACTACATACCGGAATCAAATCGGCAGTTAGCTGAGTAGACAGCAGGCGGTGAAACCCGCCCGAAGCGACCAAAAACACAACAGTCGGCTAGGAAGGTTTTGGTCTCTGTATTTTAGGATACGCATGGAATAATTTTCATCGACTATGCTAAGAAGGGAAAAATCGTTAATAGCGAATATTATATAAACTTATTGGTGCATTTGAAGGCAGAAATTGCAAAGAAACGGTCCTAAATGAACAAGAAAAGTGTTCTTTCATTAAGACAATGCACCCTGTCACAAGTCAGTGGTTACTATGGCAAAATTGCATGAATTGAAGTTCGAATTGCTTCCTCATCTACCGTATTCTCCAGATTTGACCCCCAGCGACTATTATGTATTCGCACACCTCAAAAAATGCTCGCAGGAAAGAGATTTAGCTCCAATGAAGAAGTTATCGCCGAAACTGAGGGCTATTTTGAAGGCAAAGACAAATCCTTCTACAAGGAAGTTATAGAAATGTTAGAAAAGCGTTGTACTAATTGTATCGCTCTTGAAGGAGACTATGTTGATGAATAAAGTAGAATTTTGCAAAAAAAAAAAATGTTTTAAATAGCTACACCAAAAACTTTTCAGCCTACGTGTTACATCATGTTGCTTAAGCTAAAAGACGGAGTAGATAGTGTCTATCACAAGCGAAATGCATATCTGATGTTGGACAGTGCTCCTCGAAAGCCGACTCCAACATATATGCTTCCATTGTAATGCAACCCAATAGGTTTGAAGTCAGAGTTTTCCCTCAAGGTTTTATGGCAAACAGCAAGTATTAGAATAAGGCCATAAAACTAACAAAAACGAAAGGTACCATAACGTCCCGATCCTAATTTAATCGGTAGCATATTATTATCGGAAGAAATATCTCTCTAAGCCGCTTTCCCGAATGTTATAAGTCTTTCCAACTCCAGTTATTACTGTTGACATTATGTGAATGTTGAATATGTATTTAAATTATTGCCGTGTGAATATCCGTAAGATATATTCCTGTTATTTAGGTTTAATTTTCTCAAAACATAGAACATTATGTATTCGTCTAATATTTTTCATTAAATTTCAAGTTATATAAATGATGAGTAGTTTATTTTATAATTAATAATGGCGCTTTACTTGTAATCTAATTAAAAGCTGTTCACAATTGTATACCGTATTTGGTTTAGAAGCAAAAATTATTAAAATATTTCAAAACGTAAAATATATAAATTTAAATCTTAAAATATCATAATAAATAAATATATTACTATTTATTTGTTAAATATGTTTGTTTAGGGCTCTTTTAACCATAGGAGAGAATCTAGCATATTTTTTGGTTAGTTCAGGTTAAATTAGGTCTTTTCATTTACGAAGCCAACAAACTTGAATGCTATTTTTTCAACTATTTTAATCTGAAATGGAAAAGGCAATTTCTGTTGGTGCTGTATTTATGTGCAATAATTAAGATTTACGTATATGAAAAACTACACAGTTTTTTTAAATAAAGAATTTTTGGTGCCTCTGTCAAATTCAGAACTCTTTTGTTCGTATTGGGTAAAGTATTTTTCTTAGGACATCAGTCAATGAAATTGAACTCCCGATTCTATTGTGATTGGTCACTTCTTAAAAACTTTGATACCTTAAATCAAGACCCTACCTCTATAAATATTGGCTGCATTGGTGTAACAACTAAAGACGAAACGAAAAGAATCGCATTTTTAGAAGTTACCAAAAGTGTTCTTCGTATTTGCTGAACCATCTCAAGACGCGTTTCGCCGTATCACGGCTCATCAGCTGGGCTAGGTTCAGCAAATACGAGAACACATTTTTAGTCCTTTATCCAAGTAACTAACGGAAAACTATAACAAATAGATGCTTATACTGCACTCTGTCGGTGACTTACTAAGCCAATTCAAGCAGAGCGGCACAGCACATCTGGCACTTATTGCAGAAACGCACCTTTCTCGAGCTTACTGCTCGAAGGCATAGATGGCAGCATTGGTATATCAACTAAATCCGAAACGAAAAGAATCGCATTTTAGTTAGTTACTTGGATAAAGGACTAAAAATGTGTTCTCGTATTTGCTGAACCTAGCCCAGCTGATGAGCTATGATACGGCGAAACGCGTCTTGGGATGGTTCAGCAAATACGAAGAACACTTTTGTTAACTTCTAAAAATGCGATTCTTTTTCGTTTCGTCTTTAGTTGTTATACCAATGCTGCATTTATGTCTTCGAGTAGTAAGCTCGAGAAAGGTGCGTTTCTGCAATAAGTGCCAGCCGTGCTGTGCCGCTCTGCTTGAATAGGCTTAGTAAGTCACCGACAGAGTGCAGTATAAGCATCTATTTGTTATAGTTTTCCGTTAGTTACTTGGATAAAGGACTAAAAATGTGTTCTCGTATTTGCTGAACCTAGCTCAGCTGATGAGCCATTATACGGTGAAACGCGTCTTGGGATAGTTCAGCAAATACGAAGAACACTTTTGGTAACTTCTAAAAATGCGATTCTTTTCGTTTCGTCTTTAGTTGTTATACCAATGCTGCATCTAAGTCTTCGAGCAGTAAGCTTGAGAAAGGTGCGTTTCTGCAATAAGTGCCAGCCGTGCTGTGCCGCTCTGTTTGAATAGGCTTAGTAAGTCACCGACAGAGTGTAGTATAAGCATCCATTTGTTATAGTTTTCCGTTAGTTACTTGGATAAAGGACTAAAAATGTGTTCTCGTATTTGCTGAACCTAGCCCAGCTGATGAGCCGTGATACGGCGAAACGCGTCTTGGGATGGTTCAGCAAATACGAAGAAGACTTTTGGTAACTTCTAAAAATGCGATTCTTTTCGTTTCGTCTTTAGTTGTTATACCAATGCCGCTATTTATGCCTTCGAGCAGTAAGCTCCAGAAAGGTGCGTTTCTGCAATAAGTGCCAGTCGTGCTGTGCCGCTCTGCTTGTTACTATTAAATAATCTACAAAACCGCATAAATTATTTCCGAATTAAAACTCTGTCTAAAATATTTCAATTAGATTGTAAGAAAAAATGGTAAGTAATTCGCAAACAATAAGTTCCAAAGTTCCAAAACAAAAACTTAATTTGATTTTCTAACACTAAAGTCTAATCTGATCCAAGAACTACAACTAAATAGTTTACATGATAGGTACCATATTGATATATCAAAAATTGAGCAGTGGAAAGACTTTAGGAATATTTACAAATAAAAATGGATAATTCCTATATGCTCTTGCTGCTAAAATAAGATAATTTTCACATCATCCACATAAAAAACTGCCCAAAGGACGTATAAAACGACATATTCGAAGCAATCCCATTTCACCCCTTTTCCCACCTCTTGTATCTTTTATATTGCATGCTATAAATAATCATGTTCAAAATTTTTTCATTATTGTAGCCAAAAACAAGGAAAAATTTTCGTAATACATTTGAAACTATAGAAAATTGACTTCTACCACTTACACCCTCAATCCTTAAAACAATATCGCTTAAAATTTTAGGTTTTTCCTTACTTTACGTATTATGTATGTACTAAATTTAAAATGGGTGTCCCATTGCCGTGCCGATATATATATATATATATATATATATATATATATATATATATATATATATATATATATATATATAAATAGACAGACTGACCGATAAACCGATGGAAATTGAAAAATTTTAGAGACCTTAAAATGTGAAAAGAATGTCAGATCAATCAAAATAATGGAGATAAATTTTTCACCAAATTTATTACGTTCCTTAAGGAAATAAGTAAAAAACTAGTTATATTTCTAGTAAAGCAATTAAATAAATTAAAATAAATACATATGTTCAGTTTGGTATAACCAAATAACACTGGTAATTCTTTGGCTGTATTTTGGAATTGTACCAATAAATATATAAAACTAAAAAACATACAAGTTTATATACCGAATTTTATCCGAAAATTTTACTGAATGTATATATGAAACTATAAAAATTTATATAAATTTTTAAGTTATTTTATTTCAACATATCCAATAAATTTAGTAGAAGGTCCTTTTTGTGAATGGGTTTTATTATCGTAAGCATTTTCTACCCTTTACTTCGTTAAGTTGTCTCGTCAAGCTATAGCGTATATATATATATATATATATATATATATATATATATATATATATATATATATATATATATATATATATATAACGAGTATATATATATATATATATATATATATATATATATATATATATATATATATATATATATATATATATATATATATATATATATATATATATATATATATATATATATATATATATATATATATATATATATAAGAAAGGAAAAGATGTATATCGGCAAATGCAGCTTATTTACATGAAAAGTATGGGCGTCCAAAATTATTAACTACCAGGGAGTGCCATTTACGAATCACCAAACTAAAACATACATGTTTCGCTTTATATTAGAGCTCATTAGCCGGCCTAGGTGAAGAGACAAATTCTCAACACCCAGTATCAGCAGGGAAGTTTTAAAAAACTCAGCGCCATCCGGTGTTAAACTGTTAAGACTTTTAATTCAAGAGCAAAACCCATGGGTAAAATAAGATTTAGTACCGAATAGGGTACTAGTACTGTTATTAAATTAATAGCAGTAATTGTAAAAATAAAGTACTAATAGTAACTAGATGTTTAGCGGTACTTCTGGCTGTATGTCTTTTAAATTACCGTTGCTGATACTGGGTATTTGCAAATTACCTCTTCATCTAGGCTGGCTAAGGAGTTCTGATATGTAGCGAGACAGACATGTCCTAGTTTGGTAGTTTATAGATGGCATAGCTTTGGACGCCAGTACTTCGAATGCAAGAACAAAGAGCATGGTTTTCGTCCACTAAAACCGATATACGTCTTTTTAGTGTTCCGTACGGAACACTTATAAGATCACTTCGGTGTCTGTCTGTCTGTCTGTCTGTCTGTCTGTCTGTCTGTCTGTCTGTCTGTCTGTCTGTCTGTCTGTCTGTCTGTCTGTCTGTCTGTCTGTCACACCCGATTTTCTCCGAAACTATTTGACATAGAAAGGTGAAATTTGGTAATAATATAGGAATTGATGGCCTCAACAGAGCCATGTAGTTTTGAGAATTGAATTTTGACTTAAGGGGTTAGTTTTGGGGGGTGAAGTCGGAAGTGAAAAAAAAAATTTTTTACTAGGTCATCGAGTGTGGTGTCAAATGAAAGCTTGTGAAAACACGAGTAAAAAATATATATATAATATTATACCTGCGCGCACTTTTCTTTGTATTATTTTTAAAAATTCGCGAAAAATCGCTGTCCCGGGCCTTATCTCGAAAAGTACTTATCAAAAAATTTCGAAAAAAATTCTGGAATATTCTCCACGGGGTGTAGATTGAACGAAAATTATCACGAGTGCATTACCTTTAATAATTTATATGGTATATAAAAAAAACAAAAATTTCAAGGTCATCAGATTTCAGTAAAGATTGGAAACAAACTTTGTTGGAAACCCATTTGGGGTGTGTTTTGTGAAGTCATTGTTCATTTTATACCACCGTAACATAAATTTTGACTTAAGGGGGCAGTTTTGAGGGGTGAAATCGGAAGTGAAAAAAATTTTTTTTTTACTAGGTCATCGAGTGTGGTATCAAATGAAAGTTTGTGATAACACGAGTAAAAAATATATATATAATGTAATACTTGCGCACACTTTTCTTCGTATTACTTTTAAAAAATCGCTGTCCTCTACCTTATCTCGAAAAGTACTGATCAAAAAATTTTGAAAAAATTCTGGAATATTCTCCACAGTGTATAGATTGAACGAAAATTATCACGAGTGCATTATCTTTAATAATTTATCTGGTATATAAAAAACAAAAAAAAATTTCAAGGTCACCAGTTTTCAGTAAAGATTGGTAACAAACTTTGTTGAAAACTCATTTGGGGTGTGTTTTGTGAAGTCACTGATCATTTTATACCTCCGTAACAAAAATTTTTATTTTAAAAACAATCAACGTACGGAACACTAATTGTGCAAGTTCAACTTGCACTTGACCGGTTTTTTTTTCTTTATCTTTTCATGCACGTTCAATATTTACTTTGTGTAGAATCGTGGCTACGCATGACACAGCCCCCTGGTGAGATCGGAAGTGAGATCCTGCCAAAAAAAATCACCAAAAAGACTTAACCGCATTTTCTACCACGAGAAAAATATTTGAAGATCTTAGAACTTGAACGTACCTCTTATTTTTTTTAACCAGCAGTAAATTAATTATAACTTGGCAAATATTATATTTATTTTCACTAAAAATACTCCTACAAAATCGAAAAATTTTTTACTTACTGGAATACGAGTATGTACGTGTATTGTAATGAACAAGAATATATTTTTACCTATTACGCTGCGTATATATATTCTTGTCCAATATTAAACCGAACTGTTCGAAAACAGCACACGATATTAACTTCAGCTGTTATATTTTTGGAACCTTTATTAGTGCCATATCAGCTGTTTTATGGCAGTTGTCCCATTAGTTGCCTAACTACAGTGATAATAGTGTCATCAAAATGATAGAGATTAGAGTTTTAAACAAGAATTTGCAATTGGTTTTCGTGTTAACCAAAGTGAAAAAAAAGCTTCAAAAAGAACATGATGACAAATCCTTTATCCTGAACTTAATCGAACAAGTGATTTAATTCTTTTCGAAATATTCATGAGACGCTTGAGGACGATGAGAAAGCTGGCCTTCCACTGACACAAATTGATTGGGCAAAGCTGATATTCAAAAAGTGCCTGATTTAATTAAAATCAAACGTCCATGAGATTAATTCAAGATGAATTAGGGATTATAAAACCAACTGAGTGCAAAATTTGGTCTCTTGGAAAGATTTAAACTTACATGAAACGTTCGTTACTCGTGGTAGCACATACATTCGGACATTTAAATAGTTGTTGAGTCGAAATTAAGAATATATGTTACATCACCAGCCACGTTCAGCTGACCTAGGCCTTACTTGTTAAATAACATTAATCATTTTTCATCATGACAACGCCAGCTCTCACATAGCACGTCAAACAATTGATTATTTGACGGAGGAAAACATCGAATTAATGTATCATTGCCCGTATTCACCTGATTTATCCCCTAATGACTTCTTTTTATTCTCGAATGACAAAAAAAATGAGGGGACAGCGATTCTCGTTACCTCAAGAAGCTGTTGAATCTTTTCAAAACCATGTGTATGCAAAAGTATATAAGTCTTAAAGGCGATTATTTTGAGAAACAATAAAATGATTTGTGCCAATAATTTTTTTTTCTCTCTTTGTGAAAGGTAGTACTCATATTTATATATATATATATATATATATATATATATATATATATATATATATATATATATATATATATAGATATATATATAGCAGTATTATGTTCTTGGGGTAAGCGGTCTTTGGAAAAGAACTAAAAAGTTTTTGACACATTTTTAGCTACGCCAAGCTTTCGAAAATATTTCATTTCCTTCATCAGGGCTACAATTATAGTAGATTATCAATATTTTTGAGATTAAAAGTAAAGAACAACCCTATTTTTTACGTAACATTACAGGACTTACTGCTAAGTGGTGTGTTCAAAAATGGTTCTTTGTGGGGGCACTATATTACAGTTATTCATCAGAAAAAACATGAGAAAAACTCAACATACTCTTCTCTGGGAAATATAATAAACTTTTACTTCATTTTGTTAGTATGGTACGAAGAATTGTGTGGTTGTAAAGTGAATTTAATTGTTATGTTTTCTTGTCATTTTGCTAAGGGCAGTGTGTTTCTTTCTCTTAGTTAAGTTGTGATTAATTTATATTTGAAAGTAGAATGACGTTGACATTTTGTTTGATCGTTTCAAAGTTGAAAAGTTAGTGAAAATCAGTGGGATTAAGAGATATGTCAGATATGTTGTAAGAGTTTGTAACATTCATTTTTTCCTAGATTTTAAGACCATGTAATGTCACTGATTTTTCCATTTCAAATTGTACTTATTTTCATTTTTGTATCGAACGGTATATTAAACAGAGATTCCAAGACGTTCGGTATATACTGTGTTGTGCGGGTTCCTGACCGAACCTCTCGCTACGCCGCGATTGGTGAAATGTTTGATCCGCAGTTTTGATTGGAGCGTCGTGATATTACAGGCAAAAGTCGCACGATTATTTAAGGCTCCGCAGAGCTTGAATCGAGGTTGTTTTCCATCTAGCCGCAGCCAGGCTATTTACCATCTAGCCGACAGGCTAAATTTTCATGAGAGTCGCCAAGTAGGCTTCCTTCGACTGAGCTAAAAAAAATCAAAGCTCAGAACAACCATCATGCGAGCTAAGTACCAGTTTCTTAAATAAAAGCCGTAAGTGTTTGCTAAGAAAAAGTGTAAAATCGGGCGTAGTCCATCAAAACAGGAATAAGAACAGTAAGTCAACAAAACTTCCTTCAATAGACTTATCCCGGAGTAGTGCCTTAACTACAATTTAAAACAGACTAAAAAGTGAAGTGTAAAGCACGACTTTTCGTCTTCGGGGGTTATAATAGTTTAAAATTTTAAATGTAACAACTACTAGTTAGGCTAGAATTTTTTTTGGTAAAACTGCAAACGTTAGAACTTTTTAATTTAAAAAAAAATACAAGAATAAATTCTCTTTTTTTGTTGATTAAAGCTAGTGTCTCACTGAATACCTATCCTACTTTTCAGGGCAAGAACGGCTGTACCAAACTGATTTTTTTTGTTTACCAACAATACTTTCCTTCAGCATTTTTCCATTTTTTAGCTGAAGTTAGATCCTTTCTATTTTAAAATGGATGGTGCCCAAAAATTTGGTACAGCTAAAGCCTTTTAAAAAAAATAGAAATTAATTCCAAAAAGACGTAAGAAAATTATCTCTTACCCATATCTCTCTACCAAGGAAAACTGAGCTAGTGTGTGTTTAATTTCTTTAGTTCTTTTAAAATCGGGGTTCACTCAATTCAGTATCAGAAATTAAAGCGGGTAAGTTCCAATGTTACAAAGTGACGCAATGTACGTGGGGCGCAATTAAACACTTTTTCATAGGCAACAAAATTGCGCTCAAGCGTGGGACAAACAACTTCTCACAGAGTACAAAAAAAAGATGCCTCAAACTGAGGACACTTTTTCATAAGTTACAAAATTACGCCCAAGCTTGGGGCAACATTTTTTCAAACGGTACAAGTTTTCATTTTGACTGCTTAATTGTAATAGATTGGAGAAAATTAAACTCAGATCTTCAATGTCAGTTTTTTTATTGAACGAGTTCGGTTCAAGGTGGATTTCCACCATCTCCCTAAAGATTCTCCTGCCGAGATTTCTCTCTTTACATAGGATTTTGGTTTCAGCAAAATTAAATTCAGTGAAAATTGGCTACTATACTGGGCAAGCGCACAAGAGTTTTTCTTTAATCTGCAATCACTTTTGTGGGAAGTGATTCTGTCTTTTAGGACTCTAGATGTTTATCCTATATAGATTTTTTCACATTGAGAGCAAGGGATGCTTTAAACTACTTCTGAAACTTTTGTGATTTCATCTTTGTCTTTTAGACAAGTGAAAATATTGTTGATAGTTTTTTTGTGTTTAAAAGCAATTTTTAAATTAGGTAATTCGTTGAAAAGTTTAGTTGTTTTGGTGGAGATTTCTTTTATGTATGGAAATGAAAAATAACATGTGATTCGGTTTTCAGAGAGGAAAGCACTGATATCCTGTATAAGATTGTTGTTTTGTTATACAGAGGGTGTGGTTGAGTTAAATAATAATTTATTTATTAATTGGATTGGATAGGAGTTGGTGCGTAGAGTGTCTCGTAGTTTATTTAGATTTTTAAGTCTGAGGGATCCTCTCTATTCTTCTATAATTGTAGCCCTGTTGAAGAAAATGAAATATTTTCGAAAGCTTGGCGTAGCTGAAAAGGTTAAAAAACTTTTTAGTTCTTTCCCAAAGACCGCTTACCCCAAGAACATAACACTGCTGTTTAACTAGTCGGTCAAGACTACCCTTCTCCTCTATATATATATATATATATATATATATATATATATATATATATATATATATATATATATATATGTATATATTATATAATATTCTTTCAATTACTGTAACGAAGAAATAGAGAACCAAATGTATTGGCGGTGGATATGTAATGTAAAGGCTGTAAAGGAGAGAGTTGCAATACAGTTGTGAAGTACAATGACTGAGTAGAATGGTGAGATGAATCAAAAAGGAAAGCATAAACCCTTACTAACTTTACAACCTGGTCTGCGGGCATCGTTTTGCCTTAAAATGAGATGAGTTTTCCATATAAATCTACAAAACAGGTTTAGTTTTGAGCACTATAAAAACAGATGAACCAAAGAAAGAGTAAATACTGTTGTCTGGACTCTGGCTACTGGAAAACTAAAATTATCGTTCAGCGCGATTAACTTGATCGAAGGCAGTCTATCTGAACTCGAATATATGTTTCGGAGTGTGACGTTTTGACGTCTCTTGAAAATAACTAGGGATAATGAAGATATGTTTAGTGGGTTTTCTGTAAAGTCTAATAGAAATAAATGAAAAGGCAATGTTAAATATCGAGATGGAAACGAATCTACCAACCATGCTGTAAGTTGCAAAAACGTATTACGCTTTATTACGTAAAGTGAAAAACTAAGAGAAAATTCTGAAAAGAAGATATACTCAAGGTGATAAACGAAATCTTATTTTGTAGAAGTACTACACTGGAGATCTAATCAAGTGAGAGGTAAACATGTAATTGCAAAACTCTATTACTATACGTACAAAAACCCTGTAAGAGTATTACAAGAAATGAACGCAACAACACAGACGTAAAACATTCAAGACTTGAAAAGAGTTTTCCAATTAGTAACAGCTGAATATCAGAACTTATTTCTTAAATCTCTTTAACTTTTTAGGCTGGCGTTCCTTGTTAATATTTTCGAGCACTTAAATATCATCTCGTCATCGCACGTCACAATGTTAATGTAATAACAGCCAAGGATAAAATTAACGAAATTATATAAAAAGAACTTGATTTGAAATTGGAAAAAGAGACTTTATACATTACAGTGCATTCCAGAAAAAAATAATAGCTAATAGTGCAGTAAAAAAAAAGTCAAAATATTCATGAGATAGGCCTAGTTTAGATACGGCAATATTATGATTTTATCCTCTCTGGGATATCAACAGGAGTATTGGACCTCGAAAAACTTGTGCTCTTTTATTTTTTATTATTATTTAAGTTTTCAAAACGCGTTTTTTTAGTTTAAAATGTGCATAATTCCGGTTATATAAGTTGGATCGAGAAAAAAAAAAAACAAAACTCTTCGTAATAAAATTTTCAACAAATCCTCGTTGGTCTCAAGTCGCCCAAGTGCGAACATAACCTAAAAAAGTTGAAAAAAACAAGCAAAAAACTTTTTTTTTCATTTTATTATACAGGTCGATTAAGAGAACCTATCGGCTTGAAACTTTAAGCAAATATGGCTTTTGTTATAGCAAAAATACCTTGAAATTTTGTTACAAAAATATTGAACCCAGTGGGCACAATTGAATTTGTTATTTAAAATTTGAATGGATCTTTCTTTTCAGAATTTATGTCTTGACTTGGCTTTCCGACGTAATTTTAAAAAAAAAATTGGAGTTATTTTAACCGTTTTTTTTTACATTTGTTTATGAATCAAATAACAACAAATTCGTTTCTTCGGCCATTTTGGAAAAAAAAATTGTTGACGAAAATGATTTTTTTTAACTAAAGTCTCGCTATTTTTTACCAGCTTTGATAAAAAATTGTCAATTTTTTTTCAAAATGACCGAAAAGACACATTT
>CM032455.1:128632778-128732778 GCA_019049505.1 Pachyrhynchus sulphureomaculatus | reverse complement strand
AATAGAAATATGCTTTATTGTCCTAAAATACAACGTATCTGTTGACAAAGCAAGCCTAACTTAAATCATTATTATATTAATAAACACAAATTCAAAGAAAGAAAAAAATAAGGAAACAGAACAAGATTAGTAGTCAATGCAGTAAATACAAAATAAAAGAAATAAAAATTACACATATGTCAACCCAAATGCCAACCACTCAACTACTGTTATATGCTTATTCCAGTTTATCATTGTAGAATTCCTCAAGTACATAGTACGCCTTTTTTATAAGTAGGGCCCTAGTCTTTCGTCTAAAGACTCTCTCGCAATTCAATCCTCTCAATTTGAGAGGCAGATGATTATATATTTTTTTGCCATTATAAACAATTGCAGATTTGATCAGCTTCGTTTTCGGGGCCGGCAATGGCAGGACGAACGCTCGCCTAGTGCCGTGCCGGCTGACTGGCATTGCCTCAAGACGATGTTTTTTAAAGATGATGATAGCAGTTTCCAGGATAAATAGGGCACAAAGAGTAAGAATCCCTAACCTCGGAAACAATGGTCGACATAACTCTCGCAACCCAGCTCCCGAAATATATCTGATAGCTCTCTTTTGCAATACAAAAACAGAACTAAAGTGAACTCGGGAGCAGCAAGCCCAGAAACAGATCCCATACCACAAATGAGCCTCAACCAGTGAAAAATAAGAGGTTCTAGCTATATTCAGCCCCAGGCTACTTGCAATAACCCTTATATATATATATATATATATATATATATATATATATATATATATATATATATATATATATATATATATCTTATATATCGATTAAAATAAATGATTTAAAAAATTATAATTAGTTTGTGTTTTATTTTCTACTAACAGTTCGAGTTCCGAGAGCGTATGTTTATTCCACTTGCTAAAGTAAGGAAATTAAAAAGAGGAATCTATAAAACTTAATGCGATTGGCAATATGCGATGAAAAATTCCTATTTAAAAGATAATTACGAGTTCTCTCTTTCTCAAAATGAAAAGTTTTGTGAGAGCTGAAACTTTTTGCGAATCTACAACTTTTTAAAGCTTATTTGAATCTTCTTAAAACTTTTAAAATCAAGTTTTTATTAAATTAGTTTTTTTATTTATCTACTGTTCAGATATGTTGTGCTTAGGGAAGTTTCTTTTATCTAAATTGTTTTTATGTAGCATTTGTTGAATTAATAAAATTTAGGCATTTCAGAATTCTGGTAATTGATTAGATACCTTTTGTAGCAGATTTCAATAATTAAAGCTTTAAACATTTCAAGAAATAAGTAATAATGGAAGATTTTGTTATAGCTCCTACGGGCTTTTAAAATTAAAACGATTATAATAAGTTTATTGAAATTATAGAAATATTACGTTTACTGCGGTTTATCAACTTCGTCGAGTCCCTAAACGCATAATATGTACCATAGCTTATAGAATTGTGTGATATAAAGAATTTAATGCACAAAATTTATCATCTTCTTCAGCTAGATATGTTTTATCGATTTGATGTAGGCCTCTTTCGTGCCTTTCGGAAATGATCCATTCTTAGCTCTCTGGTACTTGGCTCAGCTCGTCATATTATCGTTGTGGTGGTCATGCTACCTTTCTACATTTAGTCTCCATCTTGTAATTTTATCTTTCCATTCCTTTATGTGCCGAGTAACATGACCTTCAAATTGCCATTTGAGGGAGCTTATCCATTTGATTATGCCCTTATCCTTGATTTTGTGGCGTATACGTTGTGGTCTCTTAGCGTTATGTTTAGTATTTTTTCCATAGCTCTCTGGTATAGCTATAGCAAGTTTCACGTAGGAAAGTTGCTGCGTTCGTTGTATATTTTGGTTTTTATTATAGTTGGTAGTTTCATATTCATTAAATTCCTCATTCTACTATTAACTACCTAACTTAATCTTACACATTTCCTGATTTTACCTACTCTTTTTATGTGCAACTGCTTGTCTCAAGTATCTAGCTGTGTAAACAATTTCTATATATTGTCCTTGTAGTTATACTTAGCTCCAGACTTATTTCTTGCTCTTTTTTTTAGTTTATTTTTATCTTATGAGATTTTAAAATTATGATTAGCAGTTCTTAAATTATTCAACCTTTTTTCTTGTATTGCAACCGCCGATTCTTATCCGTTTAAATTCTTAAATATATAACAATTAACTGTGTATTAACTGTCAAAATTGAACAATGTCCATGTTTTAGCGAATCTATCCAATCATCTCCGGATTCCGATCATCGTCTCACGACTCATTAGCTGGGCTGAGATTGACAGAGAACCCAGTATTTATGACCATACTAGTGTAATATAACAATAAGTAAAAACAACTAATATTGTATTACTGTCATACTGTAATTGCGTGGGTGGACCTACCCTTAGAGATTGCGCTGGCTCGCAGTGATTGTTTGCAAACTGTGACTTTATCGTTGCCATGAATTCTTCTGCTGTCTTTTGGATTAAAAGTCCCCGGTAGCAGGCATGTGTGCTTTTATTATTATTGTATCTTACTATCATATTGCGCTAGCATAGCGAAAAGTACTTTATGTCTTGTTCTCTCCTTTGATGAACTTCGGTGAAAAAATCGAAATATAACGAAGCCTGTAGCGGGATAATTTGATAGATGAAAAAAATAGCAAATAATTGCTAAGATACGGACTTTGTTTTTGGTAGTAAATATTGATTTTTATGGACGTGGATCAATTTATTGTCTTGAAGGGTTTGCGGCAGAATATATGTATACTTCTAATTTTGAGCGCACAAAGTTGCAAGGTAAAAAAAAAAACTGGTATAATTTATCACACGGTCTACAACACGGTTACATCTTTATTTTTTGCGAACTTTGATGTTTGCTGTTATTTTCAAATTACTACTTGAGAATGCTTTTAAAATGTTTGTTTTGTATTTATTATGAGTACATTTTACTGGATATATTGTGTCTTTGTATGAAGTGTTGAAATCTTGTAGAACCATTTTTTTGTTAGAAATGAGTTTATTTCTCAAGGAGCAAAAAACTGTCTAATCTCCTAGCACCGAAATAGCTCAATGCTTTGGGGAAACTTTTATTGCTAATTTTGTAGAAGAATACGAATTGTACTAGGTATGCATACCTATTACTCCATCGAAAGCTGACACAGCAGCTTTCGAGCCGACAGAGTGGATGACATAGTCAACGTTTAAAAGCAGATAGCACTTTTCAACGGATCATTCTCAGGCATATATAGCTAATGTAAAACAACTAAAAATGGACGAAGTCCATATTTCAGCAGTTGACCCACTGTTCTCTTATTCATCAAACCCAACCTGAGACTCGTTTCGCCTTATCAAAGAACATCGATGTAGTAATAGGTACTCTTGTAGAACAATTTTTTTGTTAGAAATGAGTTTATTTCTCAAGGAGCAAGAAATTGTCTAATCTCCTAGCACCGAAAGAGCTCAATGCTTTGGGGAAACTTTTATTGCTAATTTTGTAACATGATTACACCAACATTTATTGTTGTATGTGTAGAGGGTTACCGCTCAGATAGACTATTCTAACATAATTAGGATCAATTCTATAATATAACCTTTATAGAAAAACTTGTTTTCTGACGTTCAAAAATTCTATTTCGTTACGCGAACCCTAATAGAGAATTTCTTTCAAGTCTTTATTAAGTTGTGAAAGAATTTTTTTTTTATAGGTCCAGCACACGTGCTGTAGGGAAGTCCCTAAAGCGCTACAGGAGCGACATGTGTGCGGAAAAAGCGATTCACGTTGTTCCTGAGTCGCTGTAAATTTTACTCGTTGGGAAACACAGTCCTGGGCAAATTATTCCAAAGGGATGATGTTCTCCATATAAAAGATTGCTTGAAAAGCGTTGTATGAGGCGTAACAAGCTGAACTTTATACGGATGTGAAGTATTAGCGCGACGTGTATTTCTAACATGCACCGCTCTGGGAGAAATTAAGCGAGCTACATCCTTCGAACACTTTTCATGAAAATACTTGTAGAATAGGCTCAAGTCGCCAACTGTTCTTGGATGTTTCAGCGAATCAAGGCCGCCGGTCAGTTCCGGGTCTCCAATCAGACGAACAGCTCTCCTCTGAATAGAATCCAACAAATACAATGTATGTTTAGGAGCGGAGTCCCAAACATGGGTGCAGTATTCCATAGTTGGTCGAATTTGAGCTTTGTAAAGAATTAACAGTTGTTAAAGGATTAACAGTTGTTGATTGATTTACTCATGTTCAAAATCTAGGATAACTTTACAAATAATCATCACATCTTTAAGAAAGTATATCCAAATCATTTTAGAAATAAGTTATTAATTCAAAAGTGCATGGAAATTATAAAATATAAATACTGAGTTTTACTTTTTAAAATAATTTTCCATAAATAATAGAGAACCATAAATAAAATACTTTTATCGTTTTGTTCAAATTTCCTAAAAAATAAACAATAGCACGCACAAACAAATTACAAATGTTAAAATTAATTTCAATGCAAAATACAATCTATTGACAAAATATTTGAGGAAATAAATGTCTCGTTTGATAAAATTAAATTTATTTATTTTTCAATAATCATAATTTTATTATAAACATAAAAAATAATCAATTGTATGCAAAGATTTCAAAAATAACGTCTAAATTACATTGGACATATAAATTCAAACACTAAAATAAAATATGCAATTAACAATCATTTTTCACTTCCTTCTTCCAGTGCTCTATCCGTTTCCGACGTTGGTTATTAACATTGGCAATTCTGACCTTATTGATGGCGCTTCGAAACAGCTGAACAGACGTAAGTCCGAACCATTGTCTTAAGTTATATAGCCACGAATGTCTTCTTCTCCCTGGACCTCGTTTGCTATCTATCTGTCCCTGTATTACCAGCTGCAAGAGATGGTAATTATTACGTCTCATGGCGTAGCCAAGATATTCAAGCTTTCGCCCTTTAATTATGAGTGCAATTTCTTTGTCATGGTCTATTGGGCGCAGAACTTCTAAATTGGTGATATGTTCGGTCCAAGAAATCTTCAGAATCAGGCAGTACACCCACATCTCAAAGCCTTCAACTTTTTTCGTTAGTGTTTTCATCATCGTTCACGATTCTACTCCGTACAGGGAATTCGTAGCATTTAGCTAATTTAACTTTTAGTCGGAAAGCCAAATCATTGCACGTAAATAGTTTTCTCATACCATTAAAAGTGAAAACAAAATGGGCTAAAAATTATCAAAATAAAAGGTATTTGAAATTTTAGAGGCACTCTCAAACTGGTTTACTAAAAAAATTGTAATTACCTGACCGCTATGAGAATTCACTAAATAATATATAATTAATAAACTAAACTAACATTAATACAATAATGTAGTTATACATCGTATTACAATGACTGCATACTATCCTATTATCATATTACGACATCATCAATTATTTCCCTAAAGGATGGCTGATATTGTCTTCAGACTGCGTATCATAATACGTATTTTAATGAAGTTGGACACCAAAAAATCTTTTGACGCTGTTAGAATACCTGCCATAGTACTCCAAAATGCGCAAGCGAACTAATATCAGTCTTCTGTAGACTTTTTAACCTATTCTACAGAAAGATAATATTTTTTTCTATATGGAAATGTACCACAATTCAGCCGCTAGCCAAAAAAGGCAAGAAGATCTTGCCAAACAACTACCGATAATTCGAATATTGAATATCGAAAGTTATGGAAAAGACTATCAATCGGCAGGAGATCTTCTGATTGATGTCACACATATTTGGACAACGCAATTGAACACTTTGAAGAACAGAATGGAGAAAAGTTTGGTTTATGGTTCGAGTATCTTCACAGAGCGTTTTTTATGAGTGGCATTCTACGGATTTGTTTCTAATACCTTCACTATAAACGCTCGTGTACCCTAATATCTCCTACTCTCTTTATCATTTACATTAACGATCTGAAGGAAAGGACCAGGAATTCAATCTGCAGCTTTGCAGATAACAGGACGCTTATTTCTTCATGTACTTTGAATGCTCAAACGTCGGCTACTCATGCAAGTATCCACACACAGCAGGAAGTCATTCAACTTAATAAAGACCTGAAAGGAATATTTTTTTGGGGTAATAGTAACCAAATAGAATTTAACGCTACAAAAATCCGCGAGGCAGTTTTTTCCAATCCTCTAGCATCATCACTCAATTTGCTGCCCCTTATGTCGTGGCATGAACATGTTGTATGTATAGCAAAGAGAGCTTCTCAAAAGCCAACAATATTATTTTGAACTATGAAGCTTTACAGTCCACAACATGAGCGACACTTTGGAAATTTTTATAGTGGATTTATCTCTTGATGTGATTACCTATTAGAGCCTGTATTAATTTAAATGTCAAATACCACCTATAAATATCTGAAGCATAGAATTTTCCGTAAAATTTCTCAAAAGGTTTTCAATTTCATCCATCTTAAAATAGAGGTCAAGAATTTTCACTGAATTGACAAAAAATGTACTAACATTGTTCTTGTAACTTCCAAAATATCGTTTCCGTTTACAAACATGTAAAAAAGATATATAAAGAAAATAATAGTACCGAAAAATACCAGTTATACAGTTAGTACTATGTTCTGTATTTGCAATTTGAATCTACTTTCCAAAATCCAAAATAAAATAAGAGTTTCTGATTTTTGTTAAACATAAAAAGAAGTAAGATCAAAATACATTTTATCACGCATTTAAAAGGTAAATGTTTATTAATGAAAGGAAAGTCCGGTTAAACGCAAAAATAAATCATTTCTTATAAACGTGAGTTTAATCTCTTCACCATATTTATTAAAAGCTTTCTTATACAGGGACAGTATACTTGCACATCAGTTAATTAGAACTTTTTACTATTATTTATTCCTACAAATATAACATTTGTTTCAAAACTTTTACATTAATTGAACACTGAGATTTCCAGATCCAAAACTAATTTCTTGTTCGTTTCAATATAATAGTTAGGTTAGAAGTCTTAATGATAGAATACAACGAATTGTACTAGGTATGCATACCTATTACTCCATGGAAAGCTGACACAGCAGCTTTTGAGCCGACAGAGTGGATGACACAGTCAACGTTTAAAAGCAGATAACACTTTTCGAGGGATCATTCTCAGGCATATATAGCTAATGTAAAGCAACTAAAAACGGACGAAGTCTATATTTCAGCAGTTTACCCACTGATCTTTTATTCGTCAAACCCATCCTGAGACTCGTTTCACCGTATCACAGATCGTCGATGTAGTAATAGGTACTTAGTACAATTCTTTGTATCCTACCATGGTGTTCCGAAACTTCTTGGATAAGTACCAGTAAATCCTGTTTTCTTGTTTGTCAATCCTAGCCTGACAGACGAGCCGTGATACGGCGGATCGCGTCTCAGGATGGATTTGACGACTTAAAGAACAGTGAGTAAACAATTTCTATATATTGTCCTTGTAGTTATACTTAGCTCCAGACTTATTTCTTGCTCTTTTTTCAGTTTATTTTTATCTTATGAGATTTTAAAATTATTCAACCTTTTTTCTTGTATTGCAACCGCCGATTCTTAACCGTTTAAATTCTTAAATATATAACAATTAACTGTGTATTAACTGTCAAAATTGAACAATGTCCATGTTTTAGCGAATCTATCCAATCATCTCCGGATTCCGATCATCGTCTCACAACTCATCAGCTGGGCTGAGATTGACAGAAAACCCAGTATTTATGACCATACTAGTGTAATATAACAATAAGTAACAACAACTAATATTGTATTACTGTCATACTGTAATTGCGTGGGTGGACCTATCCTTAGAGATTGCGCTGGCTCGCAGTGATTGTTTGCAATCTGTGACTTTATCATTGCCATGAATGCCTCTGTTGTCTTTTGGATTAAAAGTCCCCGGTAGCAGGCATGTATGCTTTTATTATTATTGTATCTTACTATCATATTGCGCTAGCATAACGAAAAGTACTTTATGAACTTCGGTGAAAAAATCGAAATATAACGAAGCCTGTAGCGGGATAATTAGATAGATAAAAAAAAATAGCAAATAATTACTAAGATACGGACTTTGTTTTTGGTAGTAAATATTCATTTTTATGGACGTGGATCAAGTTATTGTCTTGAACGGTTCGCGGCAGAATATATGTATACTTCTAATTTTGAGCGCACAAAGTTGCAAGGTAAAAAAAAAAACTGGTATAATTTATCACACGGTCTACAACACGGTTACATCTTTATTTTTTGCGAACTTTGATGTTTGCTGTTATTTTCAAATTACTACTTGAGAATGCTTTTAAAATGTTTGTTTTGTATTTATTATGAGTACATTTTACTGGATATATTGTGTCTTTGTATGAAGTGTTGAAATCTTGTAGAACCATTTTTTTGTTAGAAATGAGTTTATTTCTCAAGGAGCAAGAAACTCTCTAATCTCCTAGCACCGAAAGAGCTCAATGCTTTGGGGAAACTTTTATGGCTAATTTTGTAACATGATTACACCAACATTTATTGTTGTATGTGTAGAGGGTTACCGCTCAGATAGACTATTCTAACATAATTAGGATCAATTCTATAATATAACCTTTATAGAAAAACTTGTTTTCTGACGTTTAAAAATTCTATTTCGTTACGCGAACCCTAATAGAGAATTTCTTCCAAGTCTTTATTAAGTTGTGAAAGGATTTTTTTTTTAGGTCCAGCACACGTGCCGTAGGGAAGTCCCTAAAGCGCTACAAGAGCGACATGTGTGCGGAAAAAGCGATTCACGTTGTTCTTGAGTCGCTGTAAATTGTACTCGCTGGGAAACACAGTCCTGGGCAAATTATTCCAAAGGGATGATGTTCTCCATATAAAAGACTGGTTGAAAAGCGTTGTACGAGACGTAACAAGCTGAAGCTCATACGGATGTGAAGTATTAGCGCGACGTGTATTTCTAACATGCACCGCTCTGGGAGGAATTAAGCGAGCTACATCCTTCGAACACTTTCCATGAAAATACTTGTAGAATAGACTCAAGTCGCCAACCGTTCTTTGATGTTCCAGCGAATCAAGGCCGCCGAGTTCCGGGTCTCCAATCAGACGAACAGCTCTCCTCTGAATAGAATCCGTCAAATGCAATGTATGTTTGGGAGCGGAGCCCCAAACATGGGTGCAGTATTCCATAGTTGGTCGAATTTGAGCTTTGTAAAGAATTAACAGTTGTTAAAGGATTAACAGTTGTTGATTGATTTACTCATGTTTAAAATCTAGGATAACTTTACAAATAATCATCACATCTTTAAAAAAGTATATCCAAATCATTCTAGAAATAAGTTATTAATTCAAAAGTGCATGGAAATTATAAAATATAAAATACTTTTTAAAATAATTTTCCATAAATAATAGAGAACCATAAATAAAATACTTTTATCGTTTTGTTCAAATTTCCTAAAAAATAAACAATAGCACGCACAAACAAATTACAAATGTTAAAATTAATTTCAAAGCAAAATACAATCTATTGACAAAATATTTGAGGAAATAAATGTCTCGTTTGATAAAATTAAATTTATTTATTTTTCAATAATTATAATTTTATTATAAACATAGAAAATAATCAATTGTATGTAAATTACATTGGACGTATAAATTCAAACACTAAAATAAAATATGTAATTAACAATCATTTTTCACTTCCTTCTTCCAGTGCCCTATCCGTTTCCGACGTTGGTTATTAACATTGGCAATCCTGACCTTATTGATGGAGCTTCGAAACAGCTGAACAGACGTAAGTCCGAACCATTGTCTTAAGTTAAATAGCCAAGAATGTGTTCTTCTCCCTGGACCTCGTTTGCTATCTATCTTTCTCTGTATTGCCAGCTGCAAGAGATGGTATTTATTACGTCTCATGGCGTAGCCAAGATATTCAAGCTTTCGCCCTTTAATTGTGAGGGCAATTTCTTTGTCATGACCTATTCGGCGCAGAACTTCTAAGTTGGTGATATGTTCGGTCCAAGAAATCTTCAGAATCGGGCAGTACACCCATATCTCAAAAGCTTCAACTTTTTTCGTTAGTATTTCCATCATCGTTCACGACTGTACTCCGTACAGGGAATTCGTAGCATTTAGCTAATTTAACTTTTAGTCGGAAGGACAAATCATTGCACGTAAATAGTTTTCTTATACCATTAAAAGTGAAAACAAGATGGGCTAAAAATTATCAAAATAAAAGGTATTTGAAATTTTAGAGACACTCTCAAACTGGTTTACTAAAAAAATTGTAACTACCTGACCGCTATGAGAATTCACTAAATAATATACACTTAATAAACTACACTAACATTAATACAATAATGTAGTTATACATCGTATTACAAAGACTGCACACGCTCCTATTATCATATTACGACATCATCAATTATTTCCCTAAAGGATGGCTGATATTGTCTTCAGACTGCGTATCATAATACGTATTTTAATGAAGTTGGACACCAAAAAATCTTTTGGCGCTGTTAGAATACCTGCCATAGTACTCAAAAATGCGCAAGCGAACTAACATCAGTCTTCTGTAGACTTTTTAACCTATTCTACAGAAAGAGAATATTTTCTTCTTTATGGAAGTGTACCACAATTCAGCCGATAGCCAAAAAAAGCAAGAAGATCTTGCCCAACAACTACCAATCAGTCGAATATCGAATATCAAAAGTTATGGAAAAGGCTATCAATCAGCAGGAGATCTTCTGATTGTCACACATATTTGTACAACGCAATTGAACACTTTGAAGAACAGAATGGAGAAAAGTTTTGTTTATGGTTCGAGTATCTTCACAGAGCGTTTTTTATAAGTGGCATTCTACGGATTTGTTTCTAACACCTTCACTATAAACGCTCGTGTACCCTACTATCTCCTACTCTCTTTATCATTTACATTAACGATCTGCCGGAAAGGACCAGGAATTCAATCTGCAGCTTTGCAGATAACAGGACGCTTATTTCTTCATGCACTTTGAATGCTCAAACGTCGACTACTCATGCAAATATCCACAGACAGCAGGAAGTCATTCAACCTAATAGAGACTTGAAAGAAATATTTTCTTGGGGTGCTAGTAACCAAATAGAATTTAACGCTACAAAAATCTGCGCGGCAGTTTTTTCCAATCCTCTAGCATCATCACTCACTTTGCTGCGCCTTATGTCGTGGCATGAACATGTTGTATGTATAGCAAAGAGAGCTTCTCAAAAGCTAAAAATGTTATTTTGAACTATGAAGCTTTACAGTCCACAACATGAGCGACACTTGAAAATTTTTATAGTGGATTTATCTCTTGATGTGATTACCTATTACAACCTGTATTAATTTAAATGTCAAATACCACCTATAAATACCTGAAGCAAAGAATCTTCCTCAAAATTTCGCTGGAGAACCACTTTTCCGATTTACGTACTTAAAACCTTTGGTGTTATGCCCTCCGAATTTTAATTGATCTGGTAAGGTAAGATTTATATGTATAGTTTAGTTTAAAACTCCATAATTTATTTCATTCAGAAGATACAATACGTCATCTATAATATATATAAAATCCAACGTCTCTCTCTGTCTGTCTGTCTGTTTGTCCGTCTATCTGTCTGTCTGTCCGTTAGTGCATTTATCACTCGAGAACCAGTTATCCGATTTACGTGTTTTTTTTTACTAACATACATATGTTCTCTGGCCAGGTTATAGGCTATATTTTATTAGGTTAGGTAACATAAGGAATAGACAGTGATGATAATAGTGATCAAGTCGGAAAAAAGTTTGCGCTTAGCCCTCAAGAACCACTTATCGGATTTACATAGTTTTTTATAAAATACATAGGCTCTATGTTATGTTGATAGAACACACAAGGAATAAGCAGTGACGTTAATAGTGAATAAAAGTCCACGCGAGCGAAGCCGCGGGCACGGTTAGTTACAAATAAAAAATACTATTTATATTTATAGTTATTATTTTTAACTCGGTACATTTAGTCTAACGTTTTTCTATCTTTTGTATCCCATCTAAAAAATACGATTTCAAGATAGGTGTTTGTTCCAGAACTAAATCTCGCGAATATGGTAGATGTGGAAGCAATTCGTATCCTAAGTCATGGAATTTTGCCATGGCGATGACACAAGTGTGCTTGCGGGCATTGTCTCGAGGAAAGAGAATTTTTTTCTTCTCCAAACGCGCACGTTGTTCTTTCACAGCATGGTTTAAACGATCCAATAAGTTGACGTAGTACTCTCCATTAATCGTTTTGCTATTTTCAAGGTAATCGACTGGATTACGCCGCGTACATCCCAAAACACTGTGGATAACTTTGTTGGCCGGTAAAGTCGCCTCTCTTTGGAGCTGGTTCGCCACAGAAAACCCACTGTTTGGACTGTTCTTTGGTCTCTGGTGTGCTATGATAATTCCATGTTTCGTCAACAGTTATGAATGGACGCCAAAAATCATTCCGATTGCGCTTTAACATAGCCAAACATTCTTTTGAAGTTGACACACGTGCGTGTTTATTGTCGATTGTGAGTAATCGCGGCACTCATCTTGCGGAAAGCTTTCCCATATCCAAATGAGCTGTTAAAATGTTCTTCACCCGTTCAACTGAGATGTTCATAGTCTCAGCAATCTCACGCACTTTCACTCTCCGATCATTTATCACTATATCGTGGATTTTTTCAATTATTTCTGAGGTGGTGACCTCATTTGCACGACCTGGACGTTCTTCATCAAAATTGCTTTTACGGCCGCGTTTGAATTCAGCTGTCCAATATTTTATGGTAGATAACTAAGGTGCCGAGTTTCCACAAACGTCACTGAGTTCCGCTTTTATCTCATCATTCGTTTTTTTTTTCAAAAACAAATATTTTCTCACTACTTACGAAGCGACTTGAAAATTTGATAGAATTCTTGTGAAAGACTACGTTTACGGAACATATAATTTTTTAAATAGTAGTAGCGCTATCTCTGGCCAAGGTACTTATCATACAATCCTCGTACCTTAATTGGTTAACTCAAAATGTGTGCGTGCCTCTTTTCATATAATGCCATCTCATGGAAAATATGAATACGAAAAATGAGTAAAAGTAATGACAGTAGTAATTACAGTTTTTTTTTATTGAAAGGGGAAATGCACCAAATGTTATTCAAGAAAAAATATTTTAGGTGTACAGCAATGATTATTTTCAAGGAAAATTTGGGTCTATAAGTTTCCGAATGGGGAAATTTTGAAACGACAGTTTTTTTAGCTTTTAAATGTATCGTGATAAGGGTCAGGTCGTGAACAGGACTGCTTAACATATTTTGGAATTGTTTAGGGTACGATGTAACGTATTTCTTTCTGTTTAAATTATTAATCACTGTTTGAAAGGAAGATAGTGTTTTCTAGCTTAAAGGACTTTTCTAAACAATCGGAATATCAATCGATGCAATATTTTGTTTTGAAGTTTTTTCAAAAATTATGATTTGAACATGTATTTTGAATCTACACAAGAGTTATTACAAGCTTCCACGAGTGTTTCGCTAACCATGTTAACATCATCAGGGCGGTGACAACTAAAAATAATATTATACTGAAATAATGTTATACTCAAGCAGAATTGGCCAGTTAAAGACGGTGGTTTAGTTCCGGACAAATAAACAGTACAGAGAATTGTCCTTATTTGGACTCGTTTTATATTTTAAAATTTCAATTCTTTAGCATGCGTCAAATAATTTCATTTTATTACATTTTTAATCTTTTCTAAAATTTTGATAAATAGAAAACCCACCACATTTTTACTTTTTAGCCTAAATGTTGTTTATAGGAAATATTTTTAATGAAGGTAAACATCACATATATATATATATATATATATATATATATATATATATATATATATATATATATATATATATATATATATATATAATGTGCAATAGGATAAAAAATGTTACTTATTTAGTACTGCTATTGCAAATAAGTACTCATTTTGACATTTTTACTCTAAATAGTAACTTAATCCAAGAACTATAGGTTAATAGGTAGTTTATGCTAACATGTTAATCAAATATAGTAGAAAAAGAGTTGTACGTATATTTACTTCTTCTTAAGTAGTATATGTGTTAAAAAAAATAAAATAATTTTCAGGTTGTTCAACGTCAAGATACCTGAAAAGAATGTATAACACGATTTTTATGAAGTAACCCTTTAAACGCCATCTCTTGTTTCATTAACCTCTGATATGATTAGTCTCAAATAATTTAAGACAAAAAATAATTTTCAAATTCCTCTCCAAGCACCAAGAAAGAAATTATGTAACACAATAGGTACGAAGAAACTCTTTTAAAGCCCTCTCTACCTCTTAGTCTTTCCCATGTTTAGAACTTTTAGGTTGCTCCACTCTAAAAACCCTGAAGAGAACGTCTAACACCATATATACAAAGCGAATCTTCTAACCCCTATTTCCGCTCCTTTAACCCATTATATTCGTATATTTGAATATAAACTTGTCTTAGAATTCGTATCTTATTTCAACCAGGAAAAATTCTCATAAGACTATCAAAAATTAACAAGATTTATTGAATCCCTTTTCATTCCCTTAAGTAGTATCGTCCAAAAACTATTCCATTTCTACTTCAATATAACATGTGTATTAATTTTAAACTCGATATCTGATTTCATCTGAGAGTTAGCGTGCCAACAGATAGACAGAAAGACTGACGGAATTAGGTGAGTGTAATTTTCGTGATCTGAGGACTTTGGAATGTGACGAAATAGAAAAAAAAAAACGATTTTTTAGAATGATAATGTAATTAAATTTCCTACAAAAAAATAGTCTTTTTTTACAACTGTTAAAAATGACAATGTTTCCGCATTAATGTCAGTGTGCAAAGTGACACTTGTTTCATTAATAATAAGTTTTTAACGTTACCATAACAGGGTGCGCAAAATATATGGCGCCCTAATGCTCAAGTTATTTATATATATATATATATATATATATATATATATATATATATATATATATATATATATATATTTATATATATATATATATATATATTATATATATATATATATATATATATTTACATATATATATATATATATATATATATATATATATATATATATATATATATATATATATATGTATATATCTATACATATATATATACCGGATAACACAGCCAACATGTAACATCCTGAAATTTTTTATTTCGAAAGTTACATATTTGCATTTTTAGATACCTGAATGGGACATTATTAGGCTTTTTTATCACTTAAGAACTATTTTTAACTACTTCCTGTTTGACCGGAAGTGAATGGAGCTTACTTATTTTTAATAGAACCCCGTATATTTTTTATTAATTTCAATTCGCTTTGAAACTCTCTTTCCAACGATGTGTCACAAGTTGACATTTGTTTGAACTGATTTAAACTCTTAGACTCAGGCGGCTATGGCAGATATATTAGCAATTGTTTTTGATCATTTTATCTTACTTTGGAAAGAGTTTAGGACTATCCTTTTATCGTGCCATTTTCGCAAGTCTAAGTGGCTCCTACAAAATTTTATGCATTACATTCAGTTACAGAATTTTCTCTTTAAATAATGAACAATATCACCGAAATTAAGATAGGAGCACATATTTTTTATTTAACCTAGTTACACATTACAGGTTTTTTGCCAACATTTATTTAACAGAACTATCTAACGCCAATTGGATTTATTATTATTTTTCAGAAAATAAGAAACCTATTTATTAAATAAATATTTAAATGCAAATAATAATGCTTGTCGACTATTCTTTCTGCACTCTCCATAAATTAATAACATGTCTACTTTTTTATCCGTTGAATACATTTTTTTTGACGTAAAGTAAACAATATTAATGGCCATTTTGGTAACACGCAGCAACCATGACTTTCGGTTCGTCTTTTTTATCACAGCCTACTAAGTCCGTATTGGAACTTGTTGATATCACATTATTGCATAATAAAACGGTTTATTTTCTGAAAATAATATTAAATCAAACTGGCGTTAAATAGTTCTGTTAGATGTATGTTGGGAAACAATCTATTATGTGTAACTAGGTTAAATAAAAAATGTGCTCCTATCTTAATTTCGGTGATATGGATCATTATTTAAAGAGAAAATTCCGTAACTGAATGTAAAGCATAACATTTTGTAGAAGCCACTTAGACTCGCGAAAATGGCACGATAAATGGATAGTCTTAAATTCTTTCCAAAGTGAGATAAAACGAACAAAAACAAATGCTAGTATATGCTCTATGGCCGTCTAAGTCTAAGAGTTTAAATCAGTTCTTGCTGGTCACCTGTCAAACAAATGTCAACTTGTGATACATCGTTGGAAAGAAAATTTCAAAGTAAATTGAAATTGATACCATAAAAAAATATACAGGGTTCCATTAAAAAAAAGAATGATGCAGTCACTTCCGGTCAAACCGAAAGTAGTTAAAAATATTTCTTAAGTGATAAAAAAGCCTAATAATGTTCCATTCTGGTATCGAAAAATGCAAATATGTAATTTTCAGAATATAAAAATGACGGGGTGTTACATGTTGGCTGAGTCTCCCGGTATATATGTAACGACTGTAGTGTTAGAAAGTTTTCTATTTTTCTTTTTTGGAAATATTGGAGACATTAAAAAACCTAAATAAATTAAAAGTTTGAACTGACTACTAATATTTTAAAATTATATAAAAACAACACTATGTTTTAATTTCCAATATATTTAAAGTCACTTGACAATTGTTTCACCATACAATGGCTTCTTCAGAAGTGAAGAAGCCATTGTATGGTGAAACAATTGTCAAGTGACTTTAAATATATTGGAAATTAAAACATAGTGTTGTTTTTATATAATTTTATCATGAATTTCCAACAAGTATCGGCTAACACAATCAAAGATACTAATATTTTTACGTTTATGAGGAATCGCCAACATATGCTTATTAAACTTACTAAAATATTTAAAAATCAGCCAATTTTTGGCATTTTTTAAGAAAAATATAAATTTTATAGGATAAGTCAGATTAATTGATTGAAATATAAGCTAATGTTAGAGTTTAATTTAAGTCACAAACCAGTATTAAAATATCATTTTACTTTATTGAAGTAATTCCCTGACGAGAGCTGCGCTATGTTTTTATATTTCATTCTGTTCAACTTAAGAAAGATCTCCTTGAGAACATAGACAGTTTCTCTTAATTTATTGTTTCATCCGGATTTCTCTTTTCCCAAAATAATTAATTAAAGTTACTATAGACTACGCGATATACTTACATATTATTGAAATAGGTATAATAATATTTCAGTCAAATCACGATCTGTTTCCCACGTTCCGTTGTAGATTGAAAAAAAAAGGTCTCATGTCCTACAAACTTACTTGTAGGCCTTTCGTGAGCTTCTAGAAAAATGAAAATTTTATTTATATTTTTTCTTTTTGTCTTTTTGCTCCCCGAGGCACTCCGAGATTTAAATTCCGAGCGAAAGCCAAACCCGGCCAAAAATATTCAATAATAAAAGTTGGTCGTGTTGTTTGTTTTGTAATAAAATATGTATTAAGTTGGCCGTAACCGGACCGCATTAAATATTCGTTCTATGTTTTGTTTTTTTCGACAGGATGTCGTCCTAATTTACAGAGTAAAGAATACGGAAAATGAAATTATTAAAAATAGGAATTGGGCCAGTCAAATACTGCATACTTAGTGAGAAAAGGTAATTTCCCGTATAGAAAAGTTGGCTGTTTAATTTTAATTTGAAATTATTCGTATGCACCTATGTTGGGAATGTGGAAGCTTTGGCACACTGATACCACTATACCGGACACTTTATTTTTGCACTCGAAGCGTGTTTCGCTAATGTTAGTTTCATTAGAAGCGATGATCGATGATGATAACATGGTTAGCGAAACGCGCGTCGAGTGCAAAAATAAAGCGTTTAGTGTAGTGGCGATATATCCTGAGTAACTCATATGCAGTTTATCTCTATCAAACATATTAAGCCATCTTGATTCAATAAAAAGAGCGTAATGTAATTTCTTCCTCTTATGGCTTAAGTTAATCGTAGATGCACCCAAGTACAGGGTAGTCAACGACAGACTAAAGTTCATTATCTCATTTGTTTCCGGAATGTCGAAAAAATGTTAGGGAATGTTAAGGTGCACAGTTTAAAATTATTTTTGAGTTTACAAGGTACTTCAAAAAAGTGTGGCCGATATAACATATGTTTTTTTAAATGGAACATCTTATTTTCTAATTTATTTCTAAATTTTTATATCCTTTTTATTAATAATGTTATATATTAAAACCTAGTAGTTTTTTCTAATATTTCAATTTTTTTTAAACAATAATAGTTTTCACTTTTGTAAAAAACTGCCAGTAGCGCCATTGTTTCTGAAGATGGAATACTCATAATTGGTACGAGCGTTCAATAGAGATGAATAAAAATATATGTAAAGAAATTTGAGTTAGATGCTCCAGGGTGTTTCGACTATTTTAAACTGAAAAATCTCAAATTTTTTAAATGGCACACTCTGTATAATATTATTTTTTCTGATAGATTTTACAAAACTCTACAACTTTTATTAAGTATGTCATATACCTATTTCTAATAGTTTTCGATTTATTTCGAATTTTTCAATTTTTACACTTACGCTATAATAACATCACAGTTGCCAAGACAAAACAAAAATGTAGGCATTGTAAAATTTTGACATGTCTATTAAACAAGCAAAAATAGTTTAATTTGTTGTAGTAAGTGACGTATAAAGGTAATATTTATGGATTTTCCTAAAAATGAATTAATTGATATGGTTTATATACTGGCAAGGCGGAAAAAAATTGCCTTTTGGCAGTAAGGTTTTACGGAGCAAAGTACTCTAATAGACGTATACTATCTAGAAAATCTTTTCAGTGCTTAATGGAACGGTTTGATGGTAGTGGTAGCGTTGAGAATACGAAACGGAAAGTAGTAAACCGGAATGCTACCGATGAGGAAAGAGAAATGGAGATTTTACTTCATGTTGAAGATAATCCCCAGGTCAGCAGCCGTCAACTACTGACTTATCTGACACATCTCAATCTACGGCTAATCGCACCACGAGAAAATACAACACATCCCTTTCGTATGGAACTACACCAAGAACTTCAAGACCGTGATTTTGAACGACGAGTAAACTTTGTAAAACCATGAATGGAGCAATAGAGGCCGATCCAATTTTTTTTATCCAAAATAATGCTTTCTGATGAAGCTACTTTTCGCAGTAATGGAGCAGTTAACAGCCATAACATGCATTATTATTCAACAGTTAATACAATTTGGGTCCTGGAAGTTCAAAAGCAAAACCATTGGTCGCTTAATGTATGGTGTGGAATATTAAATTTTCGAATTATTGGTCCACATTTTTTCCGCGAACCGCTTAACGGGCTTAGATATCTAAATTTTTTGCAAAACGAATTACCCCAGCTTCTTGAAGAAGTTAATAACTTTGAAAGGGAACAAATGTGGATTTAACAAGATGGAGCTCCTGCTCATTACCATCGGGAAGTTCGGGAATTTTTAAACTATTTTTACCCACAAAAATGGATCTGTAGAAATGGATTCATTCAGTGGCCCCTCGATCATGTAACTTAATACCTTTAGACTTCTTTTTGTGGGGCTACATTAAAGATCATATTTACGTGAATCCCCCTGCCACATCAGTAGATATGGAAAATAGGATACGGGATGCGTGCAGGACAATAACACCCTTTATGCTAAGGAAAGAGAAGGAAAATATAGTAAAACGACTAAACATGTGTATTCACGTAGACGAGCATATTTTTGAACATTTATTACGTCACAATAATTAATCATTAAACAAGTTAAACTATATTAAAATTATTATTAACTATTTGTTTACGTTTTCACAATAGCGTAAGTGTATTAAAAACAAGGGTAAAAATTGAAAAATTCAAATAAATCGAAAACTATTAGAAATGGGTATATAAGATACTTAATAAAAGTCGGAGGGTTTTGTAAAATCTATCAGAAAAAAATAATAATACACAGGGTGTGCCATTTAAAAATTTTGAGATTTTTCAATTTTTCAGAGTCGAAATGTATGTTTTGTATATATTTTGAACACCCTGTAGCATCTAGTTCAAATGTCTTTAGATATATCTTTTCTTCATCTCTATACAACGCTCGTATCAATTATAAGTGTTCGACCTTCAGAAACAATGGCTATTTTTTACAAAACTGAAAACTATTATTTTTTTTAAAAAATCGAAATATTAGAAAAAACTACTAGGTTTAGGTGTATAACATTATTAATAAAAAAGTTATAAAATTTTACGCAGAATTTAAAAATAAATTAGAAAATAGGATGTTCCATTTAAAAAAACATGTTATATCGGCCACACTTTTTTGAAGTATGTATACTCAAAATTAATTTTAAACTGTGCAACTTAACATTCCTTAAAACTATTGTATTTAGCATTTTTTCGTCATTCCCGAAACAAATGAGATAATGAACTTTACTCTATCGTTGACTCACCCTGTACATATATTATTCCAACCAATAATATATATATACAAGAGTAATATACAGCGACTTAATACATAAACTCAGACTAAACAAGTGCTTTGCACAGCATTATTGGAGTATCTACAGAAAAAGAATGTCGTTGACTGCAGATAAATTTTAAAATTCCAAAGGCGGTAAGTAGTTTATTATAGTGGTAGTATAGTAGTGGAGCGTTCTTTAATCATGACCTAGAATTCAGTACTGTTCCCAGAATTTTACAATAATTAGGAAAGGACAACATTATATTGTTTAGACTTAATTTTTTTTTTGACAAATTTGAATTGGGTCTGATTTCTAATAACAAAAACAGAATAATATTTTTTTAAGCTCTGCAATTTCTCCTTTATAGCTATACCATGACATATTCGAAACCATAATTATATGGTGTTTCCTAATGTAAATATTACATTATACCAATCTTTTTATGCGATTTTTCCTTCATAACTATACCACGGCATATTCGAAACCATAATTATATGGTATTTTCCTAATGTAAATACTACATTATAATAATCTTTTTATCCCATAAATGCGAATATATCATGGTATAGCTATGAAGGAGAAATCGCATAAAAAGATTAGCATGACACGATTGAATGCAAAAAGCAAACAATTGGAGACAACTTGGGGAGGTTTACATCCGACTATGAATGAAATAAGCTAATGATAATGATGATGGTGTGATTAGTACCAAATAATAAATCGATATCTCATTTGGATGAAGAGGAAAGCGACTGATCTACGAAAATGGGAGACCCTTTTTCGTGACTTAGGAACCCTGGAACTTCAAGATATCCAAAAATATCGTAGGGCTATTTTTTATAAATACTTTATGATTTAAAAAGTATAGTGACAGTATTGCCTAGTGCCAGTGTAGTATACATTCCACGTAAAAAATGTTAAAACTAGCCTTACATTGAGGATATAATGCAAAAATACCATAAGGAGAAAATGGTTGAACATTTATGTATCTGGGTTAGGCAGAAATTGCCATAAAAATTTATGTACACTATTTTAAACTTTTTCAAATTTCAAAGAATAGTAAAATCGTACTGGAATCAAAAGAATGTTATTAGTGTTGTATAAAATGCTATACGACAAAAATTCTTTGAAGTTTTTAAAGACTACCGGTCCTTTTCAAAAGTTATTTTTTAAATTTCATTTCTTTCAGTTAAATAACTTTTCAGAATCGCAATTTCCTTTTAATTTAATACCTTAAGTATTAGAAAAGCAGCTTTTTAGGGCTCTTAAGTAAAATCTGAAAGAAAATTGTAATAATTATTTTCCATCTTTTATTTTTGCTAGAGCTATTTTTATACTTTCTGTATTCAGTATATAAAATTTTATTAAAATGTTATTTATTTTATTTAAAAATATTATTAACAGAGTGTTATGAAATCAACAATTTCAGAATGTTTTATTTCAAAAATTAGGGCGTCAAATTGAATTTGTTGGAATTAAATAAATTGAAAAACACCTCACCATTTATTTATCCTAAGAACCACTTATATTCCCTAAAAAAAACATGTTAAATTCGGAAGAATGATAAAAAGTGCTTTATGCTAGTATGTTCCATCGCTTGTTATACATTTTTCGCATCTTTCGGGTACTTTGTGAATACCAAGCCAGTAAAAATCTTCCGCTTTAGCTGCGAACTATTCATCGAGCAATTTTTTCACATCTTCGTACGTATCAAAGCGCTGCTCAGCAAGTGCGTGACTCATCGATGCAAACAAATGGTAATCGGAAGGAGCCAAGTCTGGTGAATAAGCCGCATGGGGTAGAACTTCCCAGCTGAGTGCTTCCAATGTTCCGCGAACTGGTTTTGCCGTATGTGATGGAGCATTGTCATGAAGAAAAATGACTTTGTGTTGCCTCTTTCGGTATTCTGTCCTTTTTTCAAGCAGCGAACCGTTCAAATCGGTCAATTGTTGTTGGTAACGTTTAGTATTAACCGTTTTCCCAGGTTTTAACAGCTCATAATAGACCACGCCCCTTTGGTCCCACCAAACACAGAGCATTGTCTTTCTGCCAAAGCGATTCGGTCTTGCGGTCGATGTGGATGGTGCGCCTGCATCTACCCATGATTTTTTGCGCTTGGGATTCTCAAAATAAATCCACTTTTCATCCTCTGTAACTATACGATGCAAAAACGACTTCCTTTTGTACCGAGCGAGCAAAATGTCACATGTGTTTTTGCGCTTTTCCATTTGCCTGTCATTCAACTCATGTGGTACCCATCTACCGGCTTCTGAATCTTTCCCATCTCTCGTAGCCGATTGGAAACAGCTTGTTGACTAACGCCCAATTGCTCGGCGAGTTGTTTTTGTGTTTGCGAATCATCTTCGTCCAACAATGCTTGCAATTCCACATCTTCGTATTTTTTTGGCGTTTTTCCACGTTCCTTGTCTGCAACATTGAAGTCACCACTTTTGAAACGCCGAAACCATCGTTCACACGTATCTTGCGATGGAGCATGATCACCATAAGCTTCTCGAAGTAATCGGTATGATTCAACAGCAGTTTTCTTCAAATGAAAACAAAAAATTAATGCTGTCCGCAAATGCTCTTTATTCGGTATAAATTTCGATACATTGAACACAACAACACAACACTATGCACGCACTTCTCCAATTTATCACTCGTGCACGTCTGACACTTGTTGATGACACAACAAAATGGCGCAGTGTCAAATCTTTATAGCACAAACTGCATTGGTGCACCAACTGTTGTCTGAAATCCGCATTTCATACTTGTACACCTGGTATAATAGAGATAGCGAAACATGTCGAAAATTTGTTACGTTTTGATTAGTTCATTAAAGTGGAATTTAAGAAACAAGTGCTTAATTTACCGTATACTTACTAGTTATGAAGTTCCACAATCCAAAGGCCGAATTAATTCAAATATAAATAGTAATAATGTTAATATTGACCACCAAACAAACAAGAACCCACGGATTATTGGAAAAGTATCTGGTCAGAACCCTAACTATACAATAATAACACCCCCTGGATCAAAGCCAAAGAAGACAAACATAAACATGTGACAGAAAAAGAAAATTCCACGTTAACTACACAAGAAATTACAGAAACAAACAAATACACACACATATGGAAATAGACAATATACAAAACTTCTGGTCCAAACAGTTTACCACCACACACGAAGCACTGACACACCAAATCAACAAAGCCATTTTACAACCACACATATTCCGCATTTTCCTTACGCAAGAAATTACATACGTTAAACCCAAAAGCTCAAACACCACAAACCAGTCAAACTACCGACCCGTCTTCCAGCCCTATACAAGACCATCACAGTTACAATTTCCAAGAAAATAGGACAACACCTAATAAACAACAATATTCTCACTGAAGAGCAGAGAGTGTGCTGGAAAAACAGCTGAGGATGCAAGGAGCAGTTGATCATAGATAGCGTAAACATGGGACAAACCAAAAAAGAACACAGAAATCTTCACACCGGTTACATAGATTATAAAATAGCCTTCGACTCCCTACCCCACAGCTGCTTAATCAAAACCCTAGAAATCAACCAAAACCTCAGGCAATTCCTCGTGCAAATTATGAAAACATGGAAAAATTCACATAAAAACACGAACCGAACCGGGTATATTTCAGGGAGACTCGCTCGGTACTCTATGGTTTTGCCTCTGTCTCAATCCATTCTCAAATACACTAAATAGAACAGACCAGACGTTCAACATTAGACACCAAAAAGTGAATCAACATAAAATAAACCACTTCCTATATATGGATGCCATAAAAATCTACGCACATAGAAACATTCACCTTAGATATCAATATGGAATTTGGTATAAGTAAATGTAAAGTGCTCCACATCAACAAAGGCCAATGAAAAGGCCACCATGAGACAGAAACCATCTACAATGAAACACTCGATAACATGCTCGATAAAGAAACATATCTAGGCTTCCAACAAAATCCCAAACTCAACCACATTCACATCAAAACAGAGCTTAGAACCGAATTCAAAAACAGACTCACGAAACTTATACAAACAAAATTCAACTCCAAAAATCTCACTAAAGCCATCAACATGTTTGCTATACCTATACTCACATATTCGTTTGGTATTATCAAATGGTAACACACAGACCTAGAAAACATTCAGATACTTATACGTTTTCAATTCACCAAATACAGGAAATTACACTCCAGCGCATGCAAAGAAAGACTAACCATCAAGAGGAAGGCAGGAGAAAGAGGAATCATAGATATAAAATCACTACTCACCAAACAAATACAGCCAGGAAATTCTTACACACTAAGCAAACCAGCTTCTATATAGCAACAGTGTAAGCAGACAAAAACTACACACCTCTTGACTTATCCCAGGCGGATCACCTAGCAGACACAACAGTCACATCCAATTACAACAGGAAAAGATGAGAACGTGGTCAGAAAAAACACTCCACGGAAAATACAGATACCACATAGAACAATACCAAGTAAATAAAGAACAATCATACACTTGGTTACCGGATGGGCAGCTATTCCCTGAAACAGAAGGCTTTTTACTTACTATCCAAGATAAAGTCATATTAACCAGAAACTACCAAAAACGTATCATCAAAGACCCAACTATTACAGAGGAAAGAGGCAGGAAATGCCACCATCATAAAGAAGCAATCGAACACATAATAGGTAGATGTAAAATATTAGCCGGAACGGAATACACAGCCAGACATGACTTAGCGGCAAAAGTAGTTCACCAAGTACTAGCCACAACATACAAACTCACAGAAAACACAGATCCCTACTGAAAATACACACCAACATCCATACTTGCAAATGAAGATTACAAGTTCTACTGGAACATCAGTATGCATACAGAGAAACCGCCAGTAGACCCGATATTAATTTTCAATACAAAAAAGGAAAAGTCACCTACCTAATTGACATAGAAAAAAAATCTCCAAATACACAGAAATAAAAAGGCTATGAAAACAAGAAAAAGTCATCGTTGTCCCCCAAATCATATCAGCCACTGGCCTTACCTGCTGTTTCTAGAATATACATTTCACATCATCAAGGTGGAAGAGTTTAAAGACTCTGCTTAATCAGATTCCGATGGCACTGGTGGACAAACCTGTAAAGAGTTTGGATGCGTCATTGGAAGTGAATTTTGTTCCTGATGTTACATGTGACGCTGCCTAGTGATTATTTTATTAATTGCCAGGCCAAAGTACTCCTTTACTAAAATGTCGTAATCAATTTTACAGTTATAATTATACGATTTTGGGTAGAGAGCATCTGCATGTTTAATATTGGGTTAAAATGAGGTAGATACATAACTTGTTGTAACTTATTAACGAAAAAACAAAGAACTTTTGTATATTCTAGCTTTATTTCTTAAAAATTGCCCCCTCGAAAACTTCACCTGCTAAATTTTATAATAACAAACAAAATCATGAAAGAAAAGAGCCCTGGCGCACTCACTGTAATATTTAGGGTGGCTTTGGACTAAATTGAGTAACAATGTTCAAACTCTTCGTAAATAATCAACAACGCTTTTAAAAATAAAAGGTTTTAAAAAGGGCTGCCTGAAGTCGTTGTTTTATTATTTAAATATTAAATACCAACAAAAATTTCTGGCTTTTCATGTATTAATCAAAACTCTTTTTATATTTTTTTTAGAGTTAAAAAAGGTTAAAAACAACGTCGGATGTTGTATACGGCTTATATTTTGTAGGTTAAATAATAATTTTGACAAGGAGCAGCTCTGTGTCTTATTTTCATTAAAAAGGCAAATATATTTTTTATTTAGATCTCTCTACGTATTACTAATTTTTTGTATTAAATACAGTATAAGCAAAATTAAAATTCCATAATTAGAAATGTTTATAATGTGTTTTGTATTAAAACAATTGAATGTGTATTGTAGGAAAATTTGATGTAATCAGGTTGAATAAAATCAAATGAAAATTATTTATTGGCCATTTTGTAAAAGTCTCACTTACATACAATAATTTGAGGATATGTATATTTAAATAAAAAATAATATAATGAGAAGGAAAATAGACATACATACAATGTCCGGCAGAATTCACAATCATTGGAAAATTTTTCTTTTTCTTCTTTATAAGCTACTGCTTCTCCACTGCAGGAGATAGGCCTCTTCAAGTTTCTTCCAATTGTCTCTATCCTGTGCCAGATGGAGCCATCTGCTGTCTGCTATTAACCTGATATTATCAGGTTGTTATCATCTTTTCATTGATCTTCCGACACTTAGTCTGCTTTCACTTGTTGAAATGTAATTTAGTTGAGACTAATTCGCTTTGGTATTTCCGCTGTTTGATCTATATTCTACTCTCTCGACCTCTTTCGTGCCGATCTTAATTTTTGTGTTTTGTGGGCTTAGAAGTTTTGTTTTCTAGATGTTCATCTCGAGTCCAACTTTCTGTGCTTGATTAAGGTGTTCTATCATGATTTTGAGTTCTTCTAGATCTTCGCTAATCAGTACCACATCATCTGCGAATCGTAAGTGATGTAAATATATGCTATCGATTTTAATTCCCTTCTCTTCCCACTCAAGACTTTTAAATACATTCTCCAAAGCCAGGGTAAATAATTTTGGTGAAATTGTGTCGCCCTAACTAACACCTTTCTTGATCTTTATGGGTTCTGTTTTTCGATCTGCATCTAATTTAACCGTTAATGTCGCATTTTCATATATGAGTTATAGGAGTTCAATATATCTTGAGTCTATTCTGGCATGAGGTAACGACTGCATAATTGCTCAATGTTCCAGGGAGTCGAGTCGAATTTTATTATTAGAGTGTCAAAATTTCTGGCAATTAGTTCTACATTTCCGATAATCTAAAAATTGGTTGTGTCGTAAGTCACGTGATCGTTGGTATGGCGGAAAATTTGAGTAAACTGACATGAAATCATAAAAAGCCAGGTAAATTGTTAGCATATCGATAAAACTCAAAGAGTAAAAGATGTTTAGAAAAAAATAACCGGTCACGTGTAAGGTGAACTTGCACAATTAGTGTTCCGTACGTTAATTGCTTTTAGAATAAAAAATTTTGTTACGGTGGTATAAAATGAACAGTGACTTCACAAAACACACCCCAAATGAGTTTTCAACAAAGTTTTGTTTCCAATCTTTACTGAAAACTGACGGCCTTGAAATTTTTGTTTTCTTTATATACCAGATAAATTATTAAAGGTAATGCGCTCGTGATAATTTTCGTTCAATCTATACCTCGTGGAGAATATTTCAGAATTTTTTCAAAATTTTTTGATCAGTACTTTTCGAGATTAGGTAGGGGGACAGCGATTTTTCGCTTAAGTCAAAATTTAACTTTTAAAACTACACGGCTCTGATGAGGCCATCAATTCCTATATTAGTACTAAATTTCAACTTGTTATGTCAAATAGTTTCGGAGAAAATCGGGTGTGACAGACAGACACAGAAGTGATCTTATAAGTGTTCTGTACGGAACATTAAAAATTAAACCCTTCTAATACTTTTAAACAAAGTTTTGACCATATGCATAAAAAAATTAAAATTGTCATTTCTACATACTCTCTTCTGAATAGAATCCAACATATGCAGTGTATGATTGGGAGCACAGCCCCAGTTGTCCATTGTTGGTCGAATTTGAGCTTTGTACAGAATTAACAGTTGTCGTGGATTGTAAAGCTTTCGAGTTCGAAATAATATCCCCAGCTTTTGAGAAGCTCTCTTTGCTATGCTTGCAATATGTTCATGCCGAAACATACTTGCTAACAAATTAACGCCCAGCAAAATGAATTACAATGCTAGAGGAATGGGATGCCTCGACATAATTACGTTTGGTTCAGCAGGTTTAACTTTTTTAGAAAAACTGTTGCCTAGGTTTTTGTTGCACACAGTGCAGTTCTAGTATCATCTGCAAACTGTGAGATACTAGAATTGTCAAAATTTAATCTTAGTCATTGACAAAAGGGATAAATAAATTGCTATCTAATTAACGGGGCATTTCACGTGAAGCGGACTACCAGAAAAATGTGAGATATTCAAATTCTTTCTAGTTTATATTAGTTTAATTATACTTCTGTTAACCCTTATTACGAATTTAATTTGATTCTCTTATGCGAGGCATTTATTGCTGAGTTCCGGGCTTCTGAAGATTTGGCGAAGTATGAGGTATGCCTTATTTTAAGATCTCCTATTTAGTTAAATAAACTTATGCAAAAGTGAGTTATTAATGAGTTATTTGATACACAGAGTGCTCTTTTCAGCCATGACACCAAATTCGAACTTTGATTTTCTTTTCCTTTGACCAACTTCGACTAACTTAATTATTTATTGGAATAACTCAAAAAATTGCTTGAAATGTGTAGATCATTCTTGCTAAGTTTCATAATGGGATCTGCAGATCTTTAAGAGATAGAGAATTTAAAGTGGTATGGCGTCGACCTAAATTGCGCTTAGCGCACTGGTCGATCGCCTTATATATTAATAAAAACGTTATAATTTCAATACTAGTCTTTTTTACCTGTATTATTGTTATAAATGTAATTTTTAAAACACCCATAGATATTTGTTCAATGTTTAATAAGGGGAAAATACAAACCACACCCTACAGTTGCAATTCTATTTATTTTGTTATTTTTTCAAGTTTGCTATTTAAACTGCTGGTACTTGTTCGGTTTACTATGAGACCGTCTTTCGTTGGAAAAAAGGCGTGGTACTTTTTAGGTCTTGAAATTGTTACAGCAGAATCAAAGCGAGGTTTGCTGCAATAGATAATTGTAATTTGAGGCAAAGACTATGTAGCCCATTCCTATAAACGCCTTTGGGTAATGATGGCTATATTTGACCGCTTGAGGTTCCCGCGAAGACCATTACATGGATCTTTTCCGTGAGACGTGGCGTCAAAATGAATTTCAGCATCGGAATCAAAATCTTCCTTGCAATGAAAAAAGTCCCCCAAAATAAATAAAATGTATTTTTAGAGTGTTATGAGGCTCCGTCTGTAATGTAGAATATCTTTGATACTATATTACTCAGAAGATATTGGTATAGTAGTTTTTGACATGCGTTAAATGAGGCAGTATCGTATTGTAGATCATCCGATATCATAATTGCACTTCGGTGTTTTATATCCTGTCCTTCACCGTAGTAAAACACTGACGTTAGGGGGGTAGTTTGTTCGTTATTTCAATGAAAAACTTGTACAGCTTCATGTACTAAAAAACTGTAATTTTCAGCAAAATCGCAGTGAACGAGAATATCACCTTCAGGGATTGTTTCTTTTATTGTTTTAAAATAGTACGCTTGCTGTTCACTAATGTAGGCGTGCAGTACATAAGCTATCTACAAAATCATCAGTGGGAAGTATTTGAGTCGCTATTGTAAAGCGATCTGTATTAACCCATATCTTAAACTGAACGCTTGTTACTTAATTGTCAAAAAAAAACATTTTCAAATGCTCACGAATAGCATCCAAGTCAGGACAATAGTTGCATCGTTCATTTGGAGGTGATTTTTCAGTCATTAGGGCACATTATCTTTTCCATGAACTCTGTATAATTCGAAAGATGAATCTCAGTTCCAGCTATAAGAGAGTCAATGTCTCCTCCACTCAATATCAGTTTAACGTTTTGATGGTAAGTATAAACATAAACAAGGTGCACATCAGAGTCACCAGCAAGTATATATTGTTTAGGACGTAAACTAAAAAACTTTGTAAGCCCAAATTTAACGTCAGGATATTTAATTTTGAATTTCTGATAGAGCTGATCAATATTGCACACAATTCGTTGTTTTTGCAAGTGAGTCCTTTTACCATCGTCTAGTTTTACAGACACGAAATCTTTCTTTCCAAGTATTACGCGACTATTATCTTCTGTGAGATAAAAAAGACCCCACTATGGTTTCAGCTCAGTAAACTGAGAATGAGTCAATGCATATTGAGTGGAATAGTTCTTTAAAAAACCAAGTTGGGAAGAACTCACACACAGTGATACCTGTGAAATAACGTAAATTCTCCAATGATGATAGTAAGTAATGATATTCCTTAGCTGTTTGTTTTATCCCGACTGGTCTTTTTATGCAGTTTAGCGGTCATTAGTATGCTTGTAAAGAATTCTTAATTTATAATTTAATTAATAAAACATAAAATGCTTTATGTACTTAGCGCCTTGGACACAAATTAAAACAAACTTAAAAATTACTCTTAAAAAATTGTGGTTATTTACCCGTTGCTAATATTTGCCTAAATAAAATATTTAGCTGCAGACTTACGTTAAAAGCGCAGACAAAAATTAAATTAAGCACCAAATTGGGGTATTAATAATTAAACAAGAGGACAAAAGTGTTTTAATGTCTCCTCCTTAATGAAAATTTGTACCGCGGCGTACAGACAATTTTTAATAAGTTACCTGATATAGTACAAAGGTTTATGTTAAACAAAATATTTTAATCATACTTTTTCTTACTGTCTCTCTTTCAAGCTATTTATTACAGTTTTGGAAGACGTATTTCGCCAAATAGATTCGACAAAGGAGGGCCTTAAGGCTGATGGTGTGTCATTTAAGGTTCGCAGACGATATTATAGTCATCAGTGGCAATCCACATGAGATACAAGAAATTATTAATAAGTTAGATATCTACTTAAAAATAATTAGTCTTAAAATTAATAAAAATAAAACCAAAATAACAACTAATAACAAAATAATTATAAATTTGGAAGGAAATGCCCTCGAAATTCTTGAGGAGTATGTGTATCTGAGGCAAAAAATTACTAGGACGAAAGATAGTGTCTCGGATGAAATTTTGAGAAGAATCAATCTAGGATGGTGCGCATTGGGAAAATTAAGTTATATATTCAAAATAGATTAGAGACCAACGCAGTGCATCCTACCCGTGATTACGTATGGCGCTGAATCTTGGACACTGAATAAAGCTCTTATGCAAAAACTGACTCGAACCCAGAGAGCATATGAAAGACAGATAACTGGGATAAAAAAAAAGAGACAAGTGGATACGTGAACAAACGAAAGTAAAGTATATTATACAGCATGTAGCAGAGAGCTGGACAAGTGACACTCACGAGTGGTGATCGATGGAGCAAGCGAATAATAGACCGGAGGCTATGAGAACAGAAAAGAAGCGTAGGACGTCCCAAAACAAGATGGCGGAATGATGTATGGAGGGTTGCGGTCATTGGATGGATGATGACAGCTGCAAATAGTATAAGATGGAAGTTTAGGGAGAAGACTTACATGCAGCACTGGATAGAACTAGGCTTATAGTGATAATGATATAGTGATTTCTTACTTTGACCGTTAAGGGAATTAATGTATTCGTAAAAAATCATCATCCGAGACTAGCGGCGTAGGCGCATTTAAAGGGCAGGGACGTATGGATACAGAAAACGTTCTTATAAAGGTGTCAGCAATAGACAAATGAGGGAGTACCAATTGACACACAGGAAGCGCTAATCGAGAGCCGGTGGCGAAACATCTTTAAAAAAAAAAAACCGGCCAAGTGCCAGTCGGACTTGCGCAATTAGTGTTCCGTACGGTGATTGCTTTTAAAATAAAATTTTTGTTATGGAGGGACAAAATGATCAATAACTTAACAAAACACACTCCAAATGAGTTTTTAACAAAGTTTCTTTCCGATTTTTGTTGAAAATTGATGACCTAGAAAAAAATAACCGGTCAAGTGCAAGTTGAACTTGCGCAATTAGTGTTCCGTACGTTGATTGCTTTTAAAATAAAAACAAATTGTTACAAAGGTATAAAATGATCAGTGACTTCACAAAACACACCCCAAATGAGTTTTCAACAAGGTTTGTTTACAATCTTTACTGAAATCTGATGACCTTGAAATTTTTGTTTTTTTTATATACCAGATAAATTATTAAAGGTAATGCACTCATGATAATTTTCGTTCAATCTAAACCCCGTGGAGAATATTCCAGGGTTTTTTGAAAATTTTTTGATAAGTACTTTTCGAGATAAGGCGGACAGCGATTTTTCGCGATTTTTTAAAAATAATACAAAAAAAAGTGCGCGTAAGTATTAGATTATATATTTTTTTTACTCGTGTTTTCACAAGCTTTTATTTTATATCACACTCGATGACCTAGTAATTTTTTTTTTTTCACTTCTGATTTCACTCCCCAAAACTAATCCCTTAAGTCAAAATTTAACTCTCAAAACTATCGGGCTCTGATGAGGCCATCAATTCCTATATTATTACCAAATTTCAACTTTCTATGTCAAATAATTTCGGAGAAAAAATCGGGTGTGACAGATAGACAGACAGACAAACACCGAAGTGATCTTATTGAAACACTAAAAACTGTTTATTATATACCAGATAATGGTCAATCATCGCTCTTGAAGAAGCTCACATGGTTAGCGAAACGCGCGTCGAGTGCAAAAATAAAGTGTTTGGTGTAGTGGTGATATATATTGAGTAGAACCAGATAAATTATCAAAGGTAATGCAGACGTGAAAATTTTCGTTCAATCTACACATTATCGAGAATATTTTAAATTGTTTCGAAATTTTTGATTAGTACTCTTAGAGTACTGAACATATTACAGAAATGAGTAAAAGTGGGGGAAAGCTATTTATCGTTTTTTTTTAATAATATAAAGAAAAGTTGGAGCGAGTATTACATCATAGATTTTTTAAACTCGTGCTTGCACTTCTTATAATCCTGAAGACAAAATTTAATTTTTAAAATTACACTGCTCCGATTGGGCTACCAATTCCTATATTGTGACAAATTTCAATTTGCTATGTCAAATATTTTGGAGGAAATCGAGTGCGACAGACAGACAGATAGGCCGACGGACGGACACCGAAGTCATCCCATAAGTGTTCCGTACTGAATACTAAAAATACACCATTTGCAATGGAAATCTAAAGGCTTAGACCCTTCCAAAAATATTAAATGTAAAATCGATGACAATGGGGAGTGATTTTGCCTCAAAGTGACACTTTAAAAAATTACTATGAACAGAGGGAAGGATTTTTCACAAAGTAGAATCATTTTATAGAATGTTAACTTCCTGTTGGCAAAAATAATATAAAGCGAGAAATGTCAAGTTTTAGTAATAATTATTAGCTCATCCTCTTGTCGACATATTCATTATTTACAATACCGAGTTTGGGTTAAGTAACTCTTATAAGATGATTTCGGTGTCTGTCCGTCTGTTTGTTACATCCGATTTTCTCCGAAACTATTTGAAGTTGAAATTTGGTAATAATATAGGAATTGATGGCCTCCAGAGCCGCATAGTTTTGAAAGTTAAATTTTGACTTAAGGGGTTAGTTTTGGGGGGTGAAATCATAAGTAAAAAAAAAATTTTTTACTAGGTCATCGAGTGTGGTGTCAAATGAAAGCTTGTGAAAACACGATTAATATATATATATATATATATATATATATATATATATATATATATATATATATATATATATATATATATATATATATATATATATATATATATATATATATATATATATTATATATATATATATAATGTAATACTTGCACACACTTTTCTCTGTATTATTTTTAAAAAATCGAGAAAAATCACTGTCCCCCCTTATCTCGAAAATTACTGATCAAAGAATTTTGAAAAAATTGTGGAATATTCTCCACGGGGTGTAGATTGAACGAAAATTATCACGCGTGCTTTAACTTTAATAATTTATCTGGTATATAAAAAAAACAAAAATTTCAAGGTCATCAGTTTTCAGTAAAGATTGGAAACAAACTTTGTTGAAAACTCACTTGGTGTGTGTTTTGTAAAGTCACTGATTTTTTACCTCCATAACAAAATTTTTTATTTTAAAAGCACTCAACGTACGGAACACTAATTGCGCAAGTTCAACTTGCACTTGACCGGTTATTATTTTAAACTATCTGTTTGCGGCAGTTTTAAGCAGTGTGTGTTCATAGTTATCAGATATGAACAAGGTTTATTTTTCGGCAAATAAATATAGCTAGATCAGTAAGCTTTTATTTTATTTTTATTAATTTATAAGCCTAATAAGTAACGAAATCTTACTTGAGAAGCTGTACAATTGAAAATGGATGGACAATAAGTTATATTATGTAAGATTTGGAAAACGTGATTACATCTATCGGGATATCGTTCGGTTAAAATGCTTATAGAATAGCAAAATAGCTGTATTCCAATAGAGAAGCCGGTGCTATCCCGGCAACTTTCCAATATTTAAATTTCCTATTCAAATCATGCCAATACTAGCAAGTCTAATTTTAGAGATTTCGGACATTTTTGTCGAGAGAAAAGAACTGTATGGTTATTGGGATTATTCGTTATTATAGTTTGTTTCAGCGGGTCACAAAACAGAAATATAATGGTCGAATGTACGAAGTAAAACATTATTTGTATGTGTTTGTGCATATATCTCAGAGAACAAAATTACCTCTTCGATATTTGATTCATGCAAAGCCGTTTTAAAATTTCAATTCGTTTAAAAATTTTGTTTATTCCGGTTTTTTTCTATTAGGGCTATCATCAGAGCCGCTGACATCGGAAGTCAAACACGCAATTAAAACTACTAAAGTTAGCAAGGCGCCGGGTCCTGACAATATTTATGCAGAAATTGTCAAACTAGTAGAAGAAGACAATTTGTGCATTCTAATTAAACTGTTTAATAACATACATAGGATAAGAAGTATTCCACAAGATTTATCCCCATTCCAAAAACAAGAAATCCTAAAACATGTACCAAATTTAGACTCATAAGCCTTATGTTCCACATACTTAAAATATTTCTAAAAATAATCCATCTTCGAATATACACTAAATGTGAACTAGATATGGAATACGAGCAATTTGTATTTCGTAGAGGAATAGGCACTAGAGACGCATTATACAATCTGGTTATCCTTATGCAGAAGTGTCAAGAGTAACGAAAAGATATATACGCTTGTTTCATTGATTATGAAAAGGTCTTTGACAGAGTTCAGCTTGGTGCACTAAGTGAATGCTTGAAGCAAAAAGATCTGAACTCTAATGACATAAATATTATCGAAAATTTTACTGACAACAGACAGCTTCTGTTCAGACAGAATGAAGTACAAGTCAACAAGTGAAAATACTAAAAGAGTTTAGACGTTGACGATACTATCATAATTGCTGAGAGTTAAGAATCTCTGCGTTTAACATTAATGTTCGTAAAATTAAAATTATGGCAGTTTCTAAATCAGGTCACAAACAGATGAACACAACGATAAATAATATGCAAATCGAATATGTTAATAAGTTCAAATATCTAGAATGCTGCATTATCGAAAACTTGGATACAGACGTAGAGATAAGAGCGAGGATAGAGTATGACTGGAGTGTCTGCTCTATAATGAATCGATTTCTCTATAATAAGGAATTGTCACTGGCTACACGCTATTGCGTGATAAAGTGCTACATTTACTCAGTTCTGTCATAAGGCATGGAGGTTTGGATCTTGAAACTTACAACTATAACAAAGATTGAGGCCTTTGACATGTGGATGTTCCGTCGGTTTTTAAGAATTTCTTAGTCTGTACTACGTGACATATACTTGTACCTAAATAAAGTTAATAGAGAAAGTGAACTTTCAAATTTTGTTAAATTAAGAAAGACTTCGTTCTTTGGACCGATACTCAGAAACAGTAAATATTGGTCATTATATCTTATTATCAAAGACAAAGTGGAAGGGAAATGAGGTTCAGGTCGAAGATTGGATGAAAAATATTAAGAATTGGACCAGCATGAATGTAGAAACCCTAATAAGAACAGTGGAGAATAGAGAAGAGTTAACTGCTGTTAAAGCCAATCTTTGATAAGGAAGACGGCACAGAAAGAAAAGAAGAAGAAGGTATATATATATATATATATATATATATATATATATATATATATATATATATATATATATATAAATATATATATATATATATATATATATATATATATATATATATATATATATATATATATATATATATATATATATATATATATATATATATATATATATATATATATATATATGATATATTCTTATATTAAATACAACAATGTGAACAAGCAGAAATTACTCCAGCTAAATAATTCAAAATTTATCCGTAGAAAATACAGTCTATTTTCATAAACTCTAAAAGCATTGTTTTTACCAAAATATCAGTGTAATGAAAGATGTAAGTAGATGGATCGAATATTGGTACCGGTAATAAGAAATTTATAATATACTGGATTAGCGTCGATATTGGTGAGTTAGAGTAGGTAATATATTTAAAGCAGGTTAAAAAATATATTTCTCAAAAAGTTTTAAAAAGCTGCAAGAGGACAGCTCAATAAGGTTTGAGAGAATAGAATTGTGTATAGATCTTTAAAGTGTTTCTTATTATTTTCCATTCTAATTCCTCCAGCTAAACTCATTTATATACGGAGAGCTAGAAATGAAAATCATTTTTGGCTATTTTTAGTGTTCCGTACGGAACACTTATAAGATGACTTCGGTGTCTGTCTGTCTTCCCGTCCGTCTGTCTGTCTGTCTGTCACATCCAATTTTCTCCGAAACTATTTTTCATAGAAAGTTGAAATGTGGTAATAATATAGGAATTGATGGCCTCATCAAAGCCGTGTAGTTTTGAAAGTTAAATTTTGACTTAAGGGGCGGAAGTGAAAAAAAATTTTTTTTTACTAGGTCATCGAGTGTGATGTCAAATGAAAGCTTGTAAAAACACAAGTAAAAAAAATATATATATATAATGTAGTATTTGGACTCACTTTTCTTTGTATTTTGAAAAAATTCTGGAATGCTCTCCACGGGGTGTAGATTGAACGAAAATTATCACGAGTGAATTACCTTTAATAATTTATTTGGTATATAAAAAAGAACAAAAATTTCAAGGTCATCAGTTTTCAGTAAAGATTGGAAACAAACTTTGTTGAAAACTCCTTTGGGGTGTGTTTTATGAAGTCACTGATCATTTTATACCACCGTAACATTTTTTGTATTTTAAAAGCAATCAACGTACGGAACACTAGTTGTGCAAGTTCAACTTGCACTTGACCGGTTATTTTATTTTAAGCTAAAGGGGTATGTTTTATATTCTTGTATCCAGGTTATGGTTACAAAGTTACGTCTTGGATGAGGCAGGTTTCCACATTAGCAGATTCGTCAACAAACAGAATTATCGTCAATGCAGTTTGACAATCCAAAATTAACTGGAAATTCAGAGGAACAGTTTGTTTACCGGTTGTTGGTTATCCTGCATAGATCCTCGGATCTCTTAGATGGGTGACCGCTTCGAAAATTGATGTGGTGTTATTAGGACAGGTAACTTACTACATATAAAAGTAGCACTTGTTATAAAAATAAAATAATGCTCACAGTAGCATTACCCTGTTGTCTTCAAAAAGTTCCTTGAAATACAAGTGCATGTTTTGGCACCTCGACAACGTTGTTAATATAATATCCTCGCCGATATCTGCATTATGTTGTAACAGTGAATCTCTATTGAAGTAGATAGGGGAGAGATAACGATAAAACAAGATGATTGGAACCACTTTTATACTTTCGTTGGAAAAGTTTTATCCTAGCTCCCCGTAACAATTAAAAGCAAATATCCGCCAGGATACGACATTTCTAGCAGTGAAAAATCATTTCACTTGCTTGCACGACATTCACTTCGTTGTGAAGGTCAAAGTGGATAAGACGCATTTTGGAGTGACCCACTATATATATATATATATATATATATATATATATATATATATATATATATATATATATATATATATATATATATATATATATATATATATATATATATATATATATATATATATATATATATACATATATATATATATATATATATATATATATATATATATATATATATATATATATATATATATATATATATACATATATATATATGTGTGTGTATATATATATATATATATATATATATATATATATATATATATATATATATATACAGTCCCTGGCCAAATTATTAGACGCACTGTATTTTTTTAGTAATTTTATGTTTCTTAAGAGTTTTTATGCAATAATGGTATATTTAAACTACAATATTATTGATTTTTATTTAAAAGAATTGTTGTAGACTACATATTTGTATTTATTTTTAACATATGGCAACACTGTGTTGACAAGGTGATACATGAACGTAAACAAGTACAAACCTGTATCAGTCGCGATCGGAATCGAGTCAGGTACGGACGTGTTTCTGTGGCTTTATGGACTGTGATTGTTTGTTTAACAGTTTTATACTACTCAGTTATTAGTTTATTTTGTATGCAGTGTTCTAAAAAAGTAATTGGACTATTTTCATTATGGGTAGAAAAGGCGATCTTTCACCACGTAAAAAAGCTGAAGTGAAGGCCCTTGTGATTGCGAAAACATTTACAAACCGAGAAATATCACGAAGATTGGAGGTTTCTGAAGCTAGTGTACGACGCATAAAAAAGAAAATTGAGTAAGGGAAGGAATTAAGCCCGAAAAGAAAGAAAAGATGCGGTAAAAAACCAATTTTCACTCCACGGTCAGAGAGATGTTTGAAGAAAATTTGTGTAGAAAACAGATTTGCTACCACAAAGGTAATAAAATCACAACTCCAGGACGCTAGCGTAAATGCTTCTGAGCGCACTGTTCGAAGAAAATTGAAAGAATTAGATTTTAAGGCCTGTCGCCCCGCCAGGAAGCCCAAGTTAACAGCTGCAATGAAAGCAAAGCGCCTGAAGTGGGCCAAACAATGGCAAGACAAAGATGTGGACTTCTGGAGATCGGTAAGATACAGCAATTTAATCAATAATTGATACATTATTATCATTTTCAGTTAAATAAAGCAAATAAACATGGAAGTTTATATATTTTTCCTATTTTTGACAGGTCTGCTTCAGTGACGAAAGCACATTCGAAATTTTGCAGAATAAAGCTCAGTATGTGCGTCGTCGTCATGGAGAAAAGTTTCATCCTGATTGTGTCGTCCCGACGGTTAAACATCCCACCAAAGTGATGATTTGGTCAGTCATCAGCGGCAAGGGCACTGGACGTCTGTACGTCGTCAAAGGAATAATGAGGCAAGATCAGTACAAAGAAGTATTACAAAATCGGTTGATTCCGCAGCTCAGAGAATGGTTTCCAAATGGGGAACCATTCACTTTCATGCAAGATGGAGCTCCCTGCCACACTACTCGGTCTGTTAAAGCTTTTTTGGCAGAAAAAAAATATCCCTCTGTTGGATTGGCCGGGTAATAGCCCCACTGAAAATGTGTGGGAGCTGATGAAAAGAGAAGTGGCTAAAGATGTGATTATCAACAAAACCCAGCTCCTAGAAAAGATTATTCATGTGTGGAATCATCATCCTCAAATGCAGGAGACAGTACAATCTTGCATTGATAGCATGCCGCGCAGAATTAAAGCTTTGATAGCGGCTAAAGGTGGCTCAACTAAATATTGACTTTTACTAACATTAATTTCACTTTTCTTTAAAACTTAATAAACTTATGCTTTTCTAAATTAATGCTGTTTTATTTATGTCAAATAAATAGGTAATTGATTGGATAATATAAAAAATAAAAAACAAATCAATTTAAAATAATAAAACGGTACAATATCACTCGGTAATTAATATTTTACATGAAATCTTGCAGTGCGTCTAATAATTTGGCCAGGGACTGTATATATATATATATATATATATATATATATATATATATATATATATATATATATATATATATATATATGTGTATATATATATATATATATATATATATATATATATATATATATATATGTATATATATATATATATATATATATATATATATATATATATGTATATATATATATATATATATATATATATATATATATATATATATATATATATATGTATATATATATATATATATATATATATATATATATATATATATACACATATATATACATATATATATATATATATATATATATATATATATATATATATATATATATATATATATATGTGTATGTATGTATATTTAATTTATCGATTTTCGACACGGTTTACATTCAGGTGGCAATATTTTTAAGGAATAATTTTCCAAAAAATTGCAGTTTGAGGCACAATGTCAGTTTTTTTTGTTCATGTATCAATTGGTTTTCTTAGCTAAAATATATTAACATTAATCTTTATCATGGGACAGCTTCATAAGCTCTCACAAAAAATAGACACCAAATCACGGACTAAATTTTCAATTAGTGTATTTCTAATATTCTTCTTGCTTTAAAATTAATATATTTATATTTTGGCTGAAAGCTCAGTTGCTTATTAAATCATGGATGATTAAATTTGCTCAAAATTATAGATCTTTTTTCAGAAATTTCCTTGGATATTTATGTTCAAATGGAAATTAAATTTCAAAGATAATTTTTACCTGAAAAGAAAATTGCCTGTGAAGAATTAGTTTTTATTTTCAATGTCATTCACAGTTCGGAAAGAAGCTTAGTGGCTTAGCAGACAAAGACTTCAGAAATATTTTCTAATGTATTAAAAGTATTGGTCGACCAAAAATAATGGTTCTAATATGGTCATGCCCATTACCCAGTGTTAGTCTAGGACATGTATCGTTCTATCTATCTATCTTGTTAGCCAAAACTCAACAATGCAGTATCAAGCACTCCGTAGCGACAAAGCTGCGATGCTGCAGCCTTACGTTGTCTAATGCTCGTGTCGATTTCATTAGTGCCTCACAAAGTTTACAGCTTTATATTCCAAGGCGTACTAGAATACTAGATTATTACAAATCATCGATACCACAAGGTAGTGACAGGAAGACTCATGCAGCAAAGAATAAACTTTGAATATAATAGAAAAGTTATACTAATGACCCGTCGCCATCAGATGATTAGCGTTGTAAAAATTAACATGAGAGAGTATGAAATTTCCTTAAGTTAGTCTTGTTATTATCGAGGGGCGCTGTTCATTAAGTTCAATTCCGTTAGCTACAGAGATACACAAATATTAATGTATCAATTGATTTTCATAACGCCCTGTATACCTTAGTGCAAAGCGATTTGCCGATGGAGATATATGTTTCCTTGTAGGTTCTAGAGTGCGTCCGTTGGGCGGTGATAAATTGCAAACCTTTAGCTTAGTCTTAATTGGCATTATCAATGCTTACTTATTATTAGATAAACATAAAATAAAAGGGTATAATTTGAACATATGTACTATTTATATGAGGTCGGGATTGGAGATAGTAATGCTGGTTATTCTGAGCTATCGTCAACGGTTTCGGCGTTATTTAGTAGAATGTTGGTTGCTGATGCATTGGAGTCATATATTATTATGGGAGGTTAAAATCATTATCCCTTTTGTCTAAGGTGCCAGAGGATTCTTAATTTCTAGTGTTGTGGGATGACTATTTATATTCAAATCTTAAAATTAAATTTGTATCCTGTCGCTAACTGATGTTGAAAAAGAGCTGATAGAGATAGTTTATTAGGTATCTTAAGTTTATGTTTCTCGAGCCTTCCAGATATCCTTCTGTTAGCTAGTTAGATTTTATTACAACTGTCATATGGAGTGCTGTATATTCTCTGGAGTTTTACTTTTCGCATGTCTTATGGATTTCTGAGTAGTGATGATCCAGTTGTTATGTGGTTTTTAAGTGGCGGATATATTGTGTTTTCGTAGAAGTCGTTTTATACGCTCTGTTCTCAACAGAACAACTTCTTAGTTTATAGACCAGTAAGTATTAATAATGCCAAATGCGAACTTTCAGTCAAAACAACAGTGATTTAAGGACGTGCTCCCTACAAGAAAGCATATATACATATATATATATATATATATATATATATATATATATATATATATATATATATAAAATATATATATGTATATATATACATATATGTATATGAGATTTCAATTAAATTTTAATAAGAAGAATATCACAGATCAGATAGATGCCATAGGAAGTATAATTGTGGAAAATGTAGGCCAAGTCTTATAGTTTTGGATCAACCAATAAAACTCGGAAAGTAAACCAAGACTTAGAACTTGGGGCCAGGCTCATATGGGCAGCTTTTCGAAAGATAAAAGATATAATGCAGATGAAATTACCTCTGGAATTGAAAACAAATCCTTATAAACAGTGTAACCACATAGGAACGAAAACGTGTGTACTAACAAAAGCCAACAAAAATAACTCAAGAGTGAATCAGCGTGCAAAACCAAGGTTCATGATGCAGTCCATAGAGTGGCACAACTAAAGTGGAAGTGGACCGGGTGCGTAGCAAAATCCCAAGAATATAAATGGAGCAGCAGGATCATACGATGGAGACCATGGGGTGACACGAGTAGTGTAAAACGCCCTCAGATGTGCTGGGTCGACGGCATAAAACGGGGGTGAATTGGTACAACGTTACAAAGGATAGGACAAGGTAAAAATGCTAAAGGAGGTCTATACCTTAAGGGTAGAAAACAACTAGTTTAAGAAGAGTGTTATGAAATTCACAGCATATATTGGCACTGGTAGATCCTTGCAGCAAGACCGATTGCCGAAAATTCTTCTTAAATAACGGATCTCAATAATAAAGGAAAAAATTACCTCTAAATAAATAATATTATGAATATTTTTTTTGCACCCCAGTGATGAACGCTGAACTTTACAATATGGAAATGCGTAAATCAGACAGAAAGTCGTTCTTTTTCGATCTCGTCAGACGGGTTTTCCAAAATAAATGTTTACTAATTACAGGGGTAAGGTTTCGTAAAGGTCAATGTTTTTTAAATAGAGATGTAGAATATAGCATTGCAATTTAAGGTATATTTGTTTATTTATTTTTTACGGATGTACATTGCATACAGCACAATTCAAGTTAAATAAAATTAACTAAATGAGTTATACAAAAACATAACCAACCAACCAATAAGATACCAATTTAGGGTATATAAAAAAAAAAACCGCTTACCATTTAGGTATTTATCCTGAAAAAATTCAGAGAGAAACCGATTTGAAATTCTGTTTTTATATAGCCTACAAAAAGTTGTTAAATAAAAAATATAGGAACAAAATCGATTCTAAACCAATTTAATAAAAAAAAGATATAAAAATTATTATATTTTAAAATAATTACTTATTACTTAGACAGGTTTTATATTTATATATAATAAGTAAAAATTTTAACAGGTAATTTACCAAAATTCTATTTGCTTTTTTGTAAAAAAGATAATAAAATAAATGTTGGATTCCCCTTCATTTATTGTAGACTGGACAGAATTTTTTTGTCAGATGTCGATAAAAAATTGTTACTTCATAAGCGCTGACAGACTAAAGATTTTATTTGTGGCTTCTGCTATAGGTGAGGCTCGTGTGTATTATATTATACGTCTTTTGTTTATTGATTCTTCCAACATATTTTTGTAAGGACTTAATGTAATTTCCATAGTTTTTGTACATTATTTTCTATAATATTTTTTGTCCTAGTGGATGAGACTCAGTTTGAAATAACAGACATATTTTAAACTACTATTTACTGGACTAAGGATCAATTTAGAATGTTAACTAGTGTGTCAAACTGCGTAGGACAGTGCCTTTTGGGGGCACGACATTTACTTCGTTATGAAGGTCAAAGTGAATAAGACGCATTTTGGAATGACCCATCCTCATGTTTATGTAATATGTATATATATATATATATATATATATATATATATATATATATATATATATATATATATATATATATATATATATATATATATATATATATATATATATATATATATATATATATATATATATATATATATATATATATATATATGTATATATATATCTATATATATATATATATATATATATATATATATACATATATATATATATATATATATATATATATATATATATATATATATATATATATATATATATATATATATATATATATATATATATATATATATATATATATATATATATATATATATATATATATATATATATATATATATATATATATATATATATATATATATATATATATATATATATATATATATATATATATATATATATATATATATATATATATATATATATATATATATACATATAAATATATATATATATATACATATATATATATATATATATATATATATATATATATATATATATATATAATTTATTTCTTATTGGATTTTATCGTAAAAAAAAAATTAGAAAGTGAAAATTACACGTCAGCAATGCTACGACATTTTGACGAGTAATTTGTGACAAATCATTGATAAAATAGAACAGTAAAAAACCGAACTAATAATCATCAAATAAAATGACCAACTATTTTGAAATTCTCTGTCAACTATTTATCTGTAAATAATAAATGTGTTTTTTCTTTTATTACTACAGCATTAAAATTCCATTTTTCTAAATAAGTATACCCTGTCGATAATCACACGGTAATTTATTAGAAGATCATGACAAAGTTAATAATTTGATTTGTATTAATACTTTTATTATTATTATTGTATTTTCTTCTTGTACTGACGTCCGTTTAAAATGTATGTATTGAAAAACTACATAAGATAAAAATAATATTCTGATATATTAGTTATACATATAATAATGATTGTTATTCCTGATCGAGAACTAACGACTCTTATAATGGCGCTGCCTGGCGATTACTTTCGGAATTGTGGGTCTGAAATGCATCTATGCTAAAAATTTCTCTAATAATTTGTGGGTTTTTATTGCAGAGCAAAAAGATACAACTTTTTGTATCTAACTTCTGTATTATGCTAATATGGTGATAAATTATTAGTTTATGCTCTTCTCTCTGTTAATCTTATCTAGTAGACGAGTTGTGATACGACTCACAATACGTAAAAAGATTGTTCGATAGATGGGAGAGTAAAAAATAATTGACGGAGTATCAACTTGGTGAAATTTTTATAGGTATTAATTGTGATGAAATTATAGATAGTGGCAACTTACATAATTTTTGATAGCTAAGCTGTCCACGAAAAGTTAATCTTTATTTTTCTAGACACAAATTGTAAGGTCTAAAAACCTTAAATGACATAAGAAAATAAATTGATTCTCCCAATAACTAAAATGGTTCTTTAAAATTAGATAATATATATATATATATATATATATATATATATATATATATATATATATATATATATATATATATATATATATGCATATATACGAGATTCTAACCGGAAAGGCCGCCTGAATCATAGATGACCCCTCATCGACACCTCCCCTCCTTATCATACTAAAAGCATATCAGGTACCGAACTTAATCGTCAGTTCAGAAAAATTTTCGATAAAGTCACTAGAAAACCGAAACCCACCGCCTTCCACACAGCCTCCTACTGCCCGATCCTCAGAGCTGCTTATTGGTTACCGCTTCATGATAAGCGTATAGCACACCGGAATCAACGGATCCCATCGTCGGCCGTCATCTGCGAGTATTCGGCCTACCGTCGTCAAGTGACGCTTCATTGATCATAAGTATATGATAAAGGGCGGTAAGTTTTGTCAAGAACCCCGGCGTTGTCACAAGAGCTTGTCTTGCGCCGGTAGAGAGACGGTGCCGTAGTAAGATATTCTGGCATTAATCTCACAGCCAAAAGAAAATGCCTTACTTCATTAGAAAAGCTACCGGTCGGAGCAGGATATTTTAATAAATTAGTTTGTCGTGTTTCCAATGATTTGCGCCTCTCCCAACCGTTATTGACGGGATCATTTTCCAACGTTCCGATGATGTTTCCGTGCGCACCATATTCCATTACGAATATTCGTTTGATTCCTAGTCATGTTCTCGCACCTACACGCATACTGACTTTCTCTTTTGCCACCGTCTTCACCCAGTTGTATTTCTTTCGAACTGTTTATTTTATTTCTTTGGCCTATTCGTACTTTTCAGTGCGTTTCTATGATAACTGGTAGTTGACATATGCATATAACTCTGGTTTATCTTTTCTTCCCTGTAATAAGTTACCTAAGATCCAGTCGACTCAATACCACGTAAATTCAAAGGGTGGCGCCCGAGATTTGACCTTTGGGTAACCAAACCAAAGGTCAATCGATCGATAGATAGTCATTGCTACTAAACCACAAATAATATTTCACTTTTTACTAATTTTTCTGGGATCAAATCCTTTACTTCCTAGGTTCAAGTTAACTGAAACTAAAAATCCATAATAAAATAATATAGGTGCTATGTAATCACATTTTATTAAGTGCGATTTTTACATTACAGTGAGAGTTTTAAAATTATTAGTAAGATTCAGATTTTATCGGTAAATTACGAAAAAAAGAACGCGAAAATTTTTTTTAATATATGTTTCTTTTTGCGGGAATTTAGGCGCAATCTGATAGCGAGAAGAAATTGTTTTTACGTTTAATTTTTACACACTTTTCGTAAGCGTATTTACTTAAAACGGCTCATATGTCGAGATCTATTACAATTTGAAAATCTTAATTTTTTTACGACGTAATATGACTGCGAAAGTATAAATTTTCTCCGATTTTTAACAATAATAATATTCAAAAACAAAAAAAAAAAAGGCAACTCAGTAACAAAGATAAGTAAAAAGAATACTTATGAAATGGGAATCAAATTGCATTTGAAACTCTGGATAACTTGTCCGGTAATTTTGATTTCAATTTTATCGGTAACTTACTAAAATTGCTATCTTAAAGAGCCTAATTACAACAGCTTACACTATTTTATATTCTATTAAATAAAAGTATAAAACGTAATACCCTTTACCCTTAAAGTCATTATCATCTTCAGCCTTAAATATCCTAAAGTGCCCCACTTAAAAGTGATTTCTTACAATTAATAAAATGAGAGAAGTTGGTTCGTGTGATGGCCTCTTTTTCAGTTAATGGCGACCATTATTTCAAATACAACTTTTAATGCTTTTAAAAGAAAGAAAAAATTTAATAGGGTAAAGTAGTGAAATACCCTACGTATTTTGAGTAATAGGTGTACCATATTTTTTGTTAATATTTTTAAATGCATATAATTAAACTAAACCAAGAAATTAAATTGTAAACTCAAAAGTATGGTGATCTATTTTTATCTATATTTATTTTCGTGATCTAGGGATTCTGAAACGCAAAGATGAGCAAAATATCCGAGGTTTTCTTTACGAATACAATACTTCCCTTATACAATGGTGAATTAGGAGGGTCATTCAATAAGTAAAGAGACAAATAGCTCTAGCTCAAGAACGGTTTATTCGATTACTACAAAATTTAGCCTACTTTTCAACATAATCCTCAAACGTTAATACACTTGTTCCACCTTTCTGCTAGCTTCTTGATTCCTGTGGCAAAGAATTATTTCAGTTGACGTCGAAGCCACTTTTGCACTTTTTCCATTACTTCTTCATTGTCTTTTCGACTGTGGTTCAAAGTGATGGTTCCAAATCTCGTCCCAAGTCACTATTCTTTCAAAAAAGCACCCCCTTCAAATAAAGCTCGGTTCTTTAACTTTCTATAAATGCGAAGTTTTGATTCTTTATGGGCTTCTGTAAGCTGTCTGGGAACTCATCTGGCACACATTTTTCGATACTGTAAATGATTCTGGATAATATTGTGAACAGTTCCAATGCTTACCTCCACCTCCTGAACATTTCAACCGAGGAATAGAAATAGAGAAATACACTCAAGTCAAAGATGTAAGAGCTCTAAATCCGTAAACTTAGAAACTCAATATGTATTGATTCTTTGTAAATATCATACAAAAGTAAATCTACAAAAGAAAAAACCTCCTCTTACGTTTAACATAGAGTTATTTGAAGATAAAACAATAAAAACCTTATACAAGAAGAGGATGGAAGAAAAAATAACATTAAATCCCATTTTAGAAGGTGAAAATGTAGACGATATTTGGAAAAAATTCAAAACAATTGTAATAAGTAGCGTTAACGGAGCTCTCAGCACCAGACGAGTAAACATCAATCGAAGACGAAGCAAGCCATGCTTCAGCGACGAGGTAAAGACATTAGTAAAAATAAATGAAGGACGCATATATTAAGTGTGGTAAAATAAGAACACCATACGAATATGAAGCGTACAAATAGGTTAGAAACAGAGTCAAGGAAAGAAAATCTGGAATGTATCTAGGAGTAGAAAAAGAGCTGTTATTAAAGAAGTAAAAGTACATTCTATATCACCTAACAAATGGAGAACCGTTATGAAAAATTTATTCAGTAGCCAGCAAGAAGAGACCGGCGACTACCAGGTACTAAAGAAGAACTGTTAGATGAAAAAGAGAATATACATATCTCAAGTATATGAAACATTGAAAAAACTAAAAAACTGACAAGCTCCTGAGCCTAATGACGCCACCAACGAAATGCTCAAGTATGTTGGTATTGAAATAGAAAAAAGTCTTGACAACCTTACTTTAAAAGATAATCTTAAGCCAGAATATTTCTGAAAAGTAGAGAAACAGCATCCCATCCCAATATTCAAGAAAGAAAACAGAAACGGCTCAGATAATTACAGAATGTACCCTGCTAAATCGCACTAGTAATTACTAACCAAGGTCATGACTGCTAAATTAACAAAAAGATCAAAATAAGCGAAGAACAGCAAGGATTTAGAGAAAATAGAACGAAAGTTAATTCTTTTTTTTAGAATAAGACAACTGAAAAATAATTAGAATTCAATAAACTTCTATTTCTGTGCTTAGTTGATCTAAAAAAAGCATTCGATAGGGTACCGTTGAGAGACGTTTTACAAATTTTACGAGATCAGGACTTCAACAACAACTACATTGAAGTTATTGTATAGATCAATAAAAATAAGAGGACACGACATTAATTGTTGACCAATGACCATAATTTCTAACTGAATCTATATTCAGGTTGGTAAAACAGCTATTGATGGAGTTGTTTGTTACTTATTTAAATAAGAACAATTTACTTTGTTAAATTATTATTTACTTTCTACGTGATTGCAGTATCGTAGATTTACAACATCTTTAAACGTAATAATTTCCAAACTAAGGCGTTTTCTTTTTACATGGATTACACTGGTACATAATATAAATTATATACCTATTTGGGTTTTTTAGGCAATAAAATTTTAAACTTTATAATTTTATAATAGGTAGACAGTAGGGATTACTGAAATGCTAATTGCTCGTTAAGGAGTGTTATATCGCCATTATTCCTTTGTTTCTATATTTCTATGGTTTCAAGAATGTTTAATTTTTTGCCTTCTGGACCCAAATTAATGACTTTAATGTTTTGCATATTTGGGAAACTATGGTTTCTTTCTACAAAATGTCTGGCAAAATTAGAATTATATTTTTTTATTGCAGAGAAGACTGATATTCTTTACACCTTGTTCCGAAACTCCTGAATGTTTGGCCTATGTAACATGTACTGTATTCATTATAGCGTAACTTAACTCCTGGTAGATTGCCTAAACAAATTTTCAATAGGACATCCCCCGGAAGATGGAAGAGAACAAGACCTAGAAGAAGTTAGAGGGGGGCTAGACAGGGAAGAGAGATATAGAGAACTGGAGAGAAATCTCTAGCAGGACAGAGATCAATGGAGACTAGGAATTGGAAGATGTCGTAGAACATTTTAGCCCGATATTTATTTATTATAGTCTGTATTATAGTTTTACAAAGGGGTGGGACGAGTTAGTTTAAAATTCCTCTCGATTTATATTGTGAAGTGGACAACTAATTGCATGAAAACATTAAATTCACAAATGATTTTACAAAATGTTAAAGGTTATTAAAAAAAATTTTACTTTCAAAGCTACGTACAATTTTAACGACTTCATTGATATGTAAAATTTTATTCGTTTTTAATTGTAATGAAATTTTAATAATTATCTATTAATTTTTATTTTAATACTTTGACACTATCCATATTTTCTATCTTAATTATCTGATAGAAATAAATCAAAAGTAAATATGACTTTAATTAAAATTTTTTACATTAAAAAATATAAACATGTCAAAGAGGAGACAGAGGAAGTTCGAGATATTGTTTTGAATACCAGGTGTACAAGTATGAAATGCGGATTTTTTTTCTAAAAAAACATGTTAAATTGAATGATAAAAGTGCTTTATTCAAAGTAGGCTCCATCGCTTCTTTTACATTTTTCCCATCTTTCGGGCAATTTGTGAATACCACGCCAGTAAAAATCTTCCCCTTTTGCTGTGAACCATTCATCGAGCCATTTTTTCACATCTTCGTACGAACCAAAGCGCTGTTCAGCAAGTGCGAGACCCATCGATGCAAACAAGTGGTAATCGGTAAGTAAGCCGCATGGGGTTGGACTTCCCAGCTGAGTACTTCCAACGTGTCGCGAAGTAGTTTTGCCGTATGTGATGGAGCATTGTCATGAAGAAAAATGACTTTGCGTTGCCTCTTTCGGTATTCTGGCCTTTTTTCAAGCAGCAAACGGTTCAAATCGGTCAATTGTTGTTGGTAACGTTTAGTATTAACCGTTTCCCCAGGTTCTAACAGGTCATAATAGACCACGCCTCTCTGGTCCCATCAAACACAGAGCATCGTCTTTCTGCCAAAGCCATTCGGTCTACCCATGATTTCTTGCACTTGAGATTCTCGAAACAAATCCACTTTTCATTCCCTGTAACTATACGATGCAAAAAAACGACTTCCTTTTGTACCGAGCGAGCAAAATGTCACACGTGTTTTTGTGCTTTTCCATTTGCCTGTCGTTCAACGGTCTTCTGAATCTTTCCCATCTCTCGTAGCCGATTGGAAACAGCTTGTTGACTAATGCCCAATTGCTCGGCGAGTTGTTTTTATGTTTGCGAATCATCTTTGTCCAACAATGCTTGCAATTCCACATCTTCGTATTTTTTTGGCGGTTTTCCACGTTCCTTGTCTGCAACATCGATGTCATCACTTTTGAAACGCCGAAACCATCGTTCACACGTATCATGCGATGGAGCATGTTCCCCATACGCTTCTCGAAGTAATCGGTATGATTCAACAGCAGTTTTCTTCAAATGAATACACAAAATTAATGCTGTCCGCGAATGCTCTTTTCTCCAATCCAACTCATGCGCATCTGACACTTGTTGATGACACAACAAAATGGCCTAGTGTCAAATTTTTATAGCACAAACTGCATTGATGTACTATCTGTTGTCTGAAATCCGCATTTCATACTTGTACACCTGGTACATAGTGCTTCACGTCTTTTTCATAGTTCTACAAGTAGAGAAATGTGAAAATTATTTTACTTTTTTAGTATTTCCAATTGCAGCAAAAATATTATGTAGAAGTAAACGTAATATTGAGTTTACGGTTTTTTTTTCAATTTTTTTGTTTGCTTTTTTAATCTCCTGTCATTCCAAAATCGTATAGGAAAAATTAGCTTTAGTATTGAAGATACTATTTTCGGTTTGACAAATTAATTAGTAGGTATTAATTTTCTAAACAAATAGAAGAAAAGTATTTTATATTGTTTCAAAAAGCAGCTAAAGGAGAATATATAAAACGGACCGGTAAAAAATTAAATAAAAAAAGCTGAAAAATTATCGTGAACGATTAAGAAATAAAAAGAATTTCTGTGTTTTGCTGGTTATATCTCTGTGTAAGCACAGCATCAAGATATTACGAGAGGTAATCAGCAACATTTTGTGGGTTGTATCAAGTCAGTAAGTAAGTTTTGAAAACGACACTTATAGGGCATCACTTGAACCAAATATTTAATACTATTTTGAAGCTTCATCTGTCACATGAATACACCCTAAATTTCAAGTCGATCTGTTAAGTCATTCATTGTTTATCAACTAGTTAAAGTAGACGTCTTTGAGTATTTTTTTAAAAACGGAAAAGATCGAATATCCTGCAGTAATAAAATTCTTTGTTTTGGGAGGTTTATAGGCAAGTGAAATCCATGCAAAGTTAGTGAAAGTACTAAAGGAGTCTGCTTCTTCATTTCCAACTGTCCAAAAATGGACTCTAGAGTTTAAACGTGGTAGTACAAGCATCCATGATGATCCACGTTTAGGACGTCCAAAAACTGCAACAACTGAAGAAACTGTTGTGCAAGTACAAGATATGCTAATGGAAGATCGTCGATTAACCGTTGATGATTTAGCTGAGGCTATAGGCACATCAGTACATGATATCTTAACTATTGTTTTGGGTAGTCACAAGACGGATGCCGCAGTTGCCAACATCGCAACAAAACCGCACTCGAGAGAATCTTTCTAAACAACATTTGGCTCGTTTCACAAAGAATAAAATTAATTTTGTATATAGATTTGTAATCATGGATGAGATTTGGGTTTACTAATATGCTCCTGATTTGCGACAATAAACCACAGAGTGGACTGATCCCGGTTGTTCAGTTCCAAAGCAGCCAAAGTGGTCAAAGTCATCAAAACAATTATGGCATCTGTTTTTTGGAATGCAAAAGGAATTTTATTAATTGATTACCTTCAAACCGGTAACAAAATTACAGAAGAGTGTTATTGCAACCTTTTGGACTAGCTGGATGAGAAAATTCGTCAAAGGAGCGGTTTGCAGAAGAAAAAATCATCTTTCATCAGGACAATGCACCTGCTTGCAGAGGTGCTTTGGCAACAGCAAAACTGGTCGGATTAGAGTACGAATTGTTGGAACATCCACCCTATTCGCCAGACCTCAAAAGATATCTACGTGGAAAGCGTCTTTCAACAAATTATAAGATGATAGTATCCGTAGATAGGTAATTTGAAGGTCTTCCGGAAAACCACTTCAAAGATGGGGTAAATGAATTGGAAAATAGCTGGAAAAAATGTATTGAGCTTAAGGGAGATTATACTGAAGAATAAATGTATTTTGACTCATTAATTCATCTTGTTTCATTTCCGCTTTCAAAACTTATTGACTAGTATTTCTAATTCTTGATTCAATAGCACTGTTTTCTGGATATTAGTAGTAAATTAGTAATTATACACTAAATCGAGAAATTAATTAGAATCTATTCACAAAAAAACTATAGGCATTTTTGTATTTTTTTTTATCTGCATAATATACCTGCTGCAGGGAAATCCCTAAAGTGCTGCAAGAGCGACGAGTGTGCGGAAAAGCCATTCATGCTGGTCCTGAGTCGCTGTAAATTGTGTGAAAAACACAAACAACAATTAATCCAAATAAATAAAGTTCTTCACATAAGATGAGTGACAAGCTGTACTTCATACGTTCCACCGTTCTTCGATGTTCCAAGAAATCAAGGTTGCTGGTCAATTCTGGGTATTCAATCAGGCGAACAGCCCTGAGTAGAATCCAACAAATGCAGTATATGTTTGGAAGCAGAGCCTCAACCATGGAAGTAGTATTCCATCGTTGGTCGAATCTGAACTCTGTATAGAATTAATAATTTTTTAGAGTAAAGTTTGAAGTAATATTTCCAGCTTTTGAGAAGCTTCCAGCTTGCAACAAGTTCATCTCAAGACACATTTGCTCTAATATTTTTTGCAACATCATTATTGAATTATTAGCAGTAATTTTACAAATTAATATTTGAATATATTTAATTATGCTAAAGGAGTTCTTAAACTTTAAAGCTCAAATAAATTGATCTGTTCAATCTGAAGACTATCAGAAATAATAATTTGTTACTGAGTAAACTTACTTTTTGGACATAATTGCGAATTAAAATTAAAATTTTAATTAGTGACATCATGTCTTGATAAGATCGAAAAAAGGAAACATTAACATTAAATCAACAATATTAAACATTACTTAGGCGAAGAGCTAAAAACTTACTGCTATAATTTTGAATTTTTGGATATTCGTCTACTTCCTCGCAACGGTAAGTGCCCCATGTCCTTCATATATCATATAACGAAAATTGAAAACAATAAAAAAACATGATTTTCACATAAGTCAACTTCAATAAACGCGAAAAAGCCCATGATATAAAGACAGGTACCCCCAGTCCATTCCTTAACCCACTCCTCCATTCTTATATGTGGAATTATGAATTCTCATTTTAAAATTTATTAATTCTTTTAACTAAAAACCGGACAAAAATCATATAATATTAGCATTATTATTATTATTAAAAATATTATAAAATTTGGCGACTCTCACTTTTTTTTCTGAAACGACATGGCTCAAAAACTATAAGTTCTATCCCCACTGTAAATTTAGGGAGATACATTTCACTTAAATTATAACATTATTATATATTCTTACAACACATCTATATATAAATATTTTTAACTTTGTCGATTATCTTATTTATATTATAAATACATATCCTTCTGGAGTGCCATATCCGCTACGAACGTACTCGACCCACTCGCCTTTGCTTGTGATTGGTGCCATTTTAAGTGTTTTGCAGAAAACGGGGACTTACAGTTTTATGCCGGTTCCGAACGCCAAAGTGAGAGGGTTTTACTAGGCATGATACTATGGGTGGTTTGATATTGCCGTCCCGAGAGAGGCGACCGTGGCTTTGTATTTTTTTTATTATTTCCCGAGCCTAGATACGAACTTGGGTCGCCAGCATAGAAAGCAGCATACATTTATGGACCCAATATTTCGAAAAAAGAAAAGTTCCCCAAGTACTACCAAATTTTTAATCGACATCTTATTTCGTCAGGAAGTTATTGCGACAACAGACAGATACACACAAAAACAGACCGGCTGAAATTATAGACTTGTACGCGTGAAGAAATGCCAAGATTTTAGAAGATGATTTTTTACAAGTATAATTCTTATCTCAGACGAAAAAGTAATAATAATTTAAATTATAATTTATTTGCCAAAACTAATGTGATAAGTATGAAGTGTTAATAAGTTAATGATTCTTTTGAAAGTTTTCTCCTGATTTCAAAGGTTCTATGAGATATTTTTACTTATCAATATTTTCATTTTGTATTTTAAAGGCATTGATTATAAATTACCCTCGAACATAAATTCAGTGCACCAACACCTGCAATCAAACAAACCTCATGTACTCGCTCTCTGTGAAACTAAGGTCAGTTCATCGACCAGCACAGTAAACTATCTTTATCCTGGGTACGACTTCTATTCCCGATTTAGGCGTAACCTTGGAATCTGTCTTTATGTCAGAAACGACCTCTCTTGCCAACGAGAAGAGGCTCTGGAGCCCCCAAACTTTGATGTTATGTGGTTGAAAATAACGACTCAACCAACCACAAGGTTCTTCTGTATCCTATACCGACCACCAAGTGATACTAACTTTAGAACACTTTTCGCTTCTCTTGCAGACACCATCGATCATTTACAAATTAACTATCCAAACATCGAAATTGCGATCCTGGGCGACTTTAATGTCCACAACATCAACTGGCTTAAATACTCAAATACTACCGACGAACAAGGTCGTGAAGCCGAATCATTTTTAATCAGTTGTGGCTTAACACAGCTTATTGACGAACCAACACGGATCCCTGATCGAGACGGAGAGTTCGCCAGTCTTCCTGATCTGTTTTTAACCACCAATCCGGAGATTTACACGGTCAGCGTAAATCCGCCGTTAGGTTCTTCCGACCATAAACTACTTTCGACATCGAGTATTCTACCAATCAGTGACAGAGAGATGCCTAAACCGTGCAAGATTTGGCACTACAAGTCTGCTAAATGGGAAGATCTCATGGAATATTTTCGAACTTTCCCTTGGTTAGACGTTTGTTTTCGATTCGACGACCCATCTGACTGCGGAGGTTTCCGATGTTATTTTAGCCGAGATGGAGGCTTTTTCGAAGAAATGCCCTCCCAACGGCAAGCCTTGGTTTGACCGAAAATGCAAAGAATCTGTTGCTTCTAAATACCTTGCATACCGACAATGGCATGAAAATCCCAACACCATAAATCGTAACACATTTGTTCGTGCCAGGAATAGATGCAAAAAAATTATCAATGAAACCAAGGAGGTACACAATCAACGGATTAGAATCAAACTTCTCGCTTGTCCCGAAAATTCCAGGTCCTTTTGGTCCGTCGCTAAGGCAGTTAGTCAAAATTTTACCAAATCCACAATACCACCACTCACACGGCCAGATAATTCTATTGCAATGACACCTGTTGAGAAAACGAACTTGTTGGCTGAACTCTTTGCTTCACATTCTTCTGTAGATTTCCAAGGAAAAACACCACCTACTATTTCCATAGTGCAGTCAAGGATGCCCGATGTTGTCTTCAGACAGCGTATCATAAAGCGTACACTGATGAAGCTAGACACCAAAAAGGCTTCTGGCCCTGACGGAATACCTGCCATAGTTCTTAAAAACTGTATGAGGGAACTAACACCAGTTTTCTGTAGACTTTTTCAACCTATTCTACAAAAAGAGATAGTTCCATCCTGCTGGAAATGTGCTACAGTTCAGCCGATACCTAAAAAAGGCAAGAAGACCTTGCCAAATAACTACCGACCAATCGCACTGCTTTCAATAATATCGAAAGTCATGGAAAAGGCTATCAATCAGCATCTTCTAAAATATCTTGAACGATTCAATATTATTAGCGATCACCAATATGGCTTTCGTAAACATAGCTCAACAGGAGATCTTCTGACTTATGCAACACATGTTTAGAACAACGCAATTGAGCACTTTGGAGAATCTCGAGCGGTTGCTCTTGACATATTCAAGGCATTCGACCGTGTTTGGCACGATGGGCTGTTGGCTAAGCTACTTTCTTATGGTATGTCTGAAAGGTTCTGTTTGTGGCTCTCAAAGAGCGTTCTTTACGAGTGGCAGTCGACGGATTTCTTTCTAACATCTTCACTATCAACGCCGGTGTACCCCAAGGCTCCATACTGTCTCCTACTCTCTTTCTCATTTACAGTAATGATCTGCTGGAAAAGACCGAGAATCCAATCTACAACTTTGCAGATGACAGTACACTTATCTCTTCATTCACTTTGAACGCTCGGACATCGGCTACTCAGACGAATATCCGCAGACAACAGGAAGTCATTCAACTTAATAAAGACCTGGAAGAAATTCTATCTTGGGGTGACAGTAACCAAGTGGAATTTAACGCTACAAAAACCCAGGCGGCAGTTTTCTCTAAAAAAGTTAACGTTGCTGAACCCGACATAGTTATGTCGGGGCACTCTATCCCTCTAACATCGTCACTCAATTTGTTGGGCGTTAATTTGGGAGCAAATATGTCCCGGCATGAACATGTTGCAGGCATAGCAAGGAGAGCTTCTCAAAAGTTGGGAATATTATTTCGAACCAGAAAGCTTTACACTCCCACAACAACTGTTAATTCTTTACAAAGCTCAAATTCGACCAACTATGGAATACTGCTCCCATGTTTGGGGCTCCGCTCCCAAACATACACTGCATTTGTTGGATTCTATTCAGAGAAGAGCTGTTCGTCTGATTGGAGACCCGGAACTGACCGACGGCCTTGATTCGTTGGAACATCGAAGAACGGTTGGCGACTTGAGCCTATTCTACAAGTACTTTCATGGAAAGTGTTCTAAGGATGTGGCCCGCTTAATTCCTCCCAGAGCGGTGCATGTTAGAAGTACACGTCGCGCTAATTCTTCACATCCGTATGAGGTTCAGCTTGTTACTCCTCGTACAACGCTCTTCAAGCAGTCTTTTATATGGGGAACATCATCCCTTTGGACAATTTGCCCAGGACTGTGTTTCCCACTGAGTACAATCTAAAGCGATTCAAGAAGAACGTGAATCGCTTTCTCCATACACGTGTCGCTTCTGTAGCGCTTTAGGGACTTCCCTGTAGCACGTGTACTAGACCCATAAAAAAAAAGCCTCTAGTAAGAGCATACACTGGTACTGGTACAAAATAAAACCCAATTTTCCGAAACAGAAGAAAATAATGTTTTTCCGTGATCGAAAACAGCAACCTTTATTAGCAGCTTTTAACTGCTTTATGGTTTTTGTTTTATTATATGCCCTATAAAGGTGACGTTTTTAAGAATGGTCGGCAAAAGAGTTTCAAATAAACAGCTGCCACTGACTTTTGTGCTAAACTTGGTAAAAGTTAACCCATTCATAACCATCAATTCCTTCAATAGGCAAACAGTGCTGAATGCTTATCCTGTGTGGAATTAAAAGGTTATTTTAATTGAGTGAACGTGGTCAGGCTATTATGAGATAATTTTTGAGCAAAAACCAAGTTTGTGTGTTGAATCGTTAATAACATTCGCCTAATTTGGCATCATGTGACTACATGCTACTGAAAATGTTCAAGCGGCAGTGACCACGACTCCCTACAATATCCCAAAAACTAATAAAATGAACACATTTGGGAGGTAATGAACGGTGTTAAACACTGTATGGAAGCTGATGGAGAGTTTATCGATTAAAATAAATGATTTGAACTAATATAACTGTCCTATGTTTCATTTTCTATATATATATATATATATATATATATATATATATATATTATATATATATATTTTCTATTCGGATTCTTTTTAGGTAGAGGGCGTTATTTCCCCACTTTACCCTATTTGCTAGAGTGTCCAATATGCTATTTGTCATTTCGTATATCCCTCTATCCACTTAGAAAGGACTTAATCTGATGAAGAGATGCCTATTGCGAATAATCTTTCTTGTCTAGACTTTTTCTTCATTTATACCCTGTTATATTAGGATTTATTAGGTTTATGGGATCTTAAGGAATTTTACGATATTTTTATAATAAAACGTAGCTACTTTTATATCTGTCGTATATCACTGGATTTAATATTGTTTCTAAATAGACGTAAATTTATGTGGTTTATAAAATTGCATTCCTGAGATTAGAAAAACTGTAGCGAAAGAAATTTTTTTCGTTTATGAAATCATAAAGTAGCAATTACCTCTATTGTTTTATAATTTACGATAGAAGTATTATGCCGAACGAGAGACTAAGTATGTCATTCCTAACACTGTGTCCAAATCAATCATTCAATTAAAAGTTCAATGGGTGTGGTGAAGAAAATTAGTGGACTAAATTGCAACCCTATCCGACCTGCAATGAGTTCTAATGATATGCAAAAAATTACTTCATTAAAGTCCATACAACAGTAAAGAAAACCGAATGGCTGTTTTGTAGTACAAACCGTTTTGAATACCGTAAGGGTGTTGTTACTTATTTACGAGGGTATCCTTTTAGGTTTTTTACTTCGTTCTGAAGAAAAACCATAGAACTCCTGAGCTGCTTCATTCATCTCATTACATCCAACTAGAGTTTTTGGACTCTGATTTTTTTCAGATTTTGGAACAAAAGGAAGTCGAGGAGCGCTGAAGGGTTGACGTTCTAATTCGGTGAGTCCACAGAGTTCTTAATCCATGTGGGTTTCATGAACCTCTCAGTTGTCATATAAAGTGTGGAACTTTGTTTCCACATATTTAAAAAGTAAAATTAATAATTATATATTTAACATATTTTTTGACACAAATCAATTTGTACCAAATTGCAAATTTCTGTTTTTTTAAATTCGACATCGTCGTATATAAATATTCCAAAAGAGTTTGTACAAACTGTTGTGAATGAAAACTGGGATCAGTTAAGATATCAAAAAGTGATTTTATTGAATCTGGTAACCTTACACTAAATACCATTTTTTTCCAATAAAAAGAACAGTTTTATAGACCAATTGATGGATGTGCCCGTGGGTTTCCTCTATCTCATCTGTCATTGCTCAAATTCTTGGAGGACAAAGTTATTGAGAGTATAAGTTTCGATAAACTAATTTTCAAAACATAAGTTGACAATTACGGAAATTCGTGATAATATAACAGACGAGATCCTCTAGAAATTCAATACTTTTCATAGAAAACTACAGAAGAAGAATTAGAAGAAGACATTAAGATACATTGTTTATACATGACAGTAATCAGGAAAAATAATAAAATCATCAGAGAATGGTACACAAGATCTACATGGTCAGGACGATATCTAAATGTTTACCACCTAAGTCTCAAAAAAATAACGTTATAGTTGGTTTCACTGACAGAGCACTAGCACTGACTTTCCCAGAATTAAGAGCTAATGAGTTAAACAAAGTTAGACAAATTTTACTATAGTTTTAAAGAAAATAACATAAACCGAACAATAAAAAAAGAACATACAAATTTTACATCTAACTAAAATCTTCTAAAAACCATAAAGAAATCCAAGATAAATTCGTAGCACTTCCGTATACAAATGTAATTTCTGAAAAATTAAATGTGTTTTAAAGAAAAATATTATAGTGGTTTGACATAAAACCGAAAATAAATTAAATTCTCTATTTACAAATCCTAAACATCAAATATTTACCACGAATCAATTTAATGTAGTGCATTTATTACCTTGCGCGGAATGTCTAAAACAATATATTAAAATGAGAAGTTAATTACTAAAAACCGAATTGAATGGACATAAATATGCAAAAATGTATCCATAGCACCAAACAAACATAAAACAGTGAGTTTAGTTATAATGAGACTAAAATTGTAAATAAAAATAGAAATTACACCAAGCTATCTATAAAGAAAATGACGGAAATTAAAAAAGAAAAAGGTATTGCAAACAACAGAATTAAGAGGAATTAGCTATATATATATATATATATATATATATATATATATATATATATATATATATATATATATACATACAAATTACCTCCAAAGGTTGTTAAGTGAGTTCATTTATATTAATATTTTTTATATTATTTTTTATATTACAAAAAACACACAATAAAACGACTGTGTGCTAGTTGAACTTGCGCAATTAGTGTTTTGTACGTTGATTGCTTCTAAAACAAATATTTTTGATGATTAATGATTTCACAAAAGACACCCCAAATGACCTTTACTGAAAAATGATAACCTTGAAATGTTTTTTTTTGTTTATATACCAGATAAATTATTAAAGGTAATGCACTCGTGATAATCTTCGTTCAATCTATATCCCGTGGAGAATATTCCAGAGTTTTTTTCAAATTTTTTGTTCAGTACTTTTCAGCGATTTTTAGCTATTTTTTAAAAATAATATAAAGAAACGTGTGAGCAAGTATTATATTATATATTTTTGAACTCGTGTTTTTACAAGCTTTCATTTGACACCCCCCTTAATGACCTGGTATTTTTTTTTTCATTTCCGATTTCACCCCCAAAACTAACCCCTTAAGTCAAAATTTAACTTTTAAGACTACACGGCTCTGATGAGGCCATCAATTCCTATATTTTGACTTTGTATGTCAAATAGTTTCGGAGAAAATCGGGTCTGACAGACAGAGAGATGGACAGAGAGACGGACAGACAGACAAACAAACGGACAGACGAACAGACACCGAATTGATCTTATAAGTGTACCGTACGGAACACTAAAAATTTACAGACCAGAATTCCTTCAAACTTAAAATAAAATATACATTATATATTGAACAATCTTTACATTCTTAAGGTGAGTATTATTTTTTGAAAAATTATTTTTAGTTTTGTGTTAAAATTTTAAATCTTGTGAGATAAAAAAGTGTAATTATTTTAAACATATATCCTTGTAAAATTAATTTGTCATTGCATTTCAATCAAATTTTTTAAAACGCTCTGAAACAAAAGCTTATTAAAATAAATTTAGAAAATATTCAATTAGTAATTATACATATAACATTATATACTTTATTTTCTGTTAGCTACAACTATGCATTTAATTAGGTGTTTTATTCTTTTTGATGCGCGAACACGCAATTTTAATGTTATTATGAAAGCCATTATTTGATCGATTAGTGGATACAACCAACTAATTTTGAGTACACGTTTGATGATTGTTAGTATTTTAAAGTAAATATAAGTTGGCTTGTAATTTACTAAAATAATGTTGTACACTTTCTGTTCAAAAATAAAATAAACTTGTAATAAATAATGAAACCGACTAGAGATGTCCTAAGTACACTATAAATATGGACATTCAACGTGAATGAAATGTGGAAACAACTGTTTAGTTCCTAAACAAATTTGTTAATAAATATTACAAAAAAGTTGATACATCTACATATCTTGATTACTCAATCGCATGCTAATAGCACGTACATTTTACCCAGGGACTGGCTTAATAGAAAACCTTTATATGATACATCAGTCAACAGTGTTCAATTTCTTACAACCGGCTTACCTAAAAATGTTCTGTTTTTAAGCAACATCAAACACAGAGAAAATATTAACACATCAAAAATAAGCCATAGGCTTTAGTAGTGACATAAAATCCGATAAAATAACAGATCAATCCACTACGCGATTAATTTTAATTTCGTCAATACTTAACTCGATTGACTTCTTGACAATCAGTTTAGTTATAATAAAAATAAAACTTTTCAGGATGGGTTAAGTAGTCAGTTTATCTAAAGGGGCCTCAATTTCCTCCGAGAGGGCTTTTAACACCTGCCCTTCCTTAATATAATTGAAGGACTGCGATCACTATTATCATTTTAAGAAAAAAAAGGAAACTAAAAGAAATAAAAAAAACATAATATAAACGTTAAACAACTTAATACCATCCCTCTTTAACGATTAAGTTAACGAACCCGTTTTGCTAGGAAATGTGCCGTTAAATAAGAGAACAAGTTTATAAAGATTTCATTGTCAGAAGGAAACTCCCTTTAATTTACAGCCCGGACAGATATTTGGGACGATCTTGTCAATTTTTTATTTTATCGAACACTTTTACGACTGACTAGAGTGATTGGAATGAATTCGAAAGTAAACTTGAACAACACATTGACGGAGAAGCTTTGGCATTTGGAAAAGCAATGGTGTAGGCAAGATAAACTTAAATAAATGCAGATATGGAAGTTATTTTATAATTTGTATTGCAAGTAGTTTTAAATAAAAATCGGTAAAGCTATTTACCCAGTATTTCTTTCGTAAATACGTGGTTCCAAAATATAGCCTGAATTTGCTTTTGACATCTTCAAGAATAACTTAATTATTAATTGTACTAAGTCTTAATATATAACTCGATGTTTACAATGATCAATTTAAAAATAACAGAACCTACTCCCCGTACCTGTAAAATATTATACTCAAATGCCACACACTAATAAAAAAATGCTCATAGTATTATTGAAATTTTACAAAAATTATTGACTTCTAAACTTTTCACCTTCCTGAAATGATATCGCTATAGAATTACAGATATTTCTCGTGCTTTGTATGTTATGTTTGTGCCAAATTTGAAATCCTATGTCGTTCGAGAATTATGGTACCACCAAAAACATATACTGATTGACATGGGTAACGTATATGTTTCTTGGTCTGAGACCCTAAGATTTGAAGAAATGCAAAAATCTTGGTAGCTGATTTGTCTACAAATACAACTTTATGAGGGAGACATAAAAATCGAGATAATCAAATACTTGAATCATATAAAAATTTATATGTAAAGGTCTTTATTCAAGACTTTAAGAAATGTTATTTGATTTTTCAAAAAATATGTCGTAAAACCTATTGATAAGTAACATTTTTAAAAGTGTTCCATAGAAACACTTGAGTTAATATTTTACAGTAAAGGTGATGGAAGAAATTTCATTCTTTAGTGTGTGATAAATCCGGTAAATTGGTATGATAATTTGCAGTATAGAATAATGTTTATTATTAGTATCATTACTACTATTATACAAGCAGCCACTGTGACAAACTGACGCAGAACATTCAAACAGTAAGACAATATTTAGACAAATTTGCAGAGAAATTTTAGATACATAAAACACAGGTATCGACTCTGACCTGACACAAACCAGAATAGAATATAACCCGATACACAAACCGTTGTATCACAGATCATTAATTTACTTTGAGTCTCCATAACTGCTTCGCAACGAGTGCAAATTTGGAAGCCAAAAAAAAAAACTTACGTACAGTGATTCGAGGCCCAGCTGATAAATTATCTAAAGTGCGTCTAAAGCGTGCTGAAAGCACGCCACGGTACGCTGATCTAAAGCTGGTGAGCGTCAGGTACTTGTACGGAAGTAAAATAATAGACCACAAAAAGTAGCAATTGATTGAATATTCGATCAATATAACCTAACTATTATGTAAATAATGTTACTAATGTAATTCTTGTAAAAATGTAAAAAGTTATTAAAAAGTTTTAAACAAAGTGCAACAGTGTAGTGAAAAATGCCAAATAAAAATCATAAACGTGTAATATATATATATATATATATATATATATATATATATATATATATATATATATATATATATATATATATATATATATATATATATATATATATAATATATATATATATATATATATATATATATATATATATATATATATATATATATATATATATATATAGAGTTCGTAGAGATTTTTTTTTTGATGATCACTTTTTACCACCGCTTGACCAACGATGAGAGCTGAGATTCTATAAAAATAGTGAAAAAAACCATTAAAGCAGAATATTTTGTCTTTACCGCTCCTGGTAGAGACCATAAGGTTGTCACTGTCTCGAAAGTAATAAGGAAAGACACAGTCAAAAGGTATGCTTACAGACTTGTAGTTTATTAGCCATTTGCTTCAAAAGACGGAATGAGGCAAAGATAACTGCTTTCTGCAATATTATAGCTAATAATGGACAAGCATCATGCCACGGCGTTAACGTCTTGAACTCAGAAATATAGTTTTCGAATTCTACCAAGAATACTTGAATAATTTAATATGAACAACTATTTCGATAAAATATCCCGAGTAAAGCTTGAGGTTAAAATATCTGTTTATTTTGTATATTTTTCTTATTTTCTATTGCTGTGTTGGTATGGGCTGAGAAGTCTGATTTACACGATTCTAATTTCTATATTCACAAGTATGATGTCTGGTTTATTTGCCTCAGTAAGTCCGGAGTCAGAGAGGCACAAACTAGTAAATATTTCTCTTACTTTCTATAAATATATCAGATGTTATATATGGATATTACTGAAAACTAACTAAAAAACGCGGAAATATCTAAAGCAATAATACAGAGCATGTAAAGCTAAGTTATACGTGATAATGTAATGATGTTGTTCTTCGATGAGCTGTTAAAATAGTCGCTAATGTCCGTCAGACCCAACACATATTTTGAAAACTCAGTGCTACAAATTTCTAACGATTATATATCTTGCTGGCGTTGGCACGGTCTCTTGTTATTTATGACTAATTTTCGTTCTGGTTAGATATAGAAGGCCACCAATCTCAATAATCTCGTGAGCTCTTACTATTCGTAAATATGAATTCGAGCTATTAAGAACATTACTAACCAATCCCAAGGGCATCAGACCATGAAGTCTTTCCAAACTTAACAATAAAAATTTTATTTTTTGGTACTGCTATATTATTATTATTATAATTATTAAAATTATAACAATAATATTTTGGCTTAACTAGATAGTCTATATAATAACTATACTACCGCCATAAGTATATTGGTTCCTAGAAATATCTCAGAGTATTACTATTATTATATATTTTTTCAAAGACTTAAATTTTCAGTTTCATGACATAAAAATGTCTGTCAAGTAAAAACGTGTCCGCGACAATTCACTTTTGTAGATGCGATTCTAGCGATTCAACAAAAAATAGTAGAGGGAACGTTTGTCTACGCCGCATTTTAGTAAAAGTATCAGTTGATCCCGACCTTTCGTCGAAATCTTGTAAAATCCAAAATGAGTCACTTGTTTGCGTATCGGTTCCAGGTACTTGCTTTGTTCTCATCTAAAGGGGCTTAAAATCACATATTTTGCGGCCGGTAAATATATTAAAAAGTCGGTATCGTTTGTAAGGAAGTGGGTAAATCATTTTAACGAGACGAAAAATGTCGACGACTAGCCAAAACGTGGCTCGATAGACACTCTGAAAGTCTAAAAACGAACCGTGTCTTTGTTTTTACGGGATCTGAAATTAACGCTGTGTCAAGAAAATCGGGTTTGAATGTGTCCCATGTGACCATTCGACAACATCCTCGTGCTCATGATGTCAAATTCCGAAGCACGTTGAAGAAACCTCTGCTGGGCGAAAATCACGTCGTGAGGCAGCTCGCTTGGGCCCATGACAACATCGACTGTGACTGAGACAACGTGATCTTCACGGACGAGGTTTCCTTTTGGGGATATGCATCGGCTCCTCGGTCCTGGACAACTGCCACCAATCGTCTCTTTGAGCGAACCGTCAAACATCCAATGCATGTTTGGGGAAGCTTTTTCAAACGAGGGTTTAGCAATTTGTACCTTGTCACGTATCTTTATCCTGGATACGACTTCTATTCCCGATTTAGGCGTAACTTTGGAATCTGTCTTTTTGTCAGAAGCGACCTCTCTTGTCAACGAGAAGAAGCTTCGGAGCCCCCAAACTTTGATGTTATGTGGTTAAAAATAACGACTCAACAAACCACAAGGTTCATCTGTATCCTGTATCGACCACCAAGTGATACCAATTTTCGAACACTTTTCGCTTCTCTTGCAGACACCATCGATCATTTACAAAGTAACTATCCAAGTGCCGAAATTGCCCTCCTGTGCGACTTCAATGTTCACAATATCAACTGGCTTAAATATTCAAATACTACCGACGAACAAGGTCGTGAAGCTGAATCATTCTCAATCAGTTATGGCTTAACTCAGCTTATTGACGAGCCAACACGGATCCCTGATCGAGACGGGGAGTTCGCCAGTCTTCTTGATCTGTTTTTAACCACCAATCCGGAGATTTACACGGTCACCGTAAATCCGCCGTTAGGTTCTTCCGACCATAAACTGCTTTCGACATCGAGTATCCTGCCAATCAGCGACAGAGAGGCGCCTAGGCCGCGCAAGATTTGGCACTACAAATCTGCTAAATGGGAAGATCTTATGGAATACTTTCGAACTTTCCCTTGGATGGACATTTGTTTTCGATCCGATAACCCATCTGACTGCGCCAGGGAGGTCTCCGATGTTATTTTGGCTGGTATGGAAACTTACATCCCTTTTTCGAAGAAATGCTCCTCCAACGGCAAGCCTTGGTTTGACCGAAAATGCAAAGAAGCTGTTGCTTCTAAACATATTGCCTATCGACAATGGCGTGAAAATCCTAACACCGTAAATCGTAACATCTTTGTTCATGCCCGGAACAGATGCAAGGGAATTATCGACGAAACCAAGGAGGCACACAATCAACGAATTAGAAACAAACTTCTCGCTTGTCCCAACAATTCCAGGTCCTTTTGGGCAGTCGCTAAGGCAGTTAGTCAAAATTTTACCAAATCCACCATATCACCACTCACACGGCCAGATAATTCCATTGCAACCACACCTGTTGAGAGAGCGAAACTTGTTGGCTGAACTCTTTGCTTCACATTCTACTGTCGATTTCCAAGACAAAACCCCACCTACTATTCCCATATTGCAGTCAAGGATGCCCGACGTTGTCTTCAGACAGCGCATCATAAAGCGTATTTTAATGAAGCTAGACACCAAGAAGGCTTCTGGCGCTGACGGAATACCTGCCATAGTTCTCAAAAACTGTGCAAGGGAACTAACACCAGTTTTCTGTAGACTTTTTAACCTATCCTACAGAAAGGGAATATTTCCGTCCTGCTGCAAATGTGCCACGGTTCAGCCGATACCTAAAAAAGGTAAGAAGACCTTGCCAAATAACTACCGACCAGTTGCACTGCTTTCAATAATATCGAAAGTCATGAGCATCTTCTAAAATATCTTGAACGATTCAATATTATTAGCGATCACCAATATGGTTTTCGTAAACATAGACCAACAGGAGATCCTCTGACTTATGTAACACATGTTTGGAACAACGCAATTGAACACTTTGGAGAATCTCGAGCGGTTGCTCTTGACATATCCAAGGCATTCGACCGTGTTTGGCACGATGAACTGTTGGCTAAGTTACGCTCTTATGGTATGTCTGAAAAGTTCTGTTTGTGGCTCTCATGTTTCCTCAGAGAGCGTTCTTTACGAGTGGCAGTCGACGGATTTCTTTCTAACACCTTCACTATCAACGCCGGTGTGCCCCAGGGCTCCATACTGTCTCCTACTCTCTTTCTCATTTACATTAACGATCTGCTGGAAAAGACCGGGAATCCAATCTATAGCTTTGCAGATGACAGTACGCTTGTCTCTTCATTCACCTTGAACGCTCGGACATCGGCTGCTCAGGCGAATATCCGCAGACAGCAGGAGGTCGTTCAACTTAACAAAGACCTGGAAGAAATTCTATCTTGGGGTGACAGTAACGAAGTGGAATTTAACGCTACATAAACCCAAGCGGCAGTTTTTTCTAAAAAAGTTAACGTTGCTGAACCCGACATAGTTATGTCGGGGCACTCCATTCCCCTAGCATCGTCGCTCAATTTGTTGGGCGTTAGTTTGGGAGCAAATATGTCTTGGCATGAACATGTTGCAGGCATAGCAAGGAGAGCTTCTCAAAAGTTGGGAATATTATTTAGAACCAGAAAGCTTTACACCCCACAGCAACTGTTAATTCTTTACAAAGCCCAAATTCGACCAACTATGGAATACTGCTCCCACGTTTGGGGCTCCGCTCCCAAACATACACTGCATTTGTTGGATTCTGTTCAGAGAAGAGCGGTCCGTCTGATTGGGGACCCGGAATTGACCGGCGGCCTTGATTTGCTGGAACATCGAAGAACGGTTGGCGACTTGAGTCTGTTCTACAAGTATTTTCATGGAGAGTGTTCGAAGGATGTAGCCCGCTTAATTCCTCCCAAAGCGGTGCATGTTAGAAATACACGTCGCGCTGGTGCTTCGCATCCGTATGAGGTTCAGCTTGTTACTCCGCGTACAACGCTTTTCAAGCAATCTTTTATATGGAGAACGTCATCCCTTTGGAATAATTTGCCCAGCGCTGTGTTTCCCACCGAGTACAATTTACAGCGATTCAAGAACAACGTGAATCGCTTTTTCCGCACTCGTGCCGCTCCTGGAGCGCTTTAGGGACTTCCCTACAGCACGTGTGCTAGACCCATAAAAAAAAAAAATAATTTAAATGCGAAAATAATGTATGATATTTAAAGAAAGCCTTGTTACCAACTGCCAAACGCTGGTTTAAAAGAAAAAAAACGAGGATTGGATCCTGCAAGTAGATAATGACCCAAAACACTGCATCGAGTTTTGCAGGGACTGGAAGGTGCAAGCGAAAGCTACGATGCTATAGTGGTCCTCACTATCGCCGGACGCCAACCCTATTGAGAAAGTTTATTCCCTTGTAAAGAGAAAGTTTATAGGAAAGACGTTGATGACTTTGACGCAGTTGTTTCGTGAGATTCGAAAAATTTGGAGATCATTGCTGCGCGAGTATGCAGAAAATTTCGTCGACTGATGAAGATGCCAGGCGATTACTGATGCAAGAGGCAATTGGAGAACTTACTAAGGCAGTTGCGCCATTGTTAGCACACCAAAGAATACATTGATGGCAAAAAATGTTAGATTTTAGCTGAAAAAATTCTAGTTTTTAAATTTAGTTGAATTTGAATCCTTGTGGTCTTTTAATTTATGTGTTCAGACAAGGAAAAGACAAAAGTGATAACGACGATTGATTGATGAATTGAATTTAAAAACTCGGCCACTTCTAAATTATTTATTGCAACATAAGAGTATCTTTAATTCCATTTGCGTTAAGCGCATTTTATCATATGTTTGAGAAAATAGGAATTATTTCAAGTTCCCTTCATTATTATACAATAATTTAAAATTCTAAAAATTAAATAAAAACTTTTAATTCAAGTTTTTTCTTTGTATTTCTTATTCCTTTAAAAAGGAAATCGAATAAACAACAAGTAATCTTTCTTTCCTGCTTCCATCGCAAGACAAAAATTAGGACACTTAGTCAAGACGTTTAGCAGATTTTTCTTTTTAAATATAATCGGCAATTTTAAACAAAACGAGAACAAAAACGCCCCAAAAGTTTTCCTACCCTGTTTCAATTCCACAACAACAATTTCTAACTTTAGTCTCGCTAAATTCTTCGGCTTCATTTGCATCCTCGATAATTTTCCATTTATTTAAATTTCCTCCATGAAAATTGGGCCACGGAAATAATTAAATCACCACAAAATTAAATAAAATTTGAAACCGCGAATATTTCCGTCGATATTCCGATCACGAGTTTTACCACCGCATATTAAATAAATATTCTTATCGAGTTTTTAATTAAGTTACATCTCTACTTTAAAGGAAAATTATGGTAAAGACATTTTTAGTTCATGGCTTATTATTAATTATGAATAGCAATTCGGTATGATCAGTGGTAACGAATATCCTGTTTTAAACTTAATAATTCATGAAAGTTCTGGTGTTCTAGAGATAAAATTTATTGAATTAATAAGGGTTTCTTTAAAACTTTGATATACCATATTTCTTGTTACAGTGCCGTAGGCTTATTTAGCATGTGAGCGCCTACATGTTCCAAAAGCGATTTTAATTTTGCCTTTTTCTCCCCCTACTAAATAATGTCATAGCATCAGCAATGTTACAATCTGTTCTACCACCACCATCATTCACACGGTTACATAGTGCTTTTGCAACGACACCAATTGAGGAAGCCAACTTGATAGTTGAACTCTTTGCTTCACATTCTACTGTCGATTTCCAAGGAAAAACAACACCAACTATTCCTATAGTCAAGTGCAGGTTGTCCGATATTGTCTTCAGACAGCGTATCATAGAACGTATTTTAATGAAGCTATATACCAAAATAGCTTCTGGTGTTGATTGAATACCTGTCATAGTACTCAATCAATGCACTAGCGAACTAACACCCATTTTTGGTAGACTTTTCAACCTATCCTAGAGGAAGGGAATATTTCTTTCTTGTTGGAAATGCACTACAGTTCGATACTCAAAGGCAAGAAGATCTTGCCAAATAACTACCGACCAGTCTCACTGTTTTCAATAATATCTCGAAGAATTCATTATTTAAAGACCTTCTATCTTATGTAACACATGTCTGGAACAGTATAGAGAATCTCGAGCGGCTGCACTTTATGTATCCATGGATACATAATCCAAGGTATTTAAAGTTGTGTTTGTGGCTGACATACTTTCTCAGAGGGCGTTCTGTACGATTGGCGGTTGATGGGTTTCTTTTTAATTCCTCCAGTATTAACGCCGGTGTGCATCAAGGCTCCATACTGTCTCCTACTCTCCTTCTCATTTACATTAACGATAGGCTGGAAAGGATCAGGAATCTAATATACAGCTTTGCAGATGATAGTACGCTTACTTCTTAATCCAATGTGAACGCTCGAACATCGGCTACTCATGTAAATATCCGTAGACAGCAGGAAGTCATCACTTAGCGAAGATCCCCCAACTTTGATGTTATGTGGTTAAAAATAACGACTCAACCAACCACAAGGTTCATCTGTATCCTCTATCGACCACCAAGTGATACTAACTTTAGAACACTTTTCGCTTCTCTTGCAGACACCATCGATCATTTACAAATTAACTATCCAAATGCCGAAATTGCCATCCTGGGCGACTTTAATGTCCACAACATCAACTGGCTTAAATATTCAAATACTACCGATAAACAAGGTCGGGAAGCCGAATCATTTTCAATCAGTTGTGACTTGACTCAGCTTATTGATGAACGATCGAGAAGAACTGATCGAGACGGAGAGTTCGCCAGTCTTCTTGATCTGTTTTTAACCACCAATCCGGAGATTTACACGGTCAGCGTAAATCCGCCGTTAGGTTCTTCCGACCATAGACTACTTTCGACATCGAGTATTCTACCAATCAGTGATAGAGAAGCGCCCAAACCGCGCAAGATTTGGCACTACAAATCTGCTAAATGGGAAGATCTCATGGAATATTTTCGAACTTTCCCTTGGTTGGACGTTTGTTTTCGATCCGACGACCCATCTGACTGCGCCAGGGAGGTTTCCGATGTTATTTTGGCCGGTATGGAGGCTTACATCCCTTTTTCGAAGAAATGCCCTTCCAACGGCAAGCCTTGGTTTGCTGTTGCTTCTAAACATCTTGCATACCGACAGTGGCGTGAAGATCCTAACACCATAAATCGTAACATCTTTGTTTGTGCCAGGAACAGATGCAAATAAATTATCGACGAAACCAAGGAGGTACACAATCAACGGATTAGAAACAAACTTCTCGCTTGTCCCGGCAATTCCAGGTCCTTTTGGTCAGTCGCTAAGGCAGTTAGTCAAAATTTCACCAAATCCACCATACCACCACTCACACGGCCAGATAATTCTATTGCAACGACACCTGTTGAGAAAGCGAACTTGTTGGCTGAACTCTTTGCTTCACATTCTACTGTCGATTTCCAAGGAAAAACACCACCTACTATCCCCATAGTGCAGTCAAGGATGCCCGATATTGTCTTCAGACAGCGTATCATAAAACGTATTTTGATGAAGCTAGACACCAAAAAGGCTTCAGGCGCTGACGGAATACCTGCCATAGTTCTCAAAAACTGTGCGAGGGAACTAACACCAGTTTTCTGTAGACTTTTCAACCTATCCTACAGAAAGGGAATATTTCCTTCCTGCTGGAAATGTGCCACAGTTCAGCCGATACCTAAAAAAGGCAAGAAGACCTTGCCAAATAACTACCGACCAATCGCACTACTCCCAATAATATCGAAAGTCATGGAAAAGGCTATCAATCAGCATCTTCTAAAATATCTTGAAGGATTCAACATTATTAGTGATCACCAATATGGCTTTCGTAAAAATAGATCAACAGGAGATCTTCTGACTTATGTAACACATGTTTGGAACAACGCAATTGAACACTTTGGAGAATCTCGAGCGGTTGCTCTTGACATATCCAAGGCATTTGACCGTGTTCGGCACGATGGGCTGTTGGCTAAGTTACGTTCTTATGGTATGTCTGAAAAGTTCTGTTTGTGGCTCTCATGTTTCCTCAGAGAGCGTTCTTTACGAGTGGCAGTCGACGGATTTCTTTCTAACACCTTCACTATCAACGCCGGTGTGCCCCAAGGTTCCATACTATCATCTCCTACTCTCTTCCTTATTTATATTAACGATCTGCTGGAAAAGACCGAGAATCCAATCTACAGCTTTGCAGATGACAGTACACTTATCTCTTCATTCACTTTGAATGCTCGGACATCGACTACTCAGACGAATATCCGCAGACAGCAGGAAGTCATTCAACTTAACAAAGACCTGGAAGAAATTCTATCTTGGGGTGACAGTAACCAAGTGGAATTTAACGCTACAAAAAACCCAGGCGGCAGTTTTTTTCTAAAAAAGTTAACGTTGCAAAACCCGACATAGTTATGTCGGGGCACTCCATCCCTCTAACATCGTCACTCAATCTGTTAGGCGTTAATTTGGGAGCAAATATGTCCTGGCATGAACATGTTGCAGGCATAGCAAGTAGAGCTTCTCAAAAGTTGGGAATATTGTTTCGAACCAGAAAGCTTTACACTCCACAACAACTGTTAATTCTTTACAAAGCTCAAATTCGACCAACTATGGAATACTGCTCCCATGTTTCGAGCTCCGCTCCCAAACACACACTGCATTTGTTGGATTCTATCCAGAGAAGAGCTGTTCGTCTGATTGCACACCCGGAACTGACCGACGGTCTTGATTCGCTGGAACATCGAAGAACAGTTGGCGACTTGAGCCTATTCTACAAGTACTTTCATGGAAAGTGTTCGAAGGATGTGGCCCGCTTAATTTCTCCCAGAGCGGTGCATGTTAGGAGTACACGCCACGCTAATACTTCACATTCGTATGAGGTTCAGCTTGTTACTCCTCGTACAACGCTTTTCAAGCAGTCTTTTATATGGAGAACATCATACCTTTGGAATAGTTTGCCCAGGACTGTGTTTCCCATCGAGTACAATCTACAGCGATTCAAGAACAACGTGAATCGCTTTCTCCGCACACGTGTCGCTCCTGTAGCGCTTTAGGGATTTCCCTGTAGCACGTGTGCTAGACCCATAAAATAAAAATAAAAAATCTGGAAGACATTCCATTTTGTAGTGATAATAACCAAGTAGAATTATAAAAACCTAACTAGCAGTTTTTCCTAAAGAGGTTAACGTTGTTCAATCCGACATAGTTATGTCAAGACACTCCATTCTTCTAGCATCGTCACTAAAATTGCTAGGCGTTAATTTGAGAGCAAACATGTCTTAGCATGAACATGTTGCATGCATAGCAAACAGAACTTCTCAAAAACTGGAAATATTATTTTGAATTTGAAAGCTTTACACTCCACAATAACTGTTAATTCTGGATAAAGTTCAAATTCGGCCATCGTTGGAATACCGCTTCCATGTTTGGGCATTTCAGGGCACGGAAGCCACAAAATCAACGTTAAAGGCTTTTATTCGCCCGATAGAATGAACCACTAGGCCACTGGGTCGCTCTCTTGGTCTATATAGCTTTAAATGTTACATGTTGTTAACAAACTTTTTGTGCCAATATCTGAATTGTTCAAAATTTAAAATTCAACAAAAATATCTATCCAGCTTCAAATTGCATATTGATTCTTTAATGTTTTTAAGATGTTGTCTAACCTGCACTTTAAACATAAAAGAAAATTTAATTTTTCACAAACAGGCTCTCTGGTTTTGTCGAGCCTTGTACTTTTTTCTAACAACAATATTATCAAGAAGAAATCAAAATCGAAGAAGATCCTCGCAAGACCAGTATCACACTGAACCGACACTTCTTTTCCCTAAGTACTTTGGCACTAGACTTTTAAGACCAAAGAATTATGTTCTGGATATTTCTTTTTTTCTTTTGCACAGATGCCAGAAGCCCATCACTGCAAAACTAAACTAAATATTAAACTGTTGATTTTTGTGTTTTCTTTATAAAACTTTTTAATATTTATATTTTCTAACTATTTTAAACGATATAATCATATGAATTCCGACCTATCAAGTCATTATTAATAGTTGCACTATTAATATAAATGAAATAGTTTTTTCATTTACCAAGTTCACCTTTACATGTTTTTAGAACTGCTTCAAAATATCCACTGCATTTTTTTGAGAAGGCAGTTGTTTGCCTAATTGGAGACCCAAAACAAACCAGCAAACTTAAATCCTTGGAACTTCGAAGAACGGTTGGCGACTTGAGGCTATTCTACAAGTATTTTCATGGAAAGGCTTAAAAGTAGAGAAGTCATCAGTGTTATTTTTAACCTGGTTCCTCTATTGCTTCTATTTTTTTCTGATCTGCAGAAGATTTTATGTGTATCCTAGGTACGGTACTTTCCTTTGTTTAACAATAAAAATAATCTATTACTAGCTATTTGCTCATTACAAAACCTGTTCATTGGTTAGGCAGCCTATTTAGGATAGTGTCAGTGACCTTCTTAGAGTCCATATTTTAACTTAATAGAGATCTAAGGTTGAGAGGTATTTCCTCAACTAGTGGGTAAGTATTGAACTAAGTAAAAGGTTCTCGAATAATTATACTACTTGTAGCTCATGACTTGCTTGTAATTGTCAGTGACAACTCAGATAAACGTATTAAGAAAGAGTGGAAAAAAACTTGTAAAAAATTCAAAACTGGGGAAAGAGACAAGATGTGAATCCAATAAAATAGAACGGATCATTGTAGACACTATAGCATACAAAATTGTGAAATAAATTGACAGGAGGATGTTACCTGTAGTGAAATTATTGACAGAATTTAATGTAAGTTGGTTGCTTTTCATATAACTTATTATTATCAACTAACCGTTTTTTATAGATCTAATGTAAACGGGTTCTGTCCTGTCAAATTAATGTTTGAAGATTTCAGTGCTTGCTGAAGAAGCTTTAGTATCTGAAACTACAGTTTTGAAGACAGACGAAGAATTAGATGTAAAATGTTTTAGCATGAAAGACCCAAAACTCTTTACATCAAAGCAGAAACTGGCGAGGAAAGGATTTTTTCAAGAACATTTGGCAATTTTAGACAACGAGTCCAAAATTACGATTAGTCGAAAATTACAAATAAATAAATAAATAAGCGAGCGCGACTTATGCCTACTTCAAATTTTTTCTTAATTTTGATTAGTAAGTATTAAATCCATATTGCTTACATTAATTGCATTTCTCGTTTAGAGGAACAACAGCGAAGATTTCATTTGCTAATTATATTTCCTCTAATAAGTAGAGATTTTTAAATATAACTAAATAAGCCGAAATTAAGCACTAGATATTGCCGTTCATTTTTACAAATTCTAGGAAAATAATATCACTGAGAACAAATAAATGTGGTATACTAAATTACTGCTGTTAACCTAATTTCATTTCTTTTGATATTTTATTAAAAGCCGCGATTATATAGAATAGAGGATGCTAATGCCCCTAATTTGCCGCATTTATTACTTAAATAATTCAAACATTTCCAATGGAGATAAAAATCGATTATCATTTTCTATTTAAAGAAAATAAATATGGTTTAGTTTGATTCTATAATAAGATAATCTTTTCACAAAATCTTTTACAAACGGCTTTTTAAACATGTAAGTAAATGTAATTTAGGTATTAGTAAGTAATAACTGTTTAAAATATATATATATATATATATATATATATATATATATATATATATATATATACATATATATATATATATATATATATATATATATATATATATATATATATATATACATATATATATATATATATATATATATATATATATATACATATATATATATATATATATATATATATATATATATATACATACATACATATATATATATGTATATATACATATATATATATATATATATATATATATATATATATATATATATATATATATATATATATATATATATATGTATATATATATATAAAACACGTAGGATGAACAGTTTTTGGTCTAGCTACTTAACACACATTTTTTTTGTAAAATTCATCAACATAGTCTCCTCCAAGAGCGATACAATTAGTCCAACGCTCTTCTAACATTTCTATATCTTTCTTGTAGAAGAATTTGTCTTTGCCTTCAAAACAGGCCTCAATTTCGGCGATAATTTCTTCACTGGAGCCAAATCTCTCTCTCGCGAGCATTTTTTTGAGGTCTGCAAATAGATAATACTGCACTGACTTAGCCGTTACTTGAAGGAGATCCATAATAACTAGGAATAAAACATTTGTTTAAATTTTTATTCCTAGTTATTCCTAAATAGATAATAGTCGCTGGGGGGGGTCCAAATCTGGAGAATACCGTGGATAAGGAGACAATTCGAACTTCAATTCATGCAATTTTGCCATCGTAACCATTGACTTGTGACATGGTGCATGGTCTTGATGAAAGAGCAATTTTTTCTTGTTCATTTTGGGCGGTTTCTTTGCGATTTTTGCCTTCAAATGCACCAATAACTTTGTATAATATTCGGTATTGATGGTTTTTCTCTTCTCAGCATAGTCGATAAAAATCATTCCATGCGCATCCCAAAATACAGAGGCCAAAATCTTTCTAGCCGACTGTTGTGTCTTTGATCACTTCGGGCGGCTTTCATCGGCTGCTGTCCACTCAGCTGACTGCCCATTTGATTCCGGTGTGTAGTAGTGGATCCATGTTTCATCCATTATCACATATCGCATAAAAAAAATCCTTTTTATTGCGCTTAAACAGGTCCGAACAGCTTTCAGAATCATCAACACGTGAGCAAATGCGGTACCTATTTCGAACAGAGCTATCTCATGACCAAATGTTCATGCAAAATATGACCAACACGTCCTTTTGATATCTTAGGAGTATCAGCTATCTCAATTTTGTGGAGTTTTTTGATGTTTTCCGGTGTAACCACCTTATTTGAGCGTCTAGAGAATTCAGCATCATTTGTGTCTGTACGACCGCGATTAAATTTAGCATACCAGTAAAAGATGAATGATTTTCCGGGAGAAGAGTCTCCGTAACACCTATCAAGCCATTGTTTTGCTTGAACGGTATTTTTTCCCATCAAAAAACAAATCAATGAACACATGAAATTCGATTTTCTCCATTGTTCTGAAAATATAAAAAGTAGCGTCACTAAAACCATTGTAACTGTAATTTTGACACGTATCGTTTGAAGGTTTTTAATAATCATATGGATTTTTTGAAAAGAGCGACATCTATGTGTCAGACTAAAAACTTTTCAGCCTACGTATTATATATATAATTGTTTCTCAATTTAAACGCTGACGACACAAAAAGTCATGATACATATTTTTAAATTCAAGCATTATCTTTCTTGTATTAAGTTGTAGTAAAGATCAGTAGCTGATTAGAAATAGATAAGGTATAATATAAGAAGATGATTTTTTAGTATTATGAATTGATGTACCAAAACGTAGTATCATAAATTAGGTCTCATGTATAGAAACAGAAGCCTTCTTTTTTATGAATTTATTTGAAACATTTTACCCGTAGGCAGAGTATGTCATTAATAAAATCGTTTTCTTCGAAATCAATGATCAATTAGACAGTTTAATAAACACACCATAAAGAACAATGGCAACAGTTAAGGGAGGCTTTTATCCGACGATGGAAACAATGAGCTAAAGAAGAATATGTATATATATATATATATATATATATATATATATATATATATATATATATGTATAGTATATATATATATATATATATATATATATATATATATATATATAGTATATATATATATATATATATATATATATATATATATATATATATATATATATATATATAGTATATATATATATATATATATATATATATATATATATATATATAATATATATATATATGTATAGTATATATATATATACATATATATATATATATATATATATATATATATATATATATATATATATATATATATGTATATATATATATATATATATATATATATATATGTATATATATATATATATATATATATATATATATATATATATATATATATATATATATATATATACATATATATATATATATATATATATATATATATGTATATATTTATATATATATATATACATATATATATATATATATATATATATATATATATATATATATATATATATATATATATATATTATATATATATATATATATGGGTAGCGGGTAGGTACTCTCTTCATGATCCCAGTGGGAGACAGACCTACTTTAGGAAAAGCAACCCTGCCCACGCGAGCCTTGATTCTCCTTCCCGCCTTTCTTGGAGGGGAATCATGTCCCAACCTTATCTCCATATTATCAGTTCCCTTCCCAAATCCTATTTTTTTTTTTTTTTCCACTCACCAAGACGTCTGGCCCACGTGGTGTTTTATGGCCAAAACCTCTCATAAATCTATGGAACGAAAACTTTATAGAAGGCCCCCAGTCCCCAGCAGTTTGAGTAACCCCGACCAAGGCAGCGGTCAGAATAGGGCTCGAACAGGGGGTGCTAAGAATCTCTGGGTTGGACCAGGCTGCCGACTATACATAGCGACCTATAATGCGAGAACAATTGGAAGTGAGGAAAGATTGGAAGAACTGGACCATGAGCTTAAAAATATTAAATGGCACATACTGGGAATTTCAGAAACAAGAAGAAGAGGAGAATACTGCCTGAAGTTACCTACGGGACACTTGCTCTTCAACAAAGGCTACGAAGACAACAGTAATGGAGGAACTGGATTATTGATACACAGAAGGCTAATACCATATACTGAGAAATTCCAAGCGATATCTAATAGAGTTATATACATAACAATAAGATTGAACAACACCTTAACAGTAAAAGTAATACAGGTCTATGCTCCTACGACAAGCCATGAAGATCAAGAAGCAGAAGAATTCTATGAGGAAATATCTGAGGCGCTTCACGAACACAGAACAAAGTATACATTGGTAATAGGAGACTTTAACGCCAAGATAGGAAAGAAAGCAGAAGATACAGAGAGTTATATAGGAAATTTTGGCCTTGGAGAGAGGAACAACAGAGGACATATGCTGATGACATTTCTGGAAAGGGAGAAACTCTATAACATGAACACCTTCTTTCAGAAAAAGGAGAAGAGAAAATGGACATGGATTAGTCCTGATGGTGAGACAAAGAAATGAAATTGATTATGCACTAACAACACATAAGAACATAGTAACAGACGTGAAGGTCCTAAACAGATTTGCAACGGGTAGTGATCATAGGCTGGTCAGAGCAAAGGTGTTTTTTAACAAAAGACTCGAACGAAAACGTTTACACAACAAGAAAACAAATAAAACAGATAGACAAACACTAAAAGAAAACGTAGAACAATACCAAAAACAGATTACAGCCAACCTTAATAACAACACATTAACTACAGGAGCAAGTTTAGATGAAAGAAACAGAAAAATAATTGAAACACTCAAGACCACCGCAGAAAAAATATCTCTCCAACCTACGAGGCGAAAGAATAACAAGCTTAGTGAAGAAACAAAAAGAATGTTGGAACAACGAAGACAACTGATACACGAAGGAAAGAGATTAACTGTCGAATATGCAGAACTGAATAAGACAGTACGAAAAGCGGTTAAACAAGACATAAACAAATACAAGGAAAACATGGTTAAAGATCTTATAGAGAAAAACAAAGGATTAAAAGTTTTTAGAAGAGCAAAACGCCTGTAAAAGTGAGATAATTAAATTGAAGGACCAAGAAGGAAACATAATCAATGACAAGAAAAATATCCGAAACAGAATTACAACTTTCTATCAAGACCTCTACAGTTCAAAAGTCCAAAATGTAGTAGTTGAAAAGGACAACTCATCAACAGACAAAAGAGTAATTAATGTCAACTCAGAAGAAATTCCTGACATAGAAATGGATGAAGTTAGGAAAGCCTTACAACAGATGAAAAGTGGAAGAGCGGCTGGAGAGGATGATATTATACCTGAAATGCTAAAATGCGGAGGTGAAGCCCTAATGAATGAATTAAAAGATCTTTTTAATGAATGCCTCAAATGTGGAAATATACCAGAAGACTGGGAAAACGCTATAGTCATCTTAATATACAAAAAAGGTGACCCCGAAAACCTAGAAAACTACCGGCCAATTAGTTTACTTTCCCAAGTTTACAAGCTGTTCTCACGAATCATAACAAACAGACTGGAACACAAAATGGAATTATACCAACCGATAGAACAGGCTGGATTCAGATCAGGCTTCAGTACGATTGAACACTTGCACACATTGAGAATACTAATCGAGAAGGCCACCGAATATAATATACCAATGTGGCTCACATTTGTAGATTTTCGCAAGGCTTTTGATACAGTGGAAAAATGGGCGCTTATAAGAGCTCTTAGAAATGCTCGTATAGACCACAGATACAGCGAACTGATAGCCAGAATATATGAACGAGCAACACTCAAAGTTATGGTAAACCAAGAACTGACAAACAAGGTCCCAGTGAACAGAGGAGTAAGGCAGGGCGATGTAATATCGCCTAAGTTATTTACAATGATCTTAGAAGATGTATTCAAAAGAACTGAATTGGGACGAAAATGGCCTTCTGATAGCTGGTGATCGGCTAAACAACCTGAGATTCGCAGATGACATTGTAATTATAGCAAACAATAAGAATGAAATGATCCAGATGATCACTGATCTCCACCACCAAGCAAGAAAAGTGGGACTTGACATAAATTTCTCCAAGACAAAGTACATGAGTAACGAATACACCAATGATAAAAATATAGTGATTGAACATTCAACAATAGAAAAAGTAAACACATACATCTATCTGGGCCAAATAATAACGATAGGAAAGGAAAACCAGCAACTTGAAATAGAAAGAAGGATACGTATGGGATGGGCAGCATATGGAAAATTGAAATATGTACTGAATATGAACATTCCTCAAAGATCAAAAACCCAAATTTATAAATCAATGTATCTTGCCAGCTACAACGTATGGAGCCGAGACATGGGTTTTAACTAAAAGAACAATAGAAAAACTACAAGTCCACCAACGAGCAATGGAAAGGAAGATGTTGAGTGTTACTTTGAAGGACAAGAAAACTAATAAATGGATTAGACAACAAACAAAGGTCGATGATATCACCAAACGGATAACATCTCTGAAATGGAGCTGGGCCGGCCATGTAGCGAGAGCGACGTGTAAGTGGAGTGGCAAGATCACTAGGTGGAGACCATGGGGTGAAAAGCGAAGCATAGGAAGGCCCCAACAGAGATGGAGCGACGATCTGAAGAGAGTCGGAGGACTTAACTGGTATCAACAAGCACAACATAGAGAAAAATGGAAAGATTTGAGAGAGGCCTATACCCGACAGTGGGTAGAGAACGGCTGAAGGAAGAAGAAGAAGATATATATATATATATATATATATATATATATATATATATATATATATATATATATATATATATATATATAATATATATATATATATATATATATATATATATATATATATATATATATATATATATATATATATATATATATATATATATATATATAATATATATATATATATATATATATATATATATATATATATATATATGTATATATATATATATATATATATATATATATATATATATATATATATATATATATATATATATATATATATATATGATTGTATTGTAAAAGCCTGTAAATGCTCAGATACTATTTATATTTATGTAATTTTCAAGGTATAACTGGTATGTGGAAAATTTTAAATTTGGCAATGACAGGTTTTGTGTGCGATATATATCTTGGATGTAAAAAATTAATACTCTCACAATTTACTTTCTGGAAATATAACATTTCAAAAAACTTTTAAAGTAGTCGAAAGGTAATGTAAATATATAATAGATTTTCAATTATAACAATAATCCAAATTTATTTAAAACCTGCCTTTCAAGTTTAAACGAAAAAAATATATATAAGGTAAAGGTCGAAGAAAAGAAGGGAAGTCAAATATATATATATATATATATATATATATATATATATATATATATATATATATATACTTATATATACATATATATATATATATATATATATATATATATATATATATATATATATATATATATATATATATATATATATACACTTATATATCCATACATATATATATATATATATATATATATATATATATATATATATATATATATATATATATAACAATATCCTAAGTTTAACTACTGGGAAACGCCCTTATAAGGAGAAGAGATGAGCAATCAAAGATCTAAAGGCTCTATCTGCTTTTTATTTTTATTATCGAGCTTTCGCTGCCTAATGGTAGCTTCTTCTGGATTCTAAAAATGCAAACCAGGTACAGAAAATAAACCAAAATGTTCATTTTTTAAAATGTGATTAAATGAATTGCACAACTGTATGTGAAATTACTTACAAAAATTTTAGCAGTTAGTTCATCTCTGGTGAAGACAATGAAATTTGCATTTTTGTTGGCCAGGTAGTATGAATGATTATACAAACATGAATAAAAGACACTTAGTGAGTTACACAAATATTGAAAATAAAACTTTGTCAATAAACATTAGTTAAAAACACTTTTTGAAGACAGAAACATAACTGCAAGAAACACCATGATGTTGAAATGGTACTCCATTTTAAAATTTTTCGACGTCGAGTTTAGTAACTATTTAGTGATATTTGAGTCCGAACCGGATATTGTTGGTAGTCTATGTCGTCATCAGGTCGACAAAAAACCATAAAAAGCATTGAAGTTAGGGATGTGGTAAATTTTTTAGGTGGATGCTAATTTTAGATAAATTATTTATTATTAATGATATCTGTTTTTTTAGTTTTAATTTTATAAAAAAGGGGAACTTAAATTTGATGAATGTTACTCTTCGACGAGTTATTTATTATTAATTATATTAATTCTTTAATTTTAAAATCAAGAGATTCATAGGCTAATTTAAAAATTTAAAAATTTGAAAGAGAAAATTAATACTGGACGTTATTTATTCTTTGTCATATTTAATTTTTTAATTATTTAATTTTAACAAGAAGACATAGAAAAGTAACTGGTAATAAATAGCAAAAATGACAGAAAGAGAAAAGAAACGTCAACTTTACTAGAAACTAATTTTTTCATAAAGATCGTTCTTTTTTATTGGTTTGGTATAGTTTTGTGTTAGTAAATAAGTATACATGGAGCTCAATCCTTCTATGTCTTTTTTTGTGATTGAGATTATTTTTACAGGTTTTTATGTAACACATTTCCAAGAAACTTCTTCTGTAATAATTAGTCTCAACATCCAGAATGAAGCTGTTGTTATATTGTACTCTGTGATCTGTATTATTTACGTGTAAGCTCAAGCTTATTGCGTTAGGTTTGTGTTTACTATCACTTTTGTGTAACGCTAATCTCTTAGAGAGCTTTTATGAAGTTTGTCCAACGTAGACCAAACCACATTGACAGGGAATGCCATAGATTATATTAGATCTTTGTAAAGTATCGGTTTTATCTTTTAAATTGGTATAAAAACAATTCATTCTTTTTATGTTGTAATTGGCAATTTTAATGTTTGTATTTTTAAAAAGAGAAGACAAGGACTGGAAAAGGCCTTCAATGTATTGTAGCTTTCCTACTTTAATTTCGACATTATTGGTGACAGTTGGATTAATTTGAAGGGGGGGTCTTTGAAAATTCTTTTTAATTAGAGCTTTAGGATAGTAATTGTCCAAAAAAATGTTTTTCTAACAAATTTACATTTTTTTCTTTAAATGAGGGGTGGCGAATCTTATCTATTCTGTTCTTTAGTCCTCTGATGATGTTCAGTTTCTGTTTCATAGGTGATAAGAAAGGAATGGGATATATCTACCAGAACTTGATTTTTTCTATACCAGTCCAGTTTGACTGTATTATTTTCTGAGCGTACAACCCTAGTATCCAGAAACGGAACAGCACAGTCAGTCTCCTCCTCCAACAGTAAATACTAATTTATGATTGAAAGAATTGTAAATGTTAAGAGTGTTCCGTACACTTCCGGCAGGTAAAGCGACTAAAAAGTCATCTACATATTAAAACAGAAGGGGAAATTCAAATTCAACCCTTGAAATAACAAAATAAAGAAGTTTATTCATAACAATTTCGGCCAGGATTGGTGAAATAGCACTTCCCATTGGGACGCCAATTTTTTGTCTGTAGAATGTACTACTGAAGGAGAAAAATGTATTTTCATATAAAAAAAAGTAATGATTAGTAGAAACTGTTCTTTAGGAATATTACATATTTCTTCTATTGATGTGAAATGTTCATTTAATATTGATATAATAGGGTCTAGAGAAATGTTAGTAAAAAGTGAAACTACATCGAAAGAAGCAAGTACAAAACCCTCTGGCAAAATAAAGCCATTAACCTTCTCTGCAAATTCGAAGGTATTTTTAATTTTGAATTTATTAAAAGTTGAAAAAGCTGTTTCTAAAATAGAGGCTATATATTTAGCAAGTGGTTGTGTAGATGCTCCTACACAGGAAACTATTGGTCTTAGAGGTATATCTGGTTTATGTATTTTTGGTAGACCATAATATATGGGACAAATCCCATTATAAGTTGTCAATGTGCGAGCAGTTGCTTCATCTAAAAACTTACCACCTTTTAATGATTTAATTAATTTATTGAATTTAATTTCTATATTCTTTCACTGTATATATATATATATATATATATATATATATATATATATATATATATATATATATATGTATATATATATATATATATATATATATATATATATATATATATATATATATATATATATATATAGTGAAAGTCTGCTTATAACGAACCCGTTTATAGCGAATTTCCGGTAAAAAAACGAACTATTTCATAATGCACGAAAAAACTTCCATAATATCAGTATAAATTTTTATCGGTTATAACGAACTTCCGGATAAAGCAAACCAAATTTGGATGTTTTGTGTCCATTTATAACGAACTTGCCACTCCCTTTGCTCGATGTAGTGCGACTTGATTTAGGGAATTTACCGAAACTCGCTGGGAGACCCTATTCTACTTGTTTCCGCCGCGTCGCTAGTCCGAGCAGTATTATTTTCAATTCACTTGTGTTTTTGCGATTCTAATGCATATTTGATCAAAGTAGCAAAATGAATGTTTAAGTTTTTATTTTAAAATGAGTACACAAAAACGTAAAGCGTTTAGGTTAAAAGACAAACACGATATTATAAGGAAAATAGAAAATGTAGCTTTTTTCCGGAAACAAAATGATGTTTGCAAACAATTGAATTTAACTAATTCTACGGTTTCTACCATATGGAAAAAGAGGCAAGAAATCTTATCAATCTATGATAAAAGACATTTTAGTTGTAAAAAAGTAAGCAAATCTACATATCACCAAGCCGAAAAAGGAAAGGTTTAGTCAAAAACGACATGAACATGTTCCTATTACCGGCTATACTTTAGCTAGCTAGTGAATTGGGAAGAAAAATAGAGAACACCGAGTTTAACTGTTCTAGAAGTTGGATTGAATGATTTAAAAAGCGAAATAATATTTTAGTAGATCAGTGATTGGCCAATGTATGGCTGGAAATTCGAGAAAGTTATAAATATGTGGACATTTTTAAATGCAGATGAAACAGGTTTGTTTTACAAGATGACGTCTGATAAGACAATAAAGTTTGTCGGAGAGAATTGTGCTGGTGGAAAATTTTCAAAAGGAAGGATTACTGTGTTGGTAACTGCAAATACATATGTCTGGAACAGAGAAAAGAAAATTGTTGGTCATAGGTGTTTTAAAAACAAACATTTACCAGTAAAGTACAAATCAAACAGTAAAGCCTGGATGACATCAGAAATTTTTAAAAACGAACTGATCAAATGGGATAAACAGAAAAATATTACTTTTGATTGACAACTATCCAGCGCACCCTGAAATTGATCTACAGCAAATAAAATTGGTTTTTATGCCTTCAAACACAAGTGCAAAGCTCCAGCCTATGGATCAAGGTGTGATACATTCTTTAAAATGTCATTATAGAAAGATTTTACTTATGAAAATGTTAGAGACGATCGATAAAGGTAACATTTTTTCTGTATGTAACTGTAACTCTTTTGGATGCTATAAACTTTATCCATATGGCTTGGCGAAGAGTCAGTAGAGAAACCAATGCAAACTGTTTTAAACATGGCAGATTTTTAAAGAAGGAATGTAGATATGACTCAGATGATGAGCTACCGTTGACTCAGTGAATTGAAAAGCATCAAGAAGATCCTACTGATTGTCTAGAATTTGTTTACGATGCTGACATTCAACAAAGTGTAGTGTAAATCGAGATTAAAAAGATGTTTAATCACTTTAATTTTGAAGAATATGTATGTGCTGATAATGAATTAATGACGAGAGAAATATGACGACGATAATGAGCTTGAAGAAGGAAATAGTATTATGTTCCATTAATTTCAGAAATTATTAAGAAAGTGACTGAAACTCGCAATTTTTTGAAATCTCGTGACGTTCCTGAACATATATGGAGTAGTTTTTGTGACCTTGACAATTATATAAACACCATTTCTTATTCAAGTAAAATTTTACAAGAGACTTTCCTTTGAACGTTTTCTTTTAATTTAATAATTATTATTATTCATTTTACTAAGCATTAGCGCCTAATCTAAATAAAAAAGTAGTGAAAAATGATATTGGATTTTGTTTACTGTTTGTAACGAACTTCGGATATAACGAACTATTTTATATAAATCGTGCAATAATAAAACTTAGCAAAGAAAACCAAATGGCATAAATAAAAAGAAAAGTTAGACAAGCAGCGTTCTGCAAACTGAGTTATATTTTGAAAAATAAAACGAAATCCGCAGTATTTTAAAGCAAAACTATTTAACTAATTTATTGTACCTGTTTTTACTTATGAATCACAAGTCTGGACACTCACAAAGAAAAATATGGACGTGATTATGAAACAATAATAATGGAAAAATACATGATTTATATGTGAGCCGAGAAACGAAACGAATGGATTAGGAGTGTAACAAGAATAAAATGGAAATTTGTCCTGATACCATTGGATATAAGAATGGCACATAGAACAAAACTAATGGATAATATACTGGCGTCTATGAGAACATAAAAGAGAAAGAGAAAGATCCCTGATAAGATGGACTCATGATCTTAAAAAGCACGTACAGTCAAAATAAATGAGAATAGTATCGGACCGCGAAGAACGGAAACAACAAGAGGTGACCTATGTACAAAGATGGATAGGATAGGGTGTAAAGATAAATAGATAAATAAACCGGTTAATATATTTAAACTAGTAAATCCTAACATCAAGAGGAGTTGTGGGAAAGCAGTGACGAATGGAGATTCACTGTGTGGTTTTCAGCATGTACGTCAATACTTGTAGCAAATAGGTACACAAACTGTCGACTCCAGTAATTTAGATAATAAACTGGATTGTTGCAAAATTGTTATACTTAAAATTAACAGTTTGTTATTTTATTTGACAGCGTTAACAGCGAGGCAATGACCCAATCTGTCATAAAACAGCCTGAACACAGTTTTGCAGAGAATCTGGGGTGATTGAATTGAATTATTTGTTGTAAATCTTCTATAGTTTCAGGTCGACTTCGGTAAACTTTGGTTTTCAAATGACGCCATAAAAAATAATCGAGTGGCGTAAGGTCAGGACTCCTTGCTGGCCATTCTAAAGCACCTCTTCTGCCTATCCATTGATTAGGAAAAATCGCATCCAAATGTCTACGAACATTGATTTCATAGTGAGGAGGTGTTCCGTCTTGTTGATACCACAGATTCCTGTTAGGGCTATCCAAATTATTTTCATCGGGAAAAAGACATACACAAGTTGTAACTAATCTGCTCTTGGGGTAACTGTAAATACCGCTGTCCTGTAAGATTTAAATCGAAAAAAAGGGACAAATGATATGACGTCTACAAATCCCTGTCCACACGTTTATCTTTTGTCGTCTTTGACAATAATAGTAAATGAAGTCGGACAAAGTTTGCCGCTAGCGCGTTCTCTTGCAATACACAGTCCAAACCATTAAATATGGAACAATATTATGTAGCAGAGAATATCTATAATATATATAAAAATGCAATGTCTCTCTGTCCGTCTGTCTGTCTGTCTGTCTGTTCGTCCGTTAGTGTGCTTATCACTGGAGAACCACTTATCCGATTTACGTGCTTTTTTTTTAAACATATACGGGTTATAGGATATATTTTATTAGGTGACATAAGGAATAAGCAGTGACGATAATAGTGAATCAAGTCGGAGAAAAGTTTGCCGCTAGCGCGTTCTCTCACAATACACTCCCTAAAGCATTAAATATGGAACAATATCATGTAGCAAAGAATACAATATATATAAAATGCAACGTCTCTCTCTGTCTGTCTGTCTGTCCACCGCTTATCACTCGAGAACCGCTTATCCGATTTACGTGTTTATATAAATTTATACATATGTTCTATATAATTCGATATAAGCCTAGATAATGGGACATAAGGTGAGATAATGGGAGATAAGGAGAAATAATGGGAGATAAGTCGAGATAAGCCTCGATAATGGGAGATAAGGTGAGATAATGGGAGATAAGTATAAATAATGGGAGATAAGGAGAGATAATGGGAGACAAGCAGAGATAAGTCTAGATAATGGGAGTTATGGTGAGATAATGGGAGATAAGGAGAAATAATGGGAGATAAGGAGAAATAATGGGAGATAAGGAGAAATAATGGGAGATAAGTCGAGATAAGCCTAGATAATGGCAAATAAGGTGAGATAATGGAAGATAAGGAGAAATAATGGGAGATAAGGAGAAATAATGGGAGATGAGCAGAGATAAGCCTAGATAATGGAAATTATGTAGAAATAACGGGAAATAAGGAGAAATATTGGGAGATAAGGAGAAATAATGGGAGATGTTTTATTACGTTGGGTAACATAAGGAATAAGCAGTGACGATAGTGGTGAATCAAGACTACGCGAGCGGAGCCGCGGGCCCGGCTAGTAACTTCATAAAAATCACCCTAAATGAGTTTTCAACTAAGTTTTTTTCCGATCTGTATACAATAATACAAAGAAAAGTATGCGCAAGTATTACATTATATATATTTTTGACCTCGTGTTTTTACAAGCTTTTATTTGACACCCTACTTGATGATCTGGTAAAAAAAAAATTCAGTTCCGATTTCACCCCCCAAAACTAATTCTTTAAGTCAAATTTTAACTTTCAAAAATACTAGTGCAGTAAAAAAAGCATTTGAAATTGCACAGTTTAGATACGGAAATATTATGATTTTATCCTCTCTGGGGTATCACCGAGTTTTTGAACCTCAAAATACTTGTGCTTTTTTTGTTTATAAACAATTGAAGTTTTTAAAACGCGTTTTTTGAACTTAAAATACTCCGGTTATATATGTCGGATCGAGACAAAAAAAATCGTTTGTTTTAAGTCGCTCAAGTGCATACATAACCTACAAAATTTTCATTTTATTGTACAGGTCGACTAAGTTAACCGATCGGCTTGAACCTTTCAGAAAATAAGCCTTTCGTTATAGCAAAAATACCCTTAAATTTTGATTCAGAAATATTGAACCCAGTGGGCACAATTGCCCGCCATTTTATGCCATTTGGTCCAAAATGGATCTTTTTTTCAAAATTTAGGCCTCGATGTCATAATTTTTTTTTTTTTTGGAGTCTTTTTAACCGGTTTTTTTTTTTACATTTGTTTATTATCCAAATAATAACAAATGTGTTTTTTTGGTCAGTTTATTGAGTATAGAATTTCATTTTCATTAACAATTTTTTTTCAAAATGACAATTGTTGTTATTTGATTAACAACCAAATGTAAAAAAAACCGGCAAAATGACTTAAAAAAAATTTTTTTTTAATGGCATCGGAAAGCTGACGTCGAGACCTAAATTTTGAAAAAAAAAGATTCATTTTGAACTAGAGGGCATAAAATGGTAGGCAATTCAAATTTTAAATGACAAATTCAATTGTTCTCATTTTTGTACCAAAATTTCAGAGTATTTTTGCTATCACAAAAGGCACATTTTCTGAAAGTTTCAAGTCGATTGGTTCAATTAGTTAAGCTGTATAATAAAATGAAAAAACAGATTTTTGCCTGTAGGTTATGTACACATTTGAATTATTTAAAACCAACGAGGATTTGTTGGAAATTTCATTACGAAGAGTCTAGCTTTTTGTTTGCCTCGATCCGACTTATATAACCGGAATTATTCACATTTTAAGCATAAAAAACACCTTTTGAAAACTTAAATTGTTTATAAACAAAAGAGCACAAGTTTTTCGAGGTCCAAAACTCAGGACAATACTCCTGGTGATACCCCAGAGAGGATAAAATCATAATATTGCTGTACCTAAATTATGCCTATCTCATCATTACGAGTATTTTGACCTTTTTTACTGCACTATATATGGCTAGGTCAAATAGTTTCGGAGAAAATCAGGTGTGTCAGACAGACACCGGAGTGATCTTATAAGTGTTCCGTACGGAACACTAAAAACGTAATATAGTAAATTGTACTTACTATAGTTCTACTCAGTATATATCACCACTACACCAAAAACTTGATGTTTGCACTCGATGCGCGTTTCGCTAACCATATTAGCTTTATCAGAAGAGATGATTGACTAGTCTAGTGTCATTGTACCAAAGATTCCATATTCCCGACATAGTTTTCTATAGTCATTTGTGTAATTAATATAATATAAATTAAGGACTCAACCCTAATTGCCATGCATATTTCCTAACTGATTATAATCTAAATGAAATTTTGTGGTCAAAAGTTATTTATACTGAGAATCACATCAGCTAAATTTGATCCCGAAAATTTATATTCAAGGTGTGTGGCAATAATGGCAAACTGTTTCTTGCTTATCCATTATTATAGCATGTCCTATAAAAATAGCTTATCAGAATATAAAATTCTCTGTATTAATTTCGTATTTAATTTTTTTTGTTGGTTAGAGAAGTTTTCATGTCCGTTCAATTAAATTTATCATCCTATTAGTAGTAGTCAAGTCAAACTGACTTTATTATGATTAAGTTGGGAATGTGGAATCTTTGGCACAATGATACTACTCAGTATATATCACCACTACACCAAACACTTTATTTTTGCACTCGACGCGCGTTTCGCTAACCATGTTAGCTTCATCAGGAGCGATGATTGACTAAAGGTAAACTACATATCTACCCTATTTATACTTAGCCTAACCCTAGAATTACTTAAGCGGAACTAATGACATAGGCAAGGCCATCAGTTCCGGTGTAGTAACCAGTAGAGGGGACTATAAGGAATAGGCCCTCTGTCTTTATTTAAACTACTTTTACATTTTATGATTTCCATACTTTCGTATGCGTTCAACAATCTCCTATCAGATACATTTTTTATTAATCTTAGATTATCTAATGTTACAGTATGATCAGCTTCAAGGGCATGTTCGGCAATGCTAGACTTTTCTGTTCTATTGTATCTTAAGTGTGCTAAATGTTCTTTAAATCGTGTTTTAATTGACCTTTTAGTTTGCCCAACATACTTTTTGTCACAATCATTACAACTAATTTCATAAATTCCACTTTTCTCACAATTGGGAATCTTATCTTTGGGATTTCCTAAGATATTCCTCAGATTGTCTGATGACTTATAGACTAAGGTGAGGCCTACCTTATTAAATACCTTATTGAGTCCCTTGCTATATTTCGGATTATATGGTATGGAGACATACTTAGTGTTATTTTCTTCGCGTGTAAAAAAGGTGGAATTCTGAATATTAGACCTAAATTTATGTCTGTTTATTAGCTTATTTACTAAGTCATCGTCATAACCATTAACTCTAGTTATATTTCTAATACGATTCCTTTCTTTATTAAAGTTTACTCTATTCAGAGGGAAAGTGACCAAACGATGAACTAAAAAATGTATTGAGGCTAATTTATGTTGTTTGCAATGAAATGAATCATTAGAAATATATCTATCTGTTACTGTGTCCTTCCTATAGATATCAAATTCTAATCTATTATTATTTTTAATAATTAAAATATCTAGAAAAGGCAATTGTCCTTTGTTCTCAATTTCGTACGTGAATTTAATTGAATCATACCGGCTATTTAATTTAGAAACAAAATCATCAATATTTGCTTTCTTTGTATCAAAAATCGCGAAAATATCATCCACATACCTATACCATACCCTTGGGAAATATTCGAATTCTTGACTGGCTTCGATTTCAAACTTACTCATGAATAAATTGGCTATGAAAGGTGACAAGCAATTACCCATAGCTGTTCCTTCTTTCTGAACATAAAATTGATTGTTATATTGGAAATAATTTTGTTCCATGCAAAGTTTAGATAATGTTAAGTATTCACGAATAATTTCGTCTTCAAAGTCATTCATTCTAAGTAATTCTTCGAGATATTGTAAAGTTTGTGGAATTGGCACACTTGGGAATAAAGAACTAACATCAAAAGAAATTAAGACTTCACCTTCATTAAGAACTAGATTTTTTGTTTTATTAATGAATTCTAACGAATTCTTCACTGCGAAAGTATTTAATGGTAACTTCTCAAGTTCTTTTGATAACCATTTGGATATTAAATATGTGGGTGATCCGACCGATGAAACAATGGGTCGCATTGCTTATTATTATGATTAATAAAAGATTCAGAAACGCCATAACAAAGGAGACCACACTACCAAGAGCTGATATTGAATCTGACCATATCTTGATTGAAGCTAACATACGGATGCGAGACTAAGACAAGAAAGAAAAACAAACGACTCAACCCTAAACTACTTAAAAATACTGAAATAAGTATGAAATACACAGACTGTTTAAATGAACAACTAGATGGAATATCTATCTCTAATGATATTGAACAGGACTGGGTCAAAGTTAAGGAGTCATTTGAAATTGCGAACAACGCTTATCTTCAACAGTAAACAATAAAGACGAAAAACGAATGGATGACCCAACATACATTAAATCTTATGGAAAAATACAGATAATGCAAAAACCAACAAGATCAGATTAATTGTGCCCGTCTTCAAACAGAAATCCGTAAAGAAATAAGGATTGCTAAAGAGCAGTGACTGGAACAAAGATGTATCAAAGCCGAAAACTTGCAGCGTCTTGGGGACACCTTCCACCTTCGTAAGAAAATTAAAAAAAATAGCTGGAACGTATAAGAAGAATCCCTCCTCTCATTTCCGAAATGAGGCGAATAAACCGCTCTTGGGCCCAGAGGAACAGCTTAATACATGCAAAAATTAACCCTCAAATTTGTTTGATGACGATAGATCATGTTTTCCAGATCTCTTAACGGACAATTCGTCCTGCCTTGAAATATTGAAGAGCCAGGTGGTTCATGCTATTTCACTAATGAAAAATGATAAAGCCCTTGGTCCAGATAACATGTTCTCAGAGACATTTTGTAAACTCAATAATGATAATTTAACAAAGCTTGTAACACTCTTTAGCAACATTTGTGATGCTGGGAAGATAACCGAAAGATTGGCTGCATTCTACATTTATTACTCTGCCAAAAACAGCCAGCTCTAAATAATGTAAGGACTATCGGTTAATTAGTCTCATGAGCCATTTTCTCAAACTCTTCTAGCGCATCATTCGTACGAGACTATACAAGAAATGCGAAGAATTTAGTGGAGATAGTCAGTTCGGATTTAAAGGAGGTTCTGGGACGAGAGAAGCCATCTTCAGTCTCCAAATACTGGTTCATAGACTATGAGAAGGCATTCGACAGTGTTAAACATGACCTCCTCATGAAATATCTACAAGACCTAGGGCTAGTTTTCTAAAGATATAAACATCATTGCCAACTTATATTGGAATCAATCAGCAGACGTAAGACTCCAGAATGGTTACACAACAGAAAATTTTGAAATAAGAAAGGGAGTTAGACAGGGTTGTGTTTTGTCACCCATGCTGTTTAATTTATATGTCAAAAGAGCTTTCGTTAAGGCAATGTCGGAGAGTGATCTGGGTATCAAAGTAAACGGTGTTCCAATAAACAACACCAGATATGCAGATGACATCGCCATTCTCCCAGAGAGCGCAGATGTTCTTCAAGCATTATTGAAGGCTATACACAAAGCAGGAGAAAATATTGGATTAAGCATCAACATAAACAAAACAAAATTAATGATCATCAGGAGAAATCCAATTGAAGACGTCCGAATTCATATGAATAGCGAGAATATAGATCGGGTTAACAAGTTGCTGTACGGTGTTGAAATATGGACATTGAAAGTATCATCTATTAACAAACTGGAGGCATTTGAAATATGGATACTTAGAAGAATGCTGAGAGTATCTTGGGTTGATAGAGTGAGGAATATGGAGGTGATCGAGAGAGCCAACCTGGAAGATCGGGATTTATTCGAAAACATAAAGAGGAGAAAGATTTCATACTTGGGTCATATTATTCATGGGGAACGTTATAGCTTTCAACGCTTGATACTGCAGGGTAAAGTCAAGGCAAAAGGGGAATGGGACGAAAAAAAGACTATTATGGCTACGCAATATTCGTCACTGAACAGGAGTAAGTCATTTTCGGTATTTAAACAAACTTATCTGATTAGAGAAGTTTGGTACAGACGCCTATGCAGGAATCTGCACGTCACCTTAAGAAGAAGAATTATTAGTAGCATCATACCTCGTAAGTAATTTTTCGATATAAAATATGGCTTACATGATTCTTATAATTAATGAATCACAATTAAATACTTCTTAATTTTATTCAGTGGTATGTATTATAAGAGAAATTACTAATGACGGTCGCTGTTCAAAAATATCATCGTGAAGTGGAAACCTTAGCTACTGACAAACATTTTTTGGAAAAATGTGTTATTAGAAAAAATCAATAAAGTAATTTAGTTTCCTCACAAACATTCAGTTCTAAAAAAATACTGAATTTGACTGTCTCACAATAAAACACAACTTAATTGTGCTGTTTGTCAACGGTGACATTGGACAAGATAATACAGTTATTGGTTTGAATAATACTAAAAATTGGTTGGGAAGTTTTAGACTATCTTTAAACCTACTCACAGCAAGTTATATCGAATTGTATATAACTAATGTGCATAGATTTGATTTTATTTCTAGAAATGGAGCCAAATTAGGGGAATATGGTGAATGGTTGAAGATTAAAATGGCGTTTTTGGTAAATAGATCAGCAATAAGCGTCGAACGATGATCGTGTAACTCACGACAAATACGCGACAAGAAACGCTTCTTAACACCTAGATAATACACATCATTAACAGTTTAGCCAAGTGGAACGAATTTCTTGTGCTCTGCAATATCCTCCCAATGGTGGAAACAAATCAACTTTGTTTTTAATTCTCGAATGGTTGTAGCTTCTACTTGATGGAAATTCATTATAAATATATAATAAAAGACTGTTTTTAGTCAATTTCCACTGGTTTATTTATATTTTTTATTATGACACGTTTCACTGTCGACGCAGCTTGGTTGGATTTACAACACTGTCAAGTTTGGTTTATTTGAACAATATTGAATATCTTTAATGTTTACAATTTTATACTATTTCTTTATTATACTATTTACACCAATTTAAATTATTATTTTGACATATATTACGAATCCCACACAGATATGGTTATAAGAAAATAAATTCGATAATGGTGAATTATTTAAATCTACCTGGTCGTTAAGAAGAGTACTTGTAGTCCTTAACTGATTTATTTGCACTGCACTGTATCTAAAGGTTGATATCAAGTTGCGGTAACAGTCGATGAAAGGCAATAAAATGTTCCGAGTTGTGGTACAGACCTTTTTCGAACCCAAAATTGACGGCCGAGTTGCGGTCCGTCACAGGCAGGTATAGAGCTATAAGTATGTGTTCTGTAATTCTTTGTATGTTCGTCCAGTTTGTCCTAGGTATGTTTTAGGACATGACCCATATGTTAATTAATATACCTCTTATTTATTATCTTTATTGATTTGTCGTTTGTAGTTTTTGAGATATTTCCCTGTAGTAATGTTTGTCTTGTAAGTTATGTTGATGTTTTTTTTTTTTTTATTTCAAAATCTTCCCAGTTTTTGTGTCGGTTTGCCGAAATAGGTTAAGTATTTCTTTAAAACATGGATATATTTTTGAGATAATTTTGTTTCTAAGTTTTTTTCTAACGATCTTTTCGATTAAAGTTACTGAATAACCATTATTAAGAGATACTTGTTTTATGTAGTTTAATTCTTTAGTAAAATTATATTCTGATAAATTCATGTTTTTTCCGGGTTTTACTGATTATTAAGTCTGATTTTTCCTCCCACTTCTTCTTCCATTGTAAAACTGATATTTCTGTGTAAAGAATTAATGTACTGTAAAAAGCTTGATAATTGTCTATCTGTCCCTGTAAGGCATTCAATTATATCGTCTACGTATCAATATCAGTATAAACAATTATTACTATTGTTATTAATGCTGTTAGATATCTTTGTTTAAATATTATCCAGAAAAATTTCGGCAAGTAATGGGCTTAATGGGCTCCCCATAATGAACCCTTTATTACTATTGTAGACTTTATTGCTAAATGGAAAATAATTTTGTCGTAGGCAAGTTTTTAATAAATTAATTATGTCCATTTTTATAGTTTTATTTACTTCGTTTTTGGTTAATTACTAAACTAACTACTAAAATTATTGTTTCATCTGGGGGAACAATTGGAAATAAATTTTTGACGTCGAAAACTAATTTAGAATTATGGTATTATTATATTCTTAACACTTTCTATGAGTTCGTATGAGTTTTTGATACTGTGTTTAGGTTCAAATTTGCTATGACATTTGATTAAATCTACTAAAAAAAATTACGTATTATATATTGGAGCAGACGTTTAGGGTACAACTTAAATTTGTCTTTATCCTGAATGATGCCGGTTGCCTATTCAATTTGATGTTTGAAATTATTGTTGGATCATTATTTAGAATTTCGTAATTTTTCTGTATTAAAAAAATCTAACGTTTTCTTAATTTTGTCTATTGCTATTACTGTGTTACCTTTATCTGATCTAGTAGAGATTACATTATTTTGTTTTGCTTTATTTGGAATGGGGTTTATTGTTCTTAGGTATTGATTGATGTTGTGATTGCTCGATATATGATATGAATTCTTTTTTAATGATTTCGGCTGTTTAAAATTTTGATGATATATTGTTAGGAATATCTTTCAAAGCTATTTTAGTATAGATACCTAATTTTTTTTACTTTTGACTCCTCCAAACAACTTTTTTTCGGATTTTCTTCGCTTGAGAGCTTTGGCGCACTATCATATTGAAAAGTTCACATTTCTTCGCCAGTTAAAATGAACACTTGAAGTTCTTGTCCTTTTTTTTTATTGAATCTTAAATCAAGTCTCTGCAATGCTAAATTCGAAGCAATTTTTGGCCATCAGTCAATTTGTTTGATACAAATGGTGCGAAAAATATTTCTCAGCCCCAAAAGCTCAGTCAGATTGCGATGGATTGATATTTTAGACATATTTAATACCATGTTTATGTATCGCAAAAAAGATTTCAACGGTTTTTTTGATGAATACACGAACAATTTTGTTGTTTTCTTCGATTATCACGAATCTTGGTTGACCAACATGTTCATTGTCAGTTAGGTCCTCATTACCTTCTTTGAAACGTTTATACCATTCATGTACTCTGCTAGTAAAATAGACAAATCATCACCATAAACATATTTAATTCATTTATATGTTTCGGTAAATGTTTTACCAAGTTTTACCCAAAACTTAGTATTCTTCGTTCTTTGTTCGCTGCTACATTTTTTGACCAATAGCTAAAACAAACTTTAGGCGCAATATCTCAGCTTCTATTCATCCGATTATCATGAAAATTAGATATAGTATCAGTGAAAGTTGTACCTTTTCTAAAGCATGTTACAGCCATAGGTCACGCCACTAATATTATATCGGCTATTAGCTGTTTTACTTTGAGACACAACCGTGTATATAAGTATTTATATTCTTAGAGTGATTCTGAATATAAAACCAGTCAAGTGCAAGTTGAACTTGCACAATTAGTGTTCCGTACGTTGATTGCTTTTAAAATAAAAAATATTGTTGCGGTGGTATAAATGATCAGTGACTTCACAAAACACACCCCAAATGAGTTTTTAACAAAGTTTGTTTCCAATCTTTACTGAAAATTTATGTCCTTGAAAATTTTTTTTTATATACCAGATAAATTATTAAAGGTAATGCATTCGTGATAATTTTCGTTTAATCTACACCTCCTGAAGAATATTCCAGAGTTTTTTCAAAATTTTTTGATCATTAATTTTTGG
>CM032455.1:128575938-128632678 GCA_019049505.1 Pachyrhynchus sulphureomaculatus | reverse complement strand
TAAATATCCTAAAGTGCCCCAAACTTAGAAAAGTGATTTCTTTACACAATTAGAATAAATGAGAGAAGTTGGTTCGTGTGATGGCCTCTTTTTTCTAGTTAATGGCGACCATTATTTCGCAAATACAACTTTTAATGCTTTTAAAAGAAAGAAAAAATTTAATAGGGGTGTAAGTAGTGAAATACCCTACGTATTTTGAGTATTAGGGTGTCAATAGTTTTTTGTTAATATTTTTAATGCATATAATTATAAACTCTAAACCAAGAAATTAAGATTGTAAACTCAAAGAAGTTATGGTGATCTATTTATTTTCGTGATCTAGGGATTCTGTAAACGCAAAGATGAGCAAAATATCACGTAGGTTTTCTTTACGAATACAATAGCTTCCCTTATACTAATGGTGAATTTAGGAGGGTCATTCAATAAAGTAAAGAGAACAAATAGCTCTAGCTCAAGAGAAGAACCGGTTTTATTCGATTACTACAAAATTTAGCCTACTTTTCAACATAATCCTCAAAACGTTAATACACTTGTTCCACCTTTACTGCTTGAGCTTCTTGATTCCGCCCTGTGGCAAAGAATTATTTCAGTTGTGACGTCGAAGCCACTTTTGCACTTTTTCCCATTTACTTCAACATGGTCTTTTGCTGACATTGGTTAAAAAGCGATGGTATCCAATCTCGTCCCAAGTCACTATTCTTTCAAAAAAGCACCCCTTCAAATAAAGCTCGGTTCTTTAACTTTCTATAAATGCGAAGTTTTGATTCTTTATGGGCTTCTGTAAATGTGTCTGGGAACTCATCTGGCACACATTTGTTCGATTACGATTGTAAATGATTCTGGATAATATTGTGGAAATCAGTTCCAATGTCCTTACCTCCCACCTCCTGAACATTTCAACCGAAGGAATAGAAATAGAGAAATACAGTGAAGTCAAAGATAGGTAAGAGCTCTAAATCCGTAAACTTAGAAACTCAAATGTAATGAATTCTTTGATAAATATCATACAAATAGTAAATACTACAAGAAAGAAAAAACCTTGCCTCTTAACGTTGTAACATAGAGTTATTTGAAGATAAAACAAATAAAAAAAAAAACCTTATACAAGAAGAGGATGGAAGAAAAAATATAACATTAAATCCCATTTTAGAAGGTGAAAAATGTAGACGATAATTTGGAAAAAAAATTCAAAACAATTGTAATAAGTAGCGTTAACGGAGCTCTCAGCACCAGATGAGTAAACATCAATCGAAGACGAAGCAAGCATGCTTCAGCGACGAGGTAAAGACATTAGTAAAATAAATGAAGGACGCATAGATTAAGTGTGGTAAAATAAGAACACCATACGAATATGAAGCGTACAAATAGGTTAGAAACACGAGTCAAGGAAAGAAAAATCTGGAATGTATCTAGGAGTAGAAAAAAGAGCTGTTATTAAAGAAGTAAAAGTTACATTCTATATCACACTAACAAATGGAGAAACGTTATGAAAAATTTATTCAGTAGCCAGGCAAGAAGAGACCGGCGACTACCAGGTACTAAAGAAGAACCTGTTAGATGAAAAAGAGAAATATACATATCTCAGTATATGAAACATGAAAAAACTAAAAAACTGACAAGCTCTGAGCCTAATGACGCCACCAACGAAATGCTCAAGTATGTTGGTATTGAAATAGAAAAAAGTCTTGACATACTCCTTACTTTATAAAAGATATCTTAAAGCCAGAATATTCTTGAAAAGTAGTAGATCATGGCAGAAACAAGATCCCATCCCAATATTCAAGAAAGAAAACAGACCAAACGGCCCTCAGATAACATTACAGAATGTAACGCTGCTGATAATCGCACTGAGGGGTAATTATTAACCAAAGGTCGATGACTGCTAAATTAACAAAAAGATCAAAAATAAGCGAAGAAACAGCAAGGATTTAGAGAAAATAGAACGAAAGTTTAATTCTTTCTTTTTTTAGAATAAGGATACTTTAAACTGAAAATAATTAGAATTCAATAAACTTCTATTTCTGTGCTTAGTTGATCTAAAAAAAGCATTCGATAGTGGTACCAGTGAGAGAGCACGTTTTACAAATTTTACGATATCAGGACCTTCAACAACACACTACATTGGAAGTTATTGTATAGATGTCAATAAAAATAAGAGGACACGACATTAATTGATTGACCATATGAAGCCATTAATTTCTACACTGAATCTATATTCAGGTTGGTTTTTTTTTAAAACAGCTATTGATGGAGTTGTTTGTTACTTATTTAAATAAGAACAATTTACTTTGTTAAATTATTATTTACTTTATACGTGATAGCCCAGTATCGTAGCTATTTACAAACATCTTTAAACGTAATAATTTCCAAAACTAAGGCGTTTTCTTTTTACATGGATTTACACTGGTACATAATATAAATTATTATACCTATTTGGGTTTTTTAGGCAATAAAATTTTAAACTTTATAATTTTATAATAGGTAGACAGTAGGGTTTACTGAAATGCATAAATTGCTCGTTAAGGGAGTGTTATATCGCCATATTATTCCTTTGTTTCTATATTTCTATGGTTTCAAGAATGTTTAATTTTTTGCCTTCTGGACCCAAATTAATGAGTTTAATGTTTTGCATATCTGGGGGAAACTATGGTTTTTTTCTACAAAATGTCTGGCAAAATTAGAATTATATTTTTTTATTGCAGAGAAGACTGATATTCTATACACCTTGTTCCGAAACTCCTGAATGTTTGGCCTATGTAACATGTACTGTATTCATTATAGCGTAACTTAACTCCTGGTAGATTGCCTAAACAAATTTTCAATAGGACAATCCCCCGGAAGATGGAAGAGAACAAGACCTAGAAGAAGTTAGAGGGGGGTAGACAGGGAAGAGAGATATAGAGAACTGGAGAGAAATCTCTAGCAGGACAGAGATCAATGGAGACTAGGAATTGGAAGATGTTCGTAGAACATTTTAGCCCGATATTTATTTATTATAGTCTGTATTATAGTTTTTACAAAGGGGTGGGACGAGTTAGTTTAAAATTCCTCTCGATTTATATTGTGAAGTGGACAACTAATTGCATGAAAACATTAAATTCACAAATGATTTACAAAATGTTAAAGGTTATTAAAAAAAATTTTACTTTCAAAGCTACGTACAATTTTAACGACTTCATTAATATGTAAAATTTTTTATTCGTTTTTAATTGTAATGAAATTTTTAATAATTATCTATTAATTTTTATTTTAATACTTTGACACTATCCATATTTTCTATCTTAATTATCTGATAGAAATAAATCAAAAGTAAATATGACTTTAATTAAAATTTTAACATGTCAAAGAGGAGACAGAGGAAGTTCGAGATATTGTTTTGAATACCAGGTGTACAAGTATGAAATGCGGATTTTTTTTTCTAAAAAAACATGTTAAATTGAATGATAAAAGTGCTTTATTCAAAGTAGGCTCCATCGCTTCTTTTACATTTTTCCTATCTTTCGGGCAATTTGTGAATACCAAGCCAGTAAAAATCTTCCCCTTTTGCTGTGAACCATTCATCGAGCCATTGTTTTTTCACATCTTCGTACGAACCAAGGCGCTGTTTAGCAAGTGCGTGACCCATCGATGCAAATAAGTGGTAATCGGTAAGTAAGCCGCATGGGGTTGGACTTCCCAGCTGAGTGCTTCCAACGTGTCGCGAAGTAGTTTTGCCGTATGTGATGGGCATTGTCCATGAAGAAAAATGACTTTGTGTTGCCTCTTTCGGTATTCTGGCCTTTTTTTTTTTCAAGCAGCAAAACGGTTCAATCGGTCAATTGTTGTTGGTAACGTTTAGTATTAACCGTTTGCCCAGGTTTAACAGGTCATAATAGACCACGCCTCTCTGGTCCCTCCAAACACAGAGCATCGTCTTTCTGCCAAAGCCATTCGGTCTACCCATGATTTCTTGCGCTTGGGATTCTCAAAACAAATTCACTTTTCATTCCCTGTAACTATACGATGCAAAAAAACGACTTCCTTTTGTACCGAGCGAGCAAAATGTCACACGTGTTTTTGTGCTTTTCCATTGCCTGTCGTTCAAACGGTCTTCTGAATCTTTCCCATCTCTCGTAGCCGATTGGAAACAGCTTGTTGACTAACGCCCAATTGCTCGGCGAGTTGTTTTTATGTTTGCGAATCATCTTCGTCCAACAATGCTTGCAATTCCACATCTTCGTATTTTTTTGGCGGTTTTCCACGTTCCTTGTCTGCAACATCGATGTCATCACTTTTGAAACGCCGAAACCATCGTTCACACGTATCATGCGATGGAGCATGTTCCCCATAAGCTTCTCGAAGTAATCGGTATGATTCGACAGCAGTTTTCTTCAAATTGAAAACACAAAAATTAATGCTGTCCGCGAATGCTCTTTGTTCAGTATAAATTTCGACATATTGAACACAATACTGTGCACACATTTCTCCAATCCAACTCGTGCACATCTGACACTTGTTGATGACACAACAAAATGGCCTAGTGTCAAATTTTTATAGCACAAACTGCATTGGTGTACTATCTGTTGTCTGAAATCCGCATTTTCATACTTGTACACCTGGTACATAGTGCTTCACGTCTTTTTCATAGTTCTACAAGTAGAGAAATGTGAAAATTATTTTACTTTTCTAGTATTTCCAATTGCAGTAAAAATATTATGTAGAAGTTAACGTAATATTGAGTTTACGGCTTTTCCAATTTTTTTTGTTTGCTTTTTTAATCTCCTGTCATTCCAAAATCGTATAGGAAAAATTAGTTTTAGTATTGAAGAGCTTACTATCTTCGGTTTGACAAATTAATTAGTAGGTATTAATTTTCTAAACAAATGGAAGAAAAGTATTTTATATTGTTTCAAAAAGCAGCTAAAGGAGAATATACAAAACGGACCGGATAAAATTAAATAAAAAAAGCTGAAAAATTATCGTGAACGATTAAGAAATAAAAAGAATTTCTGTATTTTGCTGGTTATATCTCTGTGTAAGCACAGCATCAAGATATTACGAGAGGTAATCAGCAACATTTTGTGGGCTGTATCAAGTCAGTAAGTAAGTTTTGAAAACGACACTTATAGGGCATCACTTGAACCAAATAATTAATACTATTTTGAAGCTTCATCTGTCACATGAATACACCCTAAATTTCTAGTCGATCTGTCAAGTCATTCCTTGTTTATCAACTGGTTAAAGTAGACGTGTTTGAGTATTTTTTTAAAAACGGAAAAGATCGAATATCCTGCAGTAATAAAATTCTTTGTTTTGGGAGGTTTATAGGCAAGTGAAATCCATGCAAAGTTAGTGAAAGTACTAAAGGAGTCTGCTTCTTCATTTCCAACTATCCAAAAATGGACTCTAGAGTTTAAACGTGGTAGTACAAGTATCCATGATGATCCACGTTTAGGACGTCCAAAAACTGCAACAACTGAAGAAACTGTTGTGCAAGTACAAGATATGCTAATGGAAGATCGTCGATTAACCGTTGATGATTTAGCTGAGGCTATAGGCATATCAGTACATGATATCTTAACTATTGTTTTGGGTAGTCACAAGACGGATGCCGCAGTTGCCAACATCGCAACAAAACCGCACTCGAGAGAATCTTTCTAAACAACATTTGGCTCGTTTCACAAAGAATAAAATAATTTTGTATATAGATTTGTAATTATGGATTACTAATATGATCCTGATTTGCGACAATAAACCACACAGTAGACTGATCCCGGTTGTTCAGTTCCAAAGCAGCCAAAGTGGTCAAAGTCATCAAAACAATTATGGCATCTGTTTTTTGGAATGCAAAAGGAATTTTGTTAATTGATTACCTTCAAACCGGTAAAAAAATTACAGAAGAGTGTTATTGCAACCTTTTGGACTAGCTGGATGAGAAAATTCGTCAAAGGAGCGGTTTGCAGAAGAAAAAATCATCTTTCATCAGAACAATGCACCTGCTTGCAGAGGTGCAAACTGGTCGGATTAGAGTACGAATTGTTGGAACATCCACCCTATTCGCCAGACCTCACAAGATATCTACGTGGGAAGCGTCTTTCAATAAATTATAAGATGATAGTATCTGTAGATAGGTAATTTGAAGGTCTTCCGGAAAACCACTTCAAAGATGGAGTAAATGAATTGGAAAATAGCTGGAAAAAAATGTATTGAGCTTAAGGGAGATTATACTGAAGAATAAATGTATTTTGACTCATTAATTCATCTTGTTTCATTTCCGCTTTCAAAACTTATTGACTAGTATTTCTAATTCTTGATTCAATAGCACTGTTTTCAGGATAGTAGTAGTAAATTAGTAATTATACACTAAATCGAGAAATTAATTAGAATCTACTCACAAAAAAACTATAGGCATTTTTGTATTTTTTTTTTATCTGCATAATATACCTGCTGCAGGGAAATCCCTAAAGTGCTGCAAGAGCGACGAGTGTGCGGAAAAAAAAGCGATTCATGCTGGTCCTGAGTCGCTGTAAATTGTGTGAAAAAAACACAAACAACAATTAATCCAAAATAAATGAAGTTCTTCACATAAGATGAGTGAAAAGCTGTACTTCATACGTTCCACCGTTCTTCGATGTTCCAAGAAATCAAGGTTGCTGGTCAATTCTGGGTATTCAATCAGGCGAACAGCCCTGAGCAGAATCCAACAAATGCAGAATATGTTTGGAAGCAGAGCCTCAACCATGGAAGTAGTATTCCATCGTTGGTCGAAACTGAACTCTGTATAGAATTAATAATTTTTTAGAGTAAAGTTTGAAGTAATATTTCCAGCTTTTGAGAAGCTTCCAGCTTGCAACAAGTTCATGTCAAGACACATTTGCTCTAATATTTTTTGCAACATCATTATTGAATTATTAGCAGTAATTTTACAAATTAATATTTGAATATATTTAATTATGCTAAAGGAGTTCTTAAACTTTAAAGCTCAAATAAATTGATCTGTTCAATCTGAAGACTATCAGAAATAATAATTTGTTACTGAGTAAACTTACTTTTTGGACATAATAGCGAATTAAAATTAAAATTTTAATTAGTGACATCATGTCTTGATAAGATCGAAAAAAGGAAACATTAACATTAAATCAACAATATTAAACATTACTTAGGCGAAGAGCTAAAAAACTTACTACTATAATTTTGAATTTTTGGATATTCGTCTACTTCCTCGCAACGGTAAGTGCCCCATGTCCTTCATATATCATATAACGAAAATTGAAAATAATAAAAAAACATGATTTTCCACATAAGTCAACTTCAATAAACGCGAAAAAAAAAGCCCATATAAACCATGATATAAAGACAGGTACCCCCAGTCCATTCCTTAATCCACTCCTCCATTCTTATATGTGGAATTATGAATTCTCATTTTAAAATTTATTAATTCTTTTTAACTAAAAACCGGACAAGAATCATATAATATTAGCATTATTATTATTATTAACAAAATATTATAAAATTTGGCGACTCTCACTTTCTTTTCTGAAACGACGTGGCTCAAAAACTATAAGTTCTATTCCCACTGTAAATTTAGGGAGATACATTTCACTTAAATTATAACATTATTATATATTCTTACAACACATCTATATATAAATATTTTTAACTTTGTTGATTATCTTATTTATATTATAAATACATATCCTTTCTGGAGTGCCATATCCGCTACGGACGTACTCGACCCACTCGCCTTTGCTTGTGATTGGTGCCATTTTAAGTGTTTTGCAGACAACGGGGACTTACAGTTTTATGCCGGTTCCGAACGCCAAAGTGAGAGGGTTTTACTAGGCATGATACTATGGGTGGTTTGATATTGCCGTCCCGAGAGAGGCGACCGTGGCTTTGTATTTTTTTTTATTATTTCCCTAGCCATTTGTGGACCCAATATTTCGAAAAAGAAAAGTTACCCAAGTACTACCAAATTTTTAATCGACATCTTATTTCGTCAGGAAGTTATCGCGACAACAGGCAGATACACACAAAGACAGATCGGCTGAAATTATAGACTTGTACGCCTGAAGAAATGCCAAGATTTTAGAAGATGATTTTTTACAAGTATAATTCTTATCTCAGACGAATAGTAGTAGTAGTAATAATAATTTAAATTATAATTTATTTGCCAAAACTAATGTGATAAGTATGAAGTGTTAATAAGTTAATGATTCTTTTGAAAGCTTTCTCCTGATTTCTAATGTTCTATGAGACATTTTTACTTATCAATATTTTCATTTTGTATTTTAAAGGCATTGATTATAAATTACCCTCGAACATAAATTCAGTGCATCAACACCTGCAATCAAACAAACCTCATGTACCAGCACAGTAAACTATCTTTATCCTGGGTACGACTCCTATTCCCGATTAGGCGTAACTTTGGAATCTGTCTTTATGTCAGAAACGACCTCTCTTACCAACGAGAAGAGGCTCTGGAGCCCCCAAACTTTGATGTTATGTGGTTAAAAATAACGACTCAACCAACCACAAGGTTCATCTGTATCCTATACCGACCACCAAGTGATACTAACTTTAGAACACTTTTCGCTTCTCTTGCAGACACCATCGATCATTTACAAATTAACTATCCAAATGCCGAAATTGCGATCCTGGGCGACTTTAATGTCCACAACATCAACTGGCTTAAATACTCAAATACTACCGACGAACAAGGTCGTGAAGCCGAATCATTTTTAATCAGTTGTGGCTTAACACAGCTTATTGACGAACCAACACGGATCCCTGATCGAGACGGAGAGTTCGCCAGTCTTCCTGATCTGTTTTTAACCACCAATCCGGAGATTTACACGGTAGTGTAAATCCGCCGTTAGGTTCTTCCGACCATAAACTACTTTCGACATCGAGTATTTCTACCAACCAGTGACAGAGAGATGCCTAAACCGCGCAAGATTTGACACTACAAGTCTGCTAAATGGAAGATCTCATGGAATATTTTCGAACTTTCCCTTGGTTAGACGTATGTTTTCGATTCGACGACCCACCTGACTGCGCCAGGGAGGTTTCCGATGTTATTTTAGCCGAGATGGAGGCTTACATCCCTTTTTCGAAGAAATGCCCTCCCAAAGACAAGTCTTGGTTTGACCGAAAATGCAAAGAATCTGTTGCTTCACCTTGCCTACCGACAATGGCATGAAAATCCTAACACCATAAATCGTAACACATTTGTTCGTGCCAGGAATAGATGCAAAGAAATTATCAAGGAAACCAAGGAGGTACACAATCAACGGATTAGAATCAAACTTCTCGCTTGTCCCGAAAATTCCAGGTCCTTTTGGTCGGTCGCTAAGGCAGTTAGTCAAAATTTTACCAAATCCACCATACCACCACTCACACGGCCAGATAATTCTATTGCAACGACACCTGTTGAGAAAGCGAACTTGTTGCCTGAACTCTTTGCTTCACATTCTTCTGTAGATTTCCAAGGAAAAACACCACCTACTATTTCCATAGTGCAGTCAAGGATGCCCGATGTTGTCTTCGGACAGCGTATCATAAAGCGTACACTGATGAAGCTAGACAACAAAAAGGCTTCTGGCCCTGACGGAATACCTGCCATAGTTCTTAAAAACTGTGCGAGGAAACTAACACCAGTTTTCTGTAGACTTTTTAACCTATTCTACAAAAAGGGAATAGTTCCATCAAACTGGAAATGTGCTACAGTTCAGCCGATACCTAAAAAAGGCAAGAAGACCTTGCCAAATAACTACCGACCAATCGCCCTGCTTTCAATAATATCGAAAGTCATGGAAAAGGTTATCAATCAGCATCTTCTAAAATATCTTGAAGGATTCAACATTATTAGCGATCACCAATATGACTTTCGTAAAAATAGATCAACAGGAGATCTTCTGACTTATGTAACACATGTCTGGAACAACGCAATTGAGCACTTTGGAGAATCTCGAGCGGTTGCTCTTGACATATCCAAGGCATTCGACCGTGTTTGGCACGATGGGCTGTTGGCTAAGCTACGTTCTTATGGTATGTCTGAAAGGTTCTGTTTGTGGCTCTCATGTTTCCTCAAAGAGCGTTCTTTACGAGTGGCAGTCGACGGATTTCTTTCTAACATCTTCACTATCAACGCCGGTGTACCCCAAGGCTCCATACTGTCTCCTACTCTCTTTCTCATTTACATTAACGATCTGCTGGAAAAGACCGAGAATCCAATCTACAACTTTGTAGATGACAGTACACTTATCTCTTCATTCACTTTGAACGCTCGGACATCGGCTACTCAGACGAATATCCGCAGACAACAGGAAGTCATTCAACTTAATAAAGACCTGGAAGAAATTCTATCTTGAGGTGACAGTAACCAAGTGGAATTTAACGCTACAAAAACCCAGGCGGCAGTTTTCTCTAAAAAAGTTAACGTTGCTGAACCCGACATAGTTATGTCGGGGCACTCTATCCCTCTAACATCGTCACTCAATTTTGTTGGGTGTTAATTTGGGAGCAAATATGTCCCGGCATGAACATGTTGCAGGCATAGCAAGGAGAGCTTCTCAAAAGTTGGGAATATTATTTCGAACCAGAAAGCTTTACACTCCACAACAACTGTTAATTCTTTACAAAGCTCAAATTCGACCAACTATGGAATACTGCTCCCATGTTTGGGGCTCCGCTCCCAAACATACACTGCATTTGTTGGATTCTATTCAGAGAAGAGCTGTTCGTCTGATTGGAGATCCGGAACTGACCGACGGCCTTGATTCGCTGGAACATCGAAGAACGGTTGGCGACTTGAGCCTATTCTACAAGTACTTTCATGGAAAGTGTTCTAAGGATGTGGCCCGCTTAATTCCTCCCAGAGCGGTGCATGTTAGAAGTACACGTCGCGCTAATTCGTCACATCCGTATGAGGTTCAGCTTGTTACTCCTCGTACAACGCTCTTCAAGCAGTCTTTTATATGGAGAACATCATCCCTTTGGACAATTTGCCCAGGACTGTGTTTCCCACCGAGTACAATCTACAGCGATTCAAGAACGACGTGAATCGCTTTCTCCGTACACGTGTCGCTCCTGTAGCGCTTTAGAGACTTCCCTATAGCACGTGTACTAGACCCATAAAAAAAGCCTCTAGTAAGAGCATACACTGGTACTGGTGTTTTTCCGTGATCGAAAACAGCAACCTTTATTAGCGGCTTTTAGCTGCTTTATGGTTTTTGTTTTATTATATGCCCTATAAAGGTGACTTTTTAAGAATGGTCGTCAAAAGAGTTTCAAATAAACAGCTGCCACTGACTTTTGTGTTAAACTTGGTAAAAGTTAACCCATTCATAACCATCAATTCCTTCAATAGGCAAACAGTGATGAATGCTTATCCTGTGTGGAATTAAAAGGTTATTTTAATTGAGTGAATGTGGTCAGGCTATTATGAGATAATTTTTGAGCAAAAACCAAGTTTGTGTGTTGAATCGTTAATAACATTCGCCTAATTTGGCATCATGTGACTACATGCTACTGAAAAATGTTCAAGCGGCAGTGACCACGACTCCTACAATATCCCAAAAACTAATAAAATGAACACATTTGGGAGGTAATGAACGGTGTTAAACACTGTATGGAAGCTGATGGAGAGTTTATCGATTAAAATAAATGATTTGAACTAATATAACTGTCCTATGTTTCATTTTCTATACATATATATATATTTTCTATTCGGATTCTTTTTAGGTAGAGGGCGTTATTTCCCCACTTTACCCTATTTTCTAGAGTGTCCAATATGCTATTTGTCATTTCGTATATCCCTCTATCCACTTAGAAAGGACTTAATCTGATGAAGAGATGCCTATTGCGAATAATCTTTCTTGTCTAGACTTTTTCTTCATTTATACCCTGTTATATTAGGATTTATTAGGTTTATGGGATCTTAAGGAATTTTACGATATTTTTATAATAAAACGTAGCTACTTTTATATCTGTCGTATATCACTGGATTTAATATTGTTTCTAAATAGACGTATATTTATGTGGTTTATAAAATTGCATTCCTGAGATTAGAAAAACTGTAGTGAAAGAAATTTTTTTCGTTTATGAAATCATAAAGTAGCAATTACCTCTATTGTTTTATAATTTACGATAGAAGTATTATGCCGAACGAGAGACTAAGTATGTCATTCCTAACACTGTGTCCAAATCAATCATTCAATTAAAAGTTCAATGGGTGTGGTGAAGAAAATTAGTGGACTAAATTGCAACCCTATCCGACCTGCAATAAGTTCTAATGATATGCAAAAAATTACTTCATTAAAGTCCATACAACAGTAAAGAAAACCGAATGGCTGTTTTGTAGTACAAACCGTTTTGAATACCGTAAGGGTGTTGTTACTTATTTACGAGGGTATCCTTTTAGGTTTTCTACTTCGTTCTGAAGAAAAACCATAGAACTCCTGAGCTGCTTCATTCATCTCATTACATCCAACTAGAGTTTTTGGACTCTGATTTTTTTTCAGATTTTGGAACAAAAGGAAGTCGAGGAGCGCTGAAGGGTTGACGTTCTAATTCGGTGAGTCCACAGAGTTCTTAATCCATGTGGGTTTCATGAACCTCTCAGTTGTTATATAAAGTGTGGAACTTTGTTTCCACATATTTAAAAAGTAAAATTAATAATTATATATTTAACATATTTTTTGACACAAATCAATTTGTACCAAATTGCAAATTTCTGTTTTTAAATTCGACATCGTCGTATATAAATATTCCAAAAGAGTTTGTACAAACTGTTGTGAATGAAAACTGGGATCAGTTAAGATATCAAAAAGTGATTTTATTGAATCTGGTAACCTTACACTAAATACCATTTTTTTCCAATAAAAGAACAGTTTTATAGACCAATTGATGGATGTGCCCGTGGGTTCCTCTATTTCATCTGTCATTGCTCAATTAGTTATCAAATTCTTGGAGGACAAAGTTATTGAGAGTATAAGTTTCGATAAACTAATTTTCAAAACATAAGTTGACAATTACGGAAATTCGTGATAATATAACAGACGAGATCCTCTAGAAATTCAATACTTTTCATAGAAAACTACAGAAGAAGAATTAGAAGAAGACATTAAGATACATTGTTTATACATGACAGTAATCAGGAAAAATAATAAAATCATCAGAGAATGGTACACAAGATCTACATGGCCAGGACGATATCTAAATGTTTACCACCTAAGTCTCAAAAAAATAACGTTATAGTTGGTTTCACTGACAGAGCACTAGCACTGACTTTCCCAGAATTAAGAGCTAATGAGTTAAACAAAGTTAGACAAATTTTACTATAGTTTTAAAGAAAATAACATAAACCGAACAATAAAAAAAGAACATACAAATTTTACATCTAACTAAAATCTTCTAAAAACCATAAAGAAATCCAAGATAAATTCGTAGCACTTCCGTATACAAATGTAACTTCTGAAAAATTAAATGTGTTTTAAAGAAAAATATTATAGTGGTTTGACATAAAACCGAAAATAAATTAAATTCTCTATTTACAAATCCTAAACATCAAATATTTACCACGAATCAATTTAATGTAGTGCATTTATTACCTTGCGCGGAATGTCTAAAACAATATATTAAAATGAGAAGTTAATTACTAAAAACCGAATTGAATGGACATAAATATGCAAAAATGTATCCATAGCACCAAACAAACATAAAACAGTGAGTTTAGTTATAATGAGACTAAAATTGTAAATAAAAATAGAAATTACACCAAGCTATCTATAAAGAAAATGACTGAAAAATTAAAAAAGAAAAAGGTATTGCAAACAACAGAATTAAGAGGAATTAGCTATATATATATATATATATATATATATATATATATATATATATATATATATATATATATATATATATATATGTATATATATATATATATATATATATATATATATATATATATATATATATATACATATATATATATATATATATTATATATATATATATATATATATATATATATATATATATATATATATATATATATACATATAAATTACCTCCAAAGGTTATTAAGTGAGTTCATTTATATTAATATTTTTTATATTACAAAAAACACACAATAAAACGACTGTGTGCTAGTTGGACTTGCGCAATTAGTGTTTTGTACGTTGATTGCTTCTAAAACAAATATTTTTGATGATTAATGATTTCACAAAAGACACCCCAAATGACCTTTACTGAAAAATGATAACCTTGAAATGTTTTTTTTTTTGTTTATATACCAGATAAATTATTAAAGGTAATGCACTCGTGATAATCTTCGTTCAATCTATATCCCGTGGAGAATATTCCAGAGTTTTTTCAAAATTTTTTGTTCAGTACTTTTCAGCGATTTTTAGCTATTTTTTAAAAATAATATAAAGAAACGTGTGAGCAAGTATTATATTATATATTTTTGAACTTGTTTTTACAAGCTTTCATTTGACACCCCCCTTAATGACCTGGTATTTTTTTTTTCATTTCCGATTTCACCCCCCAAAAAACTAACCCTTAGGTCAAAATTTAACTTTCAAGACTACACGGCTCAGATGAGGCCATCAATTCCTATATTTTGACTTTGTATGTCAAATAGTTTCGGAGAAAATCGGGTCTGACAGACAGAGAGATGGACAGAGAGACGGACAGACAGACAAACAAACGGACAGACGAACAGACACCGAATTGATCTTATAAGTGTACCGTACGGAACACTAAAAATTTACAGACCAGAATTCCTTCAAACTTAAAATAAAATATACATTATATATTGAACAATCTTTACATTCTTAAGGTGAGTATTATTTTTTGAAAAGTTATTTTTAGTTTTGTGTTAAAATTTTAAATTTTGTGAGATAAAAAAGTGTAATTATTTTAAATATATCCTTATAAAATTAATTTGTCATTGCATTTCAATCAAATTTTTAAAACGCTCTGAAACAAAAGCTTATTAAAATAAATTTAGAAAATATTCAATTAGTAATTATACATATAACATTATATACTTTATTTTCTGTTAGCTACAACTATGCATTTAATTAGGTGTTTTATTCTTTTTGATGCGCGAACACGCAATTTTAATGTTATTATGAAAGCCATTATTTGATCGATTAGTGGATACAACCAACTAATTTTGAGTACACGTTTGATGAATGTTAGTATTTTAAAGTAAATATAAGTTGGCTTGTAATTTACTAAAATAATGTTGTACACTTTCTGTTCAAAAATAAAATAAACTTGTAATAAATAATGAAACCGACTAGAGATGTCCTAAGTACACTATAAATATGGACATTCAACGTGAATGAAATGTGGAAACAACTGTTTAGTTCCTAAACAAATTTGTTAATAAATATTACAAAAAAGTTGATACATCTACATATCTTGATTACTCAATCGCATGCTAATAGCACGTACATTTTACCCAGGGACTGGCTTAATAGAAAACCTTTATATGATACATCAGTCAACAGTGTTCAATTTCTTACAACCGGCTTACCTAAAAATGTTCTGTTTTTAAGCAACATCAAACACAGAGAAAATATTAACACATCAAAAATAAGCCATAGGCTTTAGTAGTGACATAAAATCCGATAAAATAACAGATCAATCCACTACGCGATTAATTTTAATTTCGTCAATACCTAACTCGATTGACTTCTTGACAATCAGTTTAGTTATAATAAAAATAAAACTTTTCAGGATGGGTTAAGTAGTCAGTTTATCTAAAGGGGCCTCAATTTCCTCCGAGAGGGCTTTTAACACCTGCCCTTCCTTAATATAATTGAAGGACTGCGATCACTATTATCATTTTAAGAAAAAAAAGGAAACTAAAAGAAATAAAAAAAAACATAATATAAACGTTAAACAACTTAATACCATCCCTCTTTAACGATTAAGTTAACGAACCCGTTTTGCTAGGAAATGTGCCGTTAAATAAGAGAACAAGTTTATAAAGATTTCATTGTCAGAAGGAAACTCCCTTTAATTTACAGCCCGGACAGATATTTGGGACGATCTTGTCAATTTTTTATTTTATCGAACACTTTTACGACTGACTAGAGTGATTGGAATGAATTCGAAAGTAAACTTGAACAACACATTGACGGAGAAGCTTTGGCATTTGGAAAAGCAATGGTGTAGGCAAGATAAACTTAAATAAATGCAGATATGGAAGTTATTTTATAATTTGTATTGCAAGTAGTTTTAAATAAAAATCGGTAAAGCTATTTACCCAGTATTTCTTTCGTAAAATACGTGGTTCCAAAATATAGACTGAATTTGCTTTTGACATCTTCAAGAATAACTTAATTATTAATTGTACTAAGTCTTAATACATAACTCGATGTTTACAATGATCAATTTAAAATAACAGAACCTACTCCCCGTACCTGTAAAATATTATACTCAAATTCCACACACTAATAAAAAAATGCTCATAGTATTATTGAAATTTTACAAAAATTATTGACTTCTAAACTTTTCACCTTCCTGAAATGATATCGCTATAGAATTACAGATATTTCTCGGGCTTTGTATGTTATGTTTGTGCCAAATTTGAAATCCTATGTCGTTCGAGAATTATGGTACCACCAAAAACATATACTGATTGACATGGGTAACGTATATGTTTCTTGGTCTGTGACCCTAAAATTTGAAGAAATGCAAAAATCTTGGTAGCTGATTTGTCTACAAATACAACTTTATGAGGGAGACATAATAATCGAGATAATCAAATACTTGAATCATATAAAAATTTGTATGTAAAGGTCTTTATTCAAGACTTTAAGAAATGTTATTTGATTTTTCAAAAAATATGTCGTAAAACCTATTGATAAGTATAATTTTTAAAAGTGTTCCATAGAAAAACTTGAGTTAATATTTTACAGTAAGGGTGATGGAAGAAATTTCATTCTTTAGTATGTGATAAATCCGGTAAATTGGTATGATAATTTGCCGTATAGAATAATGTTTATTATTAGTATCATTACTACTATTATACAAGCAGCCACTGTGACAAACTGACGCAGAACATGCAAACAGTAAGACAATATTTAGACAAATTTGCAGAGAAATTTTAGATACATAAAACACTCTGACCTGACACAAACCAGAATAGAATATAACCCGATACACAAACCATTGTATCACAGATCATTAATTTACTTTGAGCCTCCATAACTGCTTCGCAACGAGTGCAAATTTGGAAGCCGAAAATAAAAAAAAAAAAAAACTTACGTACAGTGATTCGAGGCCCAGCTGATAAATTAACTAAAGTGCGCCTAAAGCGTGTTGAAAGCACGCCACGGTACGCTCATCAAAAGCTGGTGAGCGTCAGGTACTTGTAAAAAAAAACGAAAAAGTAGCAATCGATTGAATATTCGATCAATATAACCTAACTATTATGTAAATAATGTTATTAATGTAATTCTTGTAAAAATGTAAAAAGTTATTAAAAAGTTTTAAACAAAGTGCAACAGTGTAATGAAAAATGCTAAATAAAAATCATAAACGTGTAATATATGTATATATATATATATATATATATATATATATATATATATATATATATATATATATATATATATATATACATGTATATATATATATATATATATATATATATATATATATATATATATATATATATATATATATACATGTATATATATATATATATATATATATATATATATATATATATATATATATATATATATATATATAAGACTTCGTAGAGATTTTTTTTTTTTTTTTTTTTTTTTATGGGTCTAGCACACGTGCTGCAGGGAAGTCCCTAAAGCGCTCCAGGAGCGGCACGAGTGCGGAAAAAGAGGTTCACGTTGTTCTTGAATCGCTGTAAATTGTACTCGGTGGGAAACACAGCGCTGGGCAAATTATTCCAAAGGGATGACGTTCTCCATATAAAAAGATTGCTTGAAAAGCGTTGTACGCGGAGTAACAAGCTGAACCTCATACGGATGCGAAGTACCAGCGCGACGTGTATTTCTAACATGCACCGCTTTGGGAGGAATTAAGCGGGCTACATCCTTCGAACACTTTCCATGAAAATACTTGTAGAACAGACTCAAGTCGCCAACCGTTCTTCGATGTTCCAGCGAATCAAGGCCGCCGGTCAATTCCGGGTCCCCAATCAGACGGACCGCTCTTCTCTGAACAGAATCCAACAAATGCAGTGTATGTTTGGGAGCGGAGCCCCAAACGTGGGAGCAGTATTCCATAGTTGGTCGAATTTGGGCTTTGTAAAGAATTAACAGTTGCTGTGGGGTGTAAAGCTTTCTGGTTCTAAATAATATTCCCAACTTTTGAGAAGCTCTCCTTGCTATGCCTGCAACATGCTCATGCCAAGACATATTTGCTCCCAAACTAACGCCCAACAAATTGAGCGACGATGCTAGGGGAATGGAGTGCCCCGACATAACTATGTCGGGTTCAGCAACGTTAACTTTTTTAGGAAAAAAAAAAACTGCCGCTTGGGTTTTTGTAGCGTTAAATTCCACTTGGTTACTGTCACCCCAAGATAGAATTTCTTCCAGGTCTTTGTTAAGTTGAACGACCTCCTGCTGTCTGCGGATATTCGCCTGAGCAGCCGATGTCCGAGCGTTCAAGGTGAATGAAGAGACAAGCGTACTGTCATCTGCAAAGCTATAGATTGGATTCCCGGTCTTTTCCAGAGAGCTGAGATTCTATAAAAAATAGTGAAAAAGACCATTAAAGAAGAATATTTTGTCTTTACCGCTCCTGGTATAGACCACAAGGTTGTCACTGTCTCGAAAGTAATAAGGAAAGACACAGTCAAAGGGTATGGTTACACACTTGTAGTTCATTAGCCATTTGCTTCAAAAGACGGAATGAGGCAAAGATAACTGCTTTCTGCAATATTATAGCTAATAATGGTCAAGCATCATGCCACGGCGTTAACGTCTTGAACTCAGAAATATAGTTTTCGAATTCTACCAAGAATACTTGAATAATTTAATATGAACAACTATTTCGATAAAATATCCCGAGTGAAGCTTGAGGTTAAAATATCTGTTTATTTTGTATATTTTTCTTATTTTCTATTGCTGTGTTGGTATGGGCTGAGAAGTCTGATTTACACGATTCTAATTTCTATATTCACAAGTATGATGTCTGCTTTATTTGCCTCAGTAAGTCCGGAGTCAGAGAGGCACAAACTAGTAAATATATCTCTTACTTTCTATAAATATATCAGATGTTATATATGGATATTACTGAAAACTAACCAAAAACGCGGAAATATCTAAAGCAATAATACAGAGCATGTAAAGCTAAGTTATACGTGATAATGTAATGATGTTGTTCTTCGATGAGCTGTTAAAATAGTCGCTAATGTCCGTCAGACCCAACACATATTTTGAAAACTCAGTGCTACAAATTTCTAACGATTATATATCTTGTTGGCGTTGGCACGGTCTCTTGTTATTTATGACTAATTTTCGTTCTGGTTAGATATAGAAGGCCACCAATCTCAATAATCTCGTGAGCTCGTACTATTCGTAAATATGAATTCGAGCTATTAAGAACATTACTAACCAATCCCAAGGGCATCAGACCATGAAGTCTTTCCAAACTTAACAATAAAAATTTTATTTTTTGGTACTGCTATATTATTATTATTATAATTATTAAAATTATAACAATAATATTTTGGCTTAACTAGATAGTCTATATAATAACTATACTACCGCCATAAGTATATTGGTTCCTAGAAATATCTCAGAGTATTACTATTATTATATATTTTTTCAAAGACTTAAATTTTCAGTTTCATGACATAAAAATGTCTGTCAAGTAAAAACGTGTCCGCGACAATTCACTTTTGTAGATGCGATTCTAGCGATTCAACAAAAAATAGTAGAGGGAACGTTTGTCTACGCCGCATTTTAGTAAAAGTATCAGTTGATCCCGACCTTTCGTCGAAATCTTGTAAAATCCAAAATGAGTCACTTGTTTGCGTATCGGTTCCAGGTACTTGCTTTGTTCTCATCTAAAGGGGCTTAAAATCACATATTTTGCGGCCGGTAAATATATTAAAAAGTCGGTATCGTTTGTAAGGAAGTGGGTAAATCATTTTAACGAGACGAAAAATGTCGACGACTAGCCAAAAACGTGGCTCGATAGACACTCTGAAAGTCTAAAAACGAACCGTGTCTTTGTTTTTACGGGATCTGAAATTAACGCTGTGTCAAGAAAATCGGGTTTTAATGTGTCCCATGTGACCATTCGACAACATCCTCGTGCTCATGATGTCAAATTCCGAAGCACGTTGAAGAAAACCTCTGCTGGGCGAAAATCACGTCGTGAGGCAGCTCGCTTGGGCCCATGACAACATCGACTGTGACTGAGACAACGTGATCTTCACGGACGAGGTTTCCTTTTGGGGATATGCATCGGCTCCTCGGTCCTGGACAACTGCCACCAATCGTCTCTTTGAGCGAACCGTTAAACATCCAATGCATGTTTGGGGATGCTTTTTCAAACCAGGGTTTAGCAATTTGTACCTTGTCACGTATAATTTAAATGCGAAAATAATGTATGATATTTAAAGAAAGCCTTGTTACCAACTGCCAAACGCTGGTTTAAAAGAAAAAACGAGGATTGGATCCTGCAAGTAGATAATGACCCAAAACACTGCATCGAGTTGTGCAGGGATTGGAAGGTGCAAGCGAAAGCTAAGATGCTATAGTGGTCCTCACTATCGCCGGACGCCAACCCTATTGAAAAAGTTTATTCCCTTGTAAAGAGAAAGTTTATAGGAAAGACGTTGATGACTTTGACGCAGTTGTTTCGTGAGATTCGAAAAATTTGGAGATCATTGCTGCGTGAGTATGCAGAAAATTTCGTCGACAGATGAAGATGTCAGGCGATTACTGATGCAAGAGGTAATTGGAGAACTTACTAAGGCAGTTGCGCCATTGTTAGCACACCAAAGAATACATTGATGGCAAAAAATGTTAGATTTTAGCTGAAAAAATTCTAGTTTTTAAATTTAGTTGAATTTGAATCCTTGTGGTCTTTTAGTTTATGTGTTCAGACAAGGAAAAGACAAAAGTGATAACGACGATTGATTGATGAATTGAATTTAAAAACTCGGCCACTTCTAAATTATTTATTGCAACATAAGAGTATCTTTAATTCCATTTGCGTTAAGCGCATTTTATAATATGTTTGAGAAAATAGGAATTATTTCAAGTTCCCTTCATTATTATACAATAATTTAAAATTCTAAAAATTAAATAAAAACTTTTAATTCAAGTTTTTTCTTTGTATTTCTTATTCCTTTAAAAAGGAAATCGAATAAACAACAAGTAATCTTTCTTTCCTGCTTCCATCGCAAGACAAAAATTAGGACACTTAGTCAAGACGTTTAGCAGATTTTTCTTTTTAAATATAATCGGCAATTTTAAACAAAAACGAGAACAAAAACGCCCCAAAAGTTTTCCTACCCTGTTTCAATTCCACAACAACAATTTCTAACTTTAGTCTCGCTAAATTCTTCGGCTTCATTTGCATCCTCGATAATTTTCCATTTATTTAAATTTCCTCCATGAAAATTGGGCCACGGAAATAATTAAATCACCACAAAATTAAATAAAATTTGAAACCGCGAATATTTCCGTCGATATTCCGATCACGAGTTTTTACCACCGCATATTAAATAAATATTCTTATCGAGTTTTTAATTAAGTTACATCTCTACTTTAAAGGAAATTATGGTAAAGACATTTTTAGTTCATGGCTTATTATTAATTATGAATAGCAATTCGGTATGATCAGTGGTAACGAATATCCTGTTTTAAACTTAATAATTCATGAAAGTTCTGGTGTTCTAGAGATAAAATTTATTGAATTAATAAGGGTTTCTTTAAAACTTTGATATACCATATTTCTTGTTACAGTGCCGTAGGCTTATTTAGCATGTGGGCGTTTACATGTTCAAAAAGCGATTTTAATTCTGCCTTTTCTCCCCCTACCAAATAATGTCGTAGCATCAGCAATGTTACAATCTGTTTTACCACCACCACCATTCACACGGCTACATAATACTTTTGCAACGACACCAATTGAGGAAGCCAACTTGATAGTTGAACTCTTTGCTTCACATTCTACTGTCGATTTCCAAGAAAAAACACCACCAATTATTCCTTAGTCAAGTACAGGGTGCCCGATATTGTCTTCAGACGTATTTTAATGAAGCTAGACATCAAAATAGCTTCTGGCGTTGATCGTATACCTGTCATAGTTCTCAATCAATGCACTAGCGAACTAACACCCATTTTTGGTAGACTTTTCAACCTATCCTAGAGGAAGGGAATATTTCTTTCTTGCTGGAAATGAGCTACAGTTCGATACCCAAAGGCAAGAAGACCTTGCCAAATAACTACCGACCAGTCACACTGCTTTAAATAATATCGAACGTTATGGAAAAGGCGATCAATAAACAACTCAATATCTCGAAGAATTTAATATTATAAAGATCTTCTAACTTATGTAACATATGTTTGGAACAGTATAGAGAATCTCGTGCGGTTGCACTTTATGTATCTAAGGTTTGTTTATGGCTGTCATATTTTCTCAGAGGGCGTTCGGTACGATTGGCTGTTGACGGGTTTCTTTTTAATTCCTTCAGTATTAACGCCGGTGTGTCTCAAGGCTCTATACTGTCTCCTACTTTCTTTCTCATTTACATTAACGATCTGCTGGAAAGGATCAGGAATCTAATATACAGCTTTGCAGATGATAGTACGCTTACTTCTTAATCCAATGTGAATGCTCGAATATCGGCTACTCATGTAAATATCCGTAGACAGCAGAAAGTCATCACTTAGCGAAGACCTGGAAGAAATTCTATTTTCTAGTGATAAGTAGAATTATAAAAACCTAACCAGCAGTTTTTCCTAAAAAGTTTAACGTTAGCATGAACATGTTGCAGGCATAGCAAACAGAGCTTCTCAAAAGCTGGACATATTATTTCGAACTTGAAAGCTTTACACTCCACAAAAACTGTTAATTCTGGATAAAGTTCAAATTCGGCCATCGATGGAATACCGCTCCCATGTTTGAGGCTTTGAATATAGCATTTTGGGCTTTATCTGGGCTCTTCAGGGCACGGAAGCTACAAAATCAACGTTAAAGACTTTTATTCGACTCGCCCGATAGAATGAACCACTAGGCAGACGGTTAGTCGAAAGGTCAAAATTTTGGGTCGCTCTCTTGGTCTATATAGCTTTAAATGTTACATGTTGCTAACAAACTTTTTGTGCCAATATCTGAATTGTTCAAAATTTAAAGTTCCAGTTTAAAATTGCATATTGATTCTTTAACGTTTTTAAGATGTTGTATAACCTGCACTTTAAATATAAAAGAAAATTTAATTTTTCACAAAAAGGCTCTCTGGTTTTGTCGAGCCTTGTACTTTTTTTCTAACAACAATATTATTATCAAGAAGAAATCAAAATCGAAGAAGATCTTCGCAAGACCAGTATCACACTGAACCGACACTTCTTTTCCCTAAGTACTTTGGCACTAGACTTTTAAGACCAAAGAATTAAGTTCTGGATATTTCTTGTTTTTCTTTTGCACAGATGCCAGAAGCCCATCACTGTAAAACTAAACTAAATATTAAACTGTTGATTTTTGTGTTTTCTTTATAAAACTTTTTTGACTTTTTAATATTTATATTTCTAACAGTATTTTAAACGATATAATCATATGAATTCCAACCTATCAGGTCATTATTAATAGTTGCACTATTAATATAAATGAAATAGTTTTTTCATTTACCAAGTTCATCTTTACATGCGTTTAGAACTGCTTCAAAATATGCACTGCATTTTTTGAGAAGGCACTTGTTTGCCTAATTGGAGACCTATAACAAACCAGCAAACCTAAATCCTTGGAACTTCGAAGAACGGTTGGCGACTTGAGGCTATTCTACAAGTATTTTCATGGAAAGGCCTAAAAGTAGAGAAGTCATCAGTGTTATTTTCAACCTGGTTCCTCTATTGCTTCTATTTTTTCTGATCTGCAGAAGATTTTATGTGTATCCTAGGTACGGTACTTTCCTTTGTTTAACAATAAAAATAATCTATTACTAGGTATTTGCTCATTACAAAACCTGTTCATTGGTTAGGCAGCCTATTTAGGATAGTGTCAGTGACCTTCTTAGAGTCCATATTTTAACTCAATTCTATTTTGGAACCTGACTTGAAGTTACTTACTAGAGATCTAAGGTTGAGAGGTATTTCCTCAGCTAGTGGGTAAGTATTGAACTAAGTAAAAGGTTCTCGAATAATTATACTACTTGTAGCTCATGACTTGCTTGTAATTGTCAGTGACAACTCAGATAAACATATTAAGAAAGAGTGGAAAAAAACTTGTAAAAAATCCGGAACTGGGGAAAGAGACAAGATGTGAATCCAATAAAATAGAACGGATCATTATAGACACTATAGCATATAAAATTGTGAAATAAATTCACAGGAGGATGTTACCTGTAGTGAAATTATTGACAGAATTTAATGTAAGTTGGTTGCTTTTCATATAACTTATTATTATCAATTAACCGTTTTGTAACGGTTCTGTCCTGTCAAATTAAAGTTTGAAGATTTCAGTGCTTGCTGAAGAAGCTTTAGTATCTGAAACTACAGTTTTGAAGACAGACGAAGAATTAGATGTAAAATGTTTTAGCATGAAAGACCCAAAACTCTTTACATCAAAGCAGAAACTGGCGAGGAAAGGATTTTTTTCAAGAACATTTGGCAGCTTTAGACAACGAGTCCAAAATTACGATTAGTCGAAAATTACAAATAAATAAATAAATAAGCGAGCGCGACTAATGCCAACTTCAAATTTTTTCTTAATTTTGATTAGTAAGTATTAAATCCATATTGCTTACATTAATTGCATTTCTCGTTTAGAGGAACAACAGCGAAGATTTCATTTGCTAATTATATTTCCTCTAATAAGTAGGAAGGTATCAGCTTTTCAGGATTAAATAACGTATTTAATGAGATTTTTAAATATAACTAAATAAGCCGAAATTAAGCACTAGATATTTCCGTTCATTTTTACAAATTCTAGGAAAATAATATCACTGAGAACAAATAAATGTGGTATACTAAATTACTGCTGTTAACCTAATTTCATTTCTTTTGATATTTTATTAAAAGCCGCGATTATATAGAATAGAGGATGCTAATGCCCCTAATTTGCCGCATTTATTACTTAAATAATTCAAACATTTCCAATGGAGATAAAAATCGATTATCATTTTCTATTTAAAGAAAATAAATATGGTTTGGTTTGATTCTATAATAAGATAATCTTTTCGCAAATAGGTTTATCTTTTACAAACGGCTTTTTAAACATGTAAGTAAATGTAATTTAGCTATTAGTAAGTAATAACTGTTTATATATATATATATATATATATATATATATATATATATATATATATATATATATATATATATAACACGTAGGATGAACAGTTTTTGGTCTAGCTACTTAAAACACATTTTTTTGTAAAATTCATCAACATTGTCTCCTCCAAGAGCGATAGAATTAGTCCAACGCTTTTCTAACATTTCTGTACCTTTCTTGTAGAAGAATTTGTCTTTGCCTTCAAAACAGGCCTCAATTTCGGCGATAATTTCTTCACTGGAGCCAAATCTCTCTCTCGCGAGCATTTTTTTGAAGTCTGCAAATAGATAATACTGCACTGACTTAGCCGTTACTTGATGGAGATCCATAATAACTACGAATAAAACATTTGTTTAAATTTTTATTCCTAGTTATTCCTAAATAGATAATAGTCGCTAGGGGCCAAATCTGGAGAGTACCGTGGATAAGGAGACAATTCGAACTTCAATTCATGCAATTTTGCCATCGTAACCATTGACTTGTGACACGGTGCATGGTCTTGATGAAAGAGCAATTTTTTCTTGTTCATTTTGGGCGGTTTCTTTGCGATTTTTGCCTTCAAATGCACCAATAACTTTGTATAATATTCGCTATTGATGGTTTTTCTCTTCTCAGCATAGTCAATAAAAATCATTCCATGCGCATCCCAAAATACAGAGGCCAAAATCTTCCCAGCCGACTGTTGTGTCTTTGATCACTTCGGGCGGCTTTCATCGGCTGCTGTCCACTCAGCTGACTGCCCATTTGATTCCGGTGTGTAGTGGTGGATCCATGTTTCATCCACTATCACATATCGCATAAAAAAAAATCCTTTTTATTGCGCTTTAAACAGGTCCGAACAGCTTTCAGAATCATCAACACGTGAGCAAATGCGGTACCTATTTCGAACAAATGTTCATGCAAAATATGACCAACACGTCCTTTTGATATCTTAGGGGTATCAGCTATCTCAATTTTGTGGAGTTTTTTGATGTTTTCCGGTGTAACCACCTTATTTGGGCGTCTAGAGAATTTTAGCATCATTTGTGTCTGTACGACCGCGATTAAATTTAGCATACCGGTAAAAGATGAATGATTTTCCGGGAGCAGAGTCTCCGTAACACCTATCAAGCCATTGTTTTGCTTGAACGGTATTTTTTCCCATCAAAAAACAAATCAATGAACACATGAAATTCGATTTTCTCCATTGTTTTGAAAATATAAAAAGTAGCGTCACTAAAACCATTGTAACTGTAATTTTGACACGTATTGTTTGAAGGTTTTTAAAAATCATATGGATTTTTTGAAAAGAGCGACATCTATGTGTCAGACTAAAAACTTTTCAGCCTACGTGTTATATATATAATAAACGCTGACGATACAAAAAGTCATGATACATATTTTTAAATTCAAGCATTATCTTTCTTGTATTAAGTTGAAGTAAAGGTTAGCAGCTGATTAGAAATATATAAGGTATAATATAAGAAGATGATTTTTTAGTATTATGAATTGATGTACCAAAACGTAGTATCATAAATTAGGTCTCATGTGTAGAACCAGAAGCCTTCTTTTTATGAATTTTTTTGAAACATTTTACCCGTAGGCACAGTATGTCATTAATAAAATCGTTTTCTTCGAAATCAATGTTCAATTAGACAATTTAATAAATGCGGAAGAAGAAATAGAAAACACTGGATAGAATTTGTTAACCTTAATAGATTATATGGAGGTTGTAAATAACTTAGAGAATTACAAATTTGGAAAATATTGAACTGTTTGTTATAAATGTAATATTACTTACTGAAATTATGTACGTACATTAAAGTCGAACTGGGCACGGCATATTGGAAGGATGAAGGACAATCGGTGGGGAGGAAAAAATATATAATGGAGACCACGAGCAAATAAAAGGAGCAGAGAAAGATAATAAACTGGGTGGTCAGACGATATAAAAAGATTAATTGGACATGACTGGATAAGAAAAAACACACCATAAAGAACAATGGCAACAGTTAAGGGAGGCTTTTATCCGACGATGGAAACAATGAGCTAAAGAAGAATATGTATATATATACAGTGACTCACAGCTTAAATGATGCAGTCGCTATAAGAAAAGACTAACTGGTCTCAGTGCCTCTTTATTTATTTGGAAAAAACAACTTATTGAAATTAAATTAGTAAAGAGTCTTCTAAAAAAGTATGAATTACTTTTTGTTTTAAATATGCCTTACTTAATTAAGAATAAATAATTAATCAAATCATATGCAATTTTAACGTCACAGCTTAAATGATGCAAAATAACAACAGGGGTCAAAACTTATCTCATTTTGAAATTTACGAAGGCGGCGTTGCTTTGATTTCTTAGTGCAATTGTTTTTTGTTTAGTTTGACATTTTTTCATTCAATAAAACGAAATTGTTTAAGAATGGGTCGTCGAACTACAATTTCTGAGAGATATTTAATTATTACTCATTACAGAAATGGATACAGCCAAAGAGACATAGCCAAAATGGTAAATAAATGTCCGTCAACTGTTCAGCATATCATTGAACGTTACCGGAATGAAAATAGAGTGGAGAATAAGTCAAGGTTGGCTCTAAATAAGATCTTCAATGAACGTGAAGAAAGATGGATTTTAAGAGAGGTATCAAATAATCCAAAAAAAGTGCGCCAAAGTTGTGCGCCGAGGTGGAAAGACAGTTTGGAAAAAGGTGTAACCACGAAACAGTTCGACGGATCTTGCGAAATAATAATTTACATGGTCGAACTGCTAGAAATAAGCCTTTCATTAGCCAAAGAAATAGACGCGTGAGATTGGAATTTGCCAGAGAGCATATCAATAAAGACTTGAACTTCTGGAATTCAGTAATATTTGCTGATGAGACCAAAATAAACTTATTTGGGTCCGATGGAAAAATATCAGTGTGGAGAAAGCCTAACGAAGAATTAAAATTGAAAATTATGAAAGCTACGGTAACGCACGGTGGAGGTGGAGTGATGTTATAGGGCTGTATGTCATCTGCAGGAGTAGGTAACATGCATTTCGTCGAAGGGAATATGAGCCAATATGTGTACTTGGATATACTAAGGCAGCATCTCGTCGCTAGTGCCCAAAAATTAGATATTGAAAACAATTATCGGTTCTATCACGACAATGATCCAAAGCACACGTCATTTCGAGTCCGCAGTTGGTTGCTTTATAACTGTCCAAATGTTATTAAAACACCAGCCCAGTCACCAGACTTAAATGTAATTGACAATTTGTAACTGACATTAAAAAATAAAGTAAATAGTGCCCCAATATCAAATAAAACTGAATTAAAAGTAAAAATTACTAAATCATGGAAGACTATTTCCCCGGAGTAAACTAGAAAGTTAGTTGAATCAATGTCCAGAATATTACAAGCCGTTATTGATAATGAGGGAGGCCCGACCAAACATTAGCAGGCTTATTTCAAATTCTACAGTTTGTTTTCTCTAATAATTTTGGTATATTGAATTTTGCATCATTTAAGCTGTGTCGTTAAAAATCGCATATAATTTAATTAATTATTTATTGTTAATTACGTAAGGCATATTTAAGACAAAAAGTAATTCATACTTTTTTAGAAGACTCTTTACTAATTTAATTTCAATAAGTTGTTTTTTCCAAATAAATAAAGAGGCACTGAGACCAGTTAGTCTTTTCTTATAGCGACTGCATCATTTAAGCTGTGAGTCACTGTATATATATATGTATAATATATATATATATATATATATATATATATATATATATATATATATACATATATATGTATATATATATATATATATATATATATATATATATATATATAAATATATATATAGTATATATATATATATGTATATATATATATATATATATATATATATACATATATATATATATATACATATATATATATATATATATATATATATATATATATATATATATATATATATATATATATATATATATATATATAGTATATATATATATATATATATATATATATATATATATATATATATATATATATATATATATATATATATGATTGTATTGTAAAAGCCTGTAAATGCTCAGATGTAATTTTCAAAGTATAACTGGTATATGGAAAATTTTAAATTTGGCAATGACAGGTTTTGTGTGCGATATATATCTTGGATGTAAAAAATTAATGCTCTCACAATTTGCTTTCTGGAAATATAATATTTCAAAAAACTTTTAAAGTAGTCGAAAGGTAATGTAAATATATAATAGATTTTCAATTATAACAATAATCCAAATTTATTTAAAACCTGCCTTTCAAGTTTAAACGAAAAAAATATATGTAAGGTAAAGGTCGAAGAAAATAAAGGAAGCCAAATATATATATATACATATATATATATATATATATATATATATATATATATATATATATATATATATATACACATATATATACATATATATATATATATATATATATATATATATATATATATATATATATATATATATGTATATATATATATATATATATATATATATATATATATATATATATATATATATATATATATATATATATATACAGTGAAAGTCTGCTTATGACCAACCCGTTTTATAGCGAATTTCCGGTAAAAACGAACTATTTCGTAATGCACGAAAAAACTTCCATAATATCAATACAAATTTTTATCGGTTATAACGAACTTCCGGATAAAGCAAACCAAATTTGGATGTTTTATGTCCATTTATAACGAACTTGCCACTTCCTGTGCTCGATGTAGTGCGACTTGATTTAGGGAATTTACCGAAACTCGCTGGGAGACCCTATTCTACTTGTTTCCGCCGCGTCGCTAGTCCGAGCAGTATTATTTTCAATTCACTTGTTGTGTTTTGCGGTTCTAATGCATATTTGATCAAAGTAGCAAAATGAATGTTTAAGTTTTTATTTTAAAATGAGTACATAAAAACGTAAAGCGTTTAGGTTAAAAGACAAACACGATATTATAAGGAAAATAGAAAATGTAGCTTTTATCCGGAAACAAAGGGATGTTTGCACAGTTGAATTTAACTAATTCTACGGTTTCTACCATATGGAAAAAGAGGCAAGAAATCTTATCAATCTATGATAAAAGACACTTTAGTTGTAAAAAAATAAGCAAATCTGCACATCACCAAGCCGATACAGGAAAGGTTTAGTCAAAAACGACATGAACATGTTCCTATTACCGGCTATACTTTAGCTAGCTAGTGAACTGGGAAGGAAAATAGAGAACACCGAGTTTAACTGTTCTAGAAGTTGGATTGAATGATTTAAAAAGCGAAATAATATTTTAGTAGATCAGTGATTGGCCAATGTATGGCTGGAAATTCGAGAAAGTTATAAATATGTGGACATTTTTAATGCAGATGAAACAGGTTTGTTTTACAAGATGACGTCTGATAAGACGATAAAGTTTGTCGGAGAGAATTGTGCTTTCAAAAGGAAGGATTACTGTGTTGGTAACTGCAAATACATATGTCTGGTGTCATAGGTGTTTTAAAAACAAACATTTACCAGTAAAGTACAAATCAAACAGTAAAGCCTGGATGACATCAGAAATTTTTAAAAACGAACTGATCAAATGGGATAAACAGAAAAATATTACTTTTGATTGACAACTATCCAGCGCACCCTGAAATTGATCTACAGCAAATAAAATTGGTTTTTATGCCTTCAAACACAAGTGCAAAGCTCCAGCCTATGGATCAAGGTGTGATACATTCTTTAAAATGTCATAGAAAAATTTTACCTATGAAAATGTTAGAGACGATCGATAAAGGTAACATTTTTTGTGTAACTCTTTTGGATGCTATAAACTTTATCCATATGGCTTGGCAAAGAGTCAGTAGAGAAACCATTGCAAACTGTTCTAAACATGGCAGATTTTTAAAGAAGGAATGTAGATATGACTCAGATGATGAGCTACCGTTGACTCAGTGGATTGAAAAGCATCAAGAAAATCCTACTGATTGTCTAGAATTTGTTTACGATGCTGACATTCAACAAAGTGTAGTGTAAATCGAGATTAAAAAGATGTTTAATCACTTTAATTTTGAAGAATATGTATGTGCTGATAATGAATTAATGACGAGAGAAATATTAACTGATGATCAGAATGTCACATCAGTGACTTCTGGAAAGATTTCAAGCGATAATGACGACGATAATGAGCTTGAAGAAGGAAATAGTATTATGTTCCATTAATTTCAGAAATTATTAAGAAAGTGACTGAAACTCGCAATTTTTTGGAATCTCGTGACGTTCCTGAACATATATGGAGTCGTTTTTGCGACCTTGACAATTATATAAACACCATTTCTTTTTCAAGTAAAATTTTACAAACGACTTTCCTTTGAACGTTTTCTTTTAATTTAATAATTATTATTATTCATTTTACTAAGCATTAGCGCCTAATCTAAATAAAAAAGTAGTGAAAAATGATATTGGATTTTGTTTACTGTTTGTAACGAACTTCGGATATAACGAACTATTTTATATAAATCGTGCAATAATAAAACTTAGCAAAGAAAACCAAATGGCATAAATAAAAAGAAAAGTTAGACAAGCAGCGTTCTGCAAACTGAGTTATATTTTGAAAAATAAAATGAAATCCGCAGTATTTTAAAGCAAAACTATTTAACTAATTTATTGTACCTGTTTTTACTTATGAATCACAAGTCTGGACACTCACAAAGAAAAATATGGACGTGATTATGAAAGAATAATAATGGAAAAATACATGATTTATATGTGAGCCGAGAAACGAAACGAATGGATTAGGAATGTAACAAGATTAAAATGGAAATTTGTCCTGATACCATTGGATATAAGAATGGCACATAGAACAACTAATGGATAATATACTGGCGTCTATAAGAACATAAAAGAGAAAGAGAAAGATCCCTGATAAGATGGACTCATGAACTTAAAAAGCACGTACAGTCAAAATAAATGAGAATAGTATCGGACCGCGAAGAACGGAAACAACAAGAGGTGACCTATGTACAAAGATGGATAGGATAGGGTGTAAAGATAAATAGATAAATAAACCGGTTAATATATTTAAACTAGTAAATCCTAACATCAAGAGGAGTTGTGGGAAAGCAGTGACGAATGGAGATTCACTGTGTGGTTTTCAGTATGTACGTCAATACTTGTAGCAAATAGGTACACAAACTGTTGACTCCAGTAATTTAGATAATAAACTGGATTGTTGAAAAATTGTTATGCTTAAAATTAACAGTTTGTTATTTTATTTTATTAAAAATTAAAGGAATTTTATCACTTTGTGTTTAAGAAAGATAACTAATGCTAAAGAAATAAAATACGTCTTTAGTTCAGTGTTTTAGAATAAATTATTCACTAACGAAAATAATATATACCAACAGTTTTCTATCTAAAACTAAACATACATCTACTAATAATGACTGCACTTGTTGCTATTCATATGATGCGAGATGCTCGGGACGATAATCCCCATATTACTCAGTTTAAAGTCAAATAGACATAATTTGGTCATATCTAGTTAGTGACTCCATCTAGTGTGTATTGTGTGTGTATTTGATGAGTTTCTAATATGATGTTTCGGATTTAATAAGGGTTAGTTGTTTAATAGACTCGAGGTTCTGAAAAGCAATAAAAGAAGTATATTTAATGTTGTTATTACGAGGGAGGAATTCAAATGTAGTTTTATGTAACAGCTTATTATTCAATGATTTAGTCAGGTAAGTTTTCTTGTTGCAGCAGGAAAAAATTTAGATTTTGTTGTAGGTTTAACATGTTTGAGATTTATTTACAATACCTATAAGAAACCAATATTTTGGCAGATTTGTCCTATTTATCGTGCCTGTTTGCTGTTTTTACTTAAAAATCAGCTGTTTGTTTTTAACAAATAGCCTATAACTAATATAAAAGTGAACATCTAGTATCAGTGTTCACAAATACTGAATGAGAGAAAGTTTTAAAAATGTTCAAATAGAGGAAAGAAGTAGCGAATGTTTCCTTCCTTCACTCAAAGACTCTCCCATTTAAATATAATAATAGATTTTCATAGGACATAAATTTCTTTACTGAAGAAGTTGCACTTAGTGAAACACGAGAAATGCATTATAGTATCAAATTAAAACAGTTTGCTATTTTATTTTATTTATTTTTTAAGTTTTATTTAACATAAGCTAATTTGAAATTACTTGGTTAATAATTACGTTCTAAATGTAATTCATTGTTAAAATAACCGGCCACGTGCAAGTGGCACTTGCGCAATTACTGTTCCTTACGTTGATTGCTTTTAAAATAATTTTTTTTTACGGAGATATAAAATGATCTATAACTCCATAAAAATCACCCCAAATCAGTTTTCAACAAAGTTTTTTCCGATCTATACTGAAAACTGATGACCTTGAAACTTTTATTTTTTTCATACACCAGATAAATTATTGAAGATATACAGTAATACAAAGAAAAGTATGCGCAAGTATTACATTATATATATTTTTGAATTCGTGTTTTTACAAGCTTTTATTTGACACCCCACTTGATGATTGGAAAAAAAAAAAATTTCACTTCTGATTTCATCCCCAAAACTACTTCTTTAAATCAAATTTTAAATTTTAAGACTACTAGTGCAGTAAGAAAAGCATTTAAAATTGCACAGTTTAGATACACCAATATTATGATTTTATCCTCTCTGGAGTATCACCAGAAATATTGTCCCGCGTTTTAAACCTCAAAAAACTTGTTCTCTTTTGTTTATAAACAATAGAAGTTTTCAAAACGCGTTTTTTTAACTTAAAATGCAAATAACTCCGGTTATATATGTCGGATCGAGACAAAAAAAAACCTAACTCTTCGTAATGAAATTTCCAACACATCCCCGTTAGTTTTAAGTCGCTCAAGTGCATACATAACCTACAAAATTGAAAAAAAAACGAGAAAAAACTTTTTTTCTTTTATTGTGGTACAGGTCGACTAAGTTAACCGATCGGCTTAAAACTTTCAGAAAATATGCCTTATATTATACCTTTAAATTTTGATTCAGAAATATTGAACCCAGTGGGCACAATTGAATTTGTTATTTAAAGTTTGAATTGCTCGCCATTTTATGCCATTTGGTCCAAAATGGATCTTTTTTTTCAAAATGTCAGCTTTCCGATGCTATAAAAATAATTTTTTTTGGAGTCTTTTTAACCGTTTTTTTTTACATTTGTTGATTATTCAAATAACAACAAATGTGTTTTTTCGGTCATTTTCAAAAAAAAAATCAAAAATTTTTATCACCTTTGGTAGAGAATCGTGAGATCTTTATTTAAAAAAAAATGACAATTGTTGTTATTTGATTAATAAGCAAATGTAAAAAAATAGGTGAAAATGACTCCAAAAAAAATTTTTTTTGATGGCATCGGAAAACTGACGTTGAGACCTAAATTTTGAAAAAAAAGATTCATTTTGAACTAAATGACATAAAATGACAGGCAATTCAAATTTTAAATAACAAATCCAATTGTTCCCACGGGTTCAATATTTTTGTACTAAAATTTCAGAGTATTTTTGCTATCGTATAAGGCATATTTTCTGAAAGTTTCAAGTCGATTGGTTCAGTTAGTCGAGCTGTACAATAAAATGAAAAACAGATTTTTGCCTGTATTTTCAATTTTGTAGCTTATGTACACATTTTAATGATTTAAAACCAACGAGGATTTGTTGGAAATTTCATTACGAAGAGTCTGGCTTTTTGTTTACCTCGATCCGACTTATATAACCAACGCTATTCACATTTTAAGCATAAAAAATGCGTTTTGAAAACTTAAATTGTTTATTAACAAAAGAGTACAAGTGTTTCGAGGTCCAAAACTCAGGACAATATTCCTGGTGATACCCTAGAGAGGATAAAATCCTAATATTGCTGTACCTAAACTATGCCTATCTCTTCATTATTTTGACCTTTTTTTACTGCACTATACACGGCTGTGATGAGGCCATCAATCCGTACGTTAGTGTCAAATTTCAACTTTCTAGGTCAAATAGTTTTGGAGAAAATCGGGTGTGACAGACAGACACCGAAGTGATCTTATAAGTGTTCGGTACGGAACACTAAAAACATAATATAGCAAATTGTATTTACTATAGTTCTACTCAGTATATACTACCACACTCGATGCGTGTTTCGCTAACTATGTTAGCTTCATCAGGAGTGATGATTGACTAGTCTAGTGCTATTGTACCAAAGATTTTATATTCCCGACATAGTTTACTATAATAAATTGCGTAATTAATATAATATGAATTAAATACTCAGCTCTAATTGCCATGCATATTTCCTAACAGGTTCTAATCTAAATGAAATTTTGTGGTCAAAAGTTATTTATACTGAGAATCACATCAGCTAAATTTGATCCTGAAAATTTATATTCAAGGTGTGTCGCAATAATGGCAAACTGTTTCTTGCTTATCCATTATTTTAGCATGTCCTGTAAAAATAGCTTATCAGAATATATAATTCTCTGTAATAATTCCGTATTTAATTTTTTTGTTGGTTACAGAAGTTTTCATGTCCATTCAATAAAATGTATTAACCTATTATTAGTAGTCAAGTCAAACTGACTTTATCATGATCAATAAAAGATTCAGAAGCGCCATAACAAAGGTGACCACACTACCAGGAGCCGATATTGAATTTGACCATATCTCTAACCATATCTCTAACATACAGATGCGGGACTAAGACAAGAAAGAAAAACAAACGCCCCAACCCTAAACTACTTAAAAATACTGAAATAAGTATGAAATACACAGACTGTTTAAATGAGCAACTAGATGGAATATTTATCTTTAATGATATTGCACAGGACTGGGTCAAAGTTAAGGAGTCATTTGAAATTGCGAACAACACTTATCTTCAATAGTCACCATTAAAAACGAAAAACGAATGGATGATCCAACATATATTAAACATATATTAAATCTTATAGAAAAACACAGACAATGCAAAAACCAACAAGATCAGATTAGTTATTCCCGTCTTCAAAGAGAAATCCGTAAAGAAATAAGGATCGCTAAAGAGCAATGACTGGAACAAAGATGTATCAAAGCCGAAAACTGGGCGCGTCTTGGTAACACCTTCCACCTTCATAAGAAAATAAAAAAAAATAGCTGGAACGTATAAGAAGAATCCCTCCTCTGATTTTCGACATGAGGCGAATAAACCGATCTTGGGCCCAGAGGAACAGCTTAATACATGAAGAAGTTACCTCTCAAATTTGTTTGATGACGATAGATCATGTTCTCCAGTTCTCTTAACGGACAATTCGTCCGGCCTTGAAATATTGAAGAGTTAGGTAGTTCATGCTATTTCACTAATGAAAAATGATAAAGCCCTTGGTCCAGATAACATGTTCTTAGAGACATTTTGTAAACTCAATAATGATAATTTAACAAAGCTTGTAACACTCTTTAATAACTTTTATGATACGGGGGAAATACCGAAGGATTGGCTGCGTTTTACATTTATTACCCTACCAAAAAGAGCCAGCTCTAATTAGTCTCATGAGCCATTTTCTCAAACACTTCTTGCGCATCATTCGTACGAGGCTATACAAGAAATGCGAAGAATTTAGTGGAGATAGTTAGTTCGGATTTAAAGATTGTTTTAGGACGAGAGAAGCCTTCTTCAGTCTCCAAATGCTGGTTCAGAATTGCCTGGATCAGAGACAGGATGTATTCATGTGCTTCATTGACTATGAGAAGGCATTCTACAGTGTTAAACATGACCTCCTCATGAAATATCTACAAGAACTAGGGCTAGATTCTAAAGATATAAACATCATTGCCAACTTATATTGGAATCAATCAGCAGACGTAAGACTCCAGAATGGTTATACAACGGAAGATTTTGAAATAAGAAAGGGAGTTAGACAGGGTTGTGTTTTATCTGCCACGCAGTTTAATTTATATGACGAAAGAGTCTTCGTTAAGGCAGTGTCGGAGAGTGATCTGGGTATCAAAGTAAACGGTGTTCCGATAAACAACATCAGATATGCAGATGACACTGCCATTTTGGCAGAGAGCGTAGATGCTCTTCAAGCATTATTGAAGGCTATACACAAAGCAGGAGAAAACATTGGATTAAGCATCAACTTAAATAAAACAAAATTAATGATCATCAGTAGAAATCCAATTGAAGACGTTCGAATTTATATAAATGGTGCGAATATAGAACGGGTTAACAAGTTGCTGTACGGTGTTGAAACATGGACATTGAAAGTGTCATTTATTAACAAACTGGAGGCATTTGAAATGTGGATACTCAGAAGAATGCTGAGAGTATCGGGGGTTGATAGAGGGAGGAATGAGGAGGTGATCGAGAGAGCCAACCTGGAAGATCGGGAATTATTCGAAAACATAAAGAGGAGAAAGATTTCATACCTGGCTCATATTATTCATGAGGAACGTTATAACTTTCAACACCTGATACTGCAGGGTAAAATTGAAGGTAAAAAGGGAATGGGACGAAAAAGACTATCATGGCTGCGCAATATTCGCCAATGAACAGGAATAAGTGATTTTCGGTCTTTAAACAAACTCATCTGATGAGAGAAGTTTGGTACAGTCGCCTACGCAGGAATATGCACGTCACCTTAAGAAGAAGAATTATTAGTAGCATCACATTCCGTAAGTAATTTTTCACAATCACAATTAAATACTTCTTAATTTTATTCAGTGGTTTATATTATAAGACAAATTACTAATGACGTTCGCTTCTCAAAAATATCATCGTGAAGTGGAAACCTTAACTACTGACAAATATTTTTTAGAAAAATGTGTTATTAGAAAAATCATTAAAGTAATTTGCTCAGTAGTTTCCTCACAAACAATCAATTCTAAAAAAAATACTGAATTTGACTGTCTCACTTTAAAACACAACCTAATTGTGCCATTTTTCAACGGTGACATTGGACAAGATAACACAGTTAATGGTTTGAATATTACTAAAATTTGGTTGGCAAGTTTTAGACTATCTTTAAACCTAATCACAGCAAGTTATATCGAATTGTATATAACTAATATGCATAGATTTGATTTTATTTCTAGAAATGGAGCCAAATCAGAGGAATACGATGAATGCTTGACGGTTAAAATGCCGTTTTGGTAAATAGATCAGTAATAAGCGTCGAACGATGAAATAGTGCATTATCGTGTAACATACGACAAATACGCGACAAGAAACGCTTCATAACACCTAGATAATACACAACATTAACAGTTTAGCCAAGTAGAATGAATTTCTTGTGCCCTGCAATATCCTCAGAATGGTGGAGACAAATCAAAATTGTTTTTAATTCTCGAATGGTTGTATTTTCTACTTGATGGAAATTCATTATAAATATAAAATAAAAGGCCCTTTTTAGTCAATTTCCAGTGGTTTATTTATATTTTTTATTATGACACGTTTCACTGTCGACGCAGCTTCGTTGGATTTACAACACTGTCAAGTTTGGTTTATTTGAACAACATTGAATATCTTTAATGTTTACAATTTTCTACTATTTCTTTATTATACTATTACACCTATTTAAATTATTATTTTGACATATATTGGGAAACCCACACGGATATGGTTATAAGAAAATAAATTCCATAATGGTGAATTATTTAAATCTACCTGGTCGTTAAGAAAAGTACCTGTAGTTTTTTAATCGATTTATTTGCATTGTTTCTAAAGGTTGATACCGAGTTGCGGTAAGAGTCGGTGAAAGGCAATAAAAAGTTCCGAGTTGCGGTACAGACCTTTTTCGAACCCAAAATTGACGGCCGCGCCGAGTTGAGGTCCGTCCCAGGCCGATATAGAGCTATAAGTATACAAGTTATGTGTGAAAATTAAAGCAAAAGGCATATTTCAGTAATTACTACATTTGTAAGACATGCATTTGACAAACGTTACAGTATCATTTCATTAGTTACATATTGAATTATCTTCTTTTCTAAAAATGCTGAATTGTATCTATTAGTCGAACACTTTGGTGCACTGGTTTGTACAGCGTTGATTTTTGCGTATGTTTCAGTCTAGAAACCCTAACCTGAACTAACCGTAATTTAATGTAATAATACCTAAGAATTAATAATATTAGATAATTTAACGCCACGTACTTGCCGATTTCCCGATTATCGCAATTCAGATAAAAGGCAGGTCAAAATATTTACAACCTTCCAAATGCCATTAGGCGGACCGCAACTTGGTATCTATGTTTCTAAAAGATGTAGTTATAACCCTTTTTGTTGGGTATGTAAAATTTTGTAATTCTTATTAAACGCGCGATTATCAATTAAAAGATGATTAGCATATGTTGAATTAGATTATTTATGGATGAAACTTTTTTTCGTGTTCTGTAATTCTTTGTATGTTCGTCCAGTTTGTCCTATGTATGTTTTAGGACAGGATCCATATGTTAATTAATGTACCTCTTATTTATTATCTTTATTGATTTGTGGTTTGTAGTTTTTGAGATATTTCCCTATAGTAATGTTTGTCCTGTAAGTTATGTTGATGTTTTTTTTTTTTGGATGTCAAAATCTTCCCAGTTTTTCTGTCGGTTTGCCGAAATAGGTTAACCATTTAAATGGGGTTTTTCTTTCTTTAAAACATGGATATATTTTTGAGATGATTTTGTTTCTAAGTTTTTTTCTAACGATCTTTTCGATTAAAGTTACTGAATAACCGTTGTTAAGAGATACTTGTTTTATGTAGTTTAATTCTTTATTAAAATTATATTGTGATAAGAGAATATTAGTTTATCTGTGTATAAACTTATAATAGGCTGCGAACTTGTGTTGGTTGGGGTTGAGAACTATTGTGAAATGTGTATGAAAGGGATTACAAATTCATGTTTTTCCGGGTTTTACTAATTGTTAAGTCTGATTTTTCCTCCCACTTCTTATTCCATTGTAAAACTGATATTTCTATGTAAAGAATTAATGTACTGTAAAAAGCTTGATAATTGTCTATTTGTCCCTGTAAGGCATACAATTATATCGTCTACGTATCAATATCAGTATAAACAATTATTATTATTGTTATTAATGCTGTTAAATATCTTTGTTTGAATATTATCCAGGAAAATTTAGGCAAGTAATGGGCTTAATGGACTCCCTGTAATGAACCCTTTCTTACTATTCTAGACTTTATTGCTAAATGGAAAATAATTTTGTCGTAGGCAAGTTTTTAATAAATTAATTATATCCCTTTTTATAGTTTCATTTACTTTGTTTTTGGTTAATTACTAAAATTATTGTTTCGTCTGGGGGAACACTTTTTGACGTCGAAAACTAATTTAAAATTATCTGATATTACTGTATTCTTAACACTTTATACGAGTTCTTGATACTGTGTTTAGGTTTAAAGTTGCTATGATATTTGATTAAATCTACTAAAAAGGATGACGTCTTATATGCTGGAGCAGACGTTTAGGATACAACTTAAATTTGTCTTTATCCTGAATGATGCCGGTTGCCTGTTCAATTTGATGTTTTATTTTTTTTTGAAAATTATTTGTTGGATCATTATTTAGAATTTCGTAATTTCCTGTATTAAAAAAATCTAACGTTTTATTAATATATTCAATTTTGTCTATTGCTATTACTGTGTTACCTTTATCTGATCTAGTAAAGATTATATTATTTTGTTTTGCTTTATTCTGAATGGTGTTTATTGTTCTTAGGTATTGATTGATGTCGTGCTTACTCGATATGTGTTCTTTTTTCGGTTTCGGATGTTTGAAATTTTGATGATATATTGTTAGGAATATCTTTCAAGGCTATCTTAGTATCGATACTGCTTAGTATATATCACCACTATACCAAACACTTTATTTTTGCACTCGACACGCGTTTCGCTAACCATGTTAGCTTCATCAGGAGCGATGATTTGACTAGTGCCAATCATCGCTCCTGATGAAGCTAACATGGTTAGCGAAACGCGTGTCGAGTGCAAAAATATAGTGTTTGGTGTAGTGGTGATATATACTGAGTAGTGTCATTTTGGCAAAGATTCCATATTCCCAACTTAGTATCGATACCTAATTTTTTTTACTTTTGACTTCTCCAAAAAACTTTTTTTCGGATTTTCTTCGCTTGAGAGCTTTGGTGCTTGATTTCTAGATCCTATTGAAAAGACCACATTTCTTCGCCAGTTACAGTGAAATACTTGAAGCTATTTTTAACTTTTAAATCAAGTCTCTGCAATGCTAAATTTGAAGCAATTTTTGATCATCAGTCAATTTGTTTGGTACAAATGGTGCGAAAATATTTCTCAGCCCCAAATGCTCAGTCAGAATGCGATGGCTTGATATTTTAGACATATTTAATTCCATGTTTATGTATCGCAAAAAAGATTTCAACGGTTTTTTGATGAATTCACGAACAATTTTGTTGTTTTCTTCGATTATCACGAATCTTGGTTGACCAACATGTTCATAGTCAGTTAGGTCCTCATCACCTTCTTTGAAACGTTTATACCATTCATGTACTCTGCTAGTAAATAGACAATCATCACCATAAACATATTTCATCCATTTATATGTTTCGGTAAATGTTTTACCAAGTTTTACCCAAAACTTAGTATTCGTTCTTTTTTCGCTGCTCATTTTTGACCAATAGCTAAAACACGCTGTTACTTTAGCCGCAATATCTCAGCTTCTATTCATCCGATTATTATGAAAATTAGATATAGTATCAGTAAAAGACGTACCTTTCCAAAGCATGTTACAGCCAATAGGTTACGACACTAATATTATATCGGCTATTAGCTGTTTACTTTGAGACACACCGTGTATATAAATATTTATATTCTTAGAGTGATTCTGAATATAAAAATCGGTACTAAGATTTATAACCTTGTCGAGTGTTTAATTAGATTCTGTATTTTGGTTTTGGGGTGGTTTGTATAGGGATACCCTTCATAGATTAAACATTGTTCAAAAGTATATATTAATAGTTATAGATAAACGGGATAGGCTAAACTCTGCCAAATTATTGTTATCAGGTCACATTTGCATTATTAGAATCCTATATATGGTCACTATGCCGACTTTTATTTACAAATGCAGAAGAACTGATGATAGTATACACTACAGTGACCACAATTGCGCTAGAATAAATAGAAATATAATTATTCCAATCAATTATAATAGTATAAATTCATAAAGTATGGCATATTTAGGACCTAAAATTTACGTTATGCTTCCTAATTATCTAATATAGATAAAAAATATATATATATAAGTTTATGTTTGAGTGTAAAAAATATATATTATAAGAATATAGAAAACTTGAATCTAATAAAAGTATAATAAAAATAGGAGTATTCTTCGAAAATTTACATATATAAATAGTTATTAGTAGTAGATACAAGTAAATTTTTACTTAGGTTGCAGTGAATAAGAATTCTGGTGATTTATGCTGTCGTTTATATTATTGTTATATTATTGTATTGTATTAATAAATAAATAAATATTAATTCGATTATTTTTATGTTAGAAACGAGGATGTTTTTTTTAAGTTACCTACTTAGCTCTGAAAAAAAACTTAAAAATATTTATTTTTCTGCATAACTGCTGTGTACACCAATAAATTTATTACAGCGTTTCTCCAAGAAATGCTTTTGTGTGCCCTTAAAAAACGAACTTACAGTGAATTTTAACACACTATATGAGGTCGCTGTTCAGAAATTTAAACAAAAATACACTATAGGGTGCCAAATCAAGGCGATAAATTAACAATTTTCTGTAATAGCCTGAAATGTGCGAGTCTTGTGGACCCTGCAATTGCTGTGCAACAGAAAAGCTGTTCTTTACGAATTTGGGCGTTTTTTCTCTAATGGCGCTCTTCACATTTTAGATCGTCCGCTCCATTAATTGTGAACCATTTTTAGTGTTCCATACGGAACACATATAAGATCACTTCTATGTCTGTCTGTCCGTCTGTTACACCCGATTTTCTCCGAAACTAGTTACCATAGAAAGTTGAAATTTGGAACCAGTATAGGAATTGACGGCCTTATCAGAGCCATGTAGTTTTGAAAGTTAAATTTTGACTAAGGATTTTGTTTTGGGGGGTGAAATAGGAAGTAAAAAACAAAAAAAAATTACCAAGTCATCGAGTGAGGTGTCAAGTGAAAGCTTGTAACAATACGAGTTAAAAAGTATATATAATGTAATACTTTTTCTTACATTATTTTTAAAAAATTTCGGAAAATCGCTGCCCCCCCGTATCTCGAAAAGTACTGATCAAAAATTTTGAAAAAATTCTAGAATATTTTCTACAGAGTATAGATTGAACGAAAATGATCACGAGTGATCACCTTTAATAATTTATCTGGTATATAAAAAAACATTTCAGGGTAATCAGTTTTCAGTAAAGATCGGAAAAATATTTTGTTGAAAACTCATTTGTGGTGTATTTTGTGACGTCATTGATCATTTTATACCTCCATAATAAAAATTTTTATCTTAAAAGCAATCAACGTACGGAACACTAATTGCGCAAGTCCGACTTGCCCTTGGCCGGTTTTTCTATATATTCAATAAGCACGATTTCTTAGCAGTCTCAAAAAACGATCACCATCAACTTTTCAAAAAACGACTAAGTGTTTTGTGAAAAGCCCATTATATCGACTTCTGCTTCGTAAACAGATTCCAGTCGAGCATCTAAGTTACATTAATAGCGTCAAATAGCGAAAAATAACTGTCAGCCTTCTCAAATGTTTTTGAAAAATTCCTTTCATTGCCAGTTTTTGCTCTGGTCTAAGGAGTTTGGGGAACTATTATGCAAAAACTTTTTTCATCTCTAAATCTTCGTGTATATCTTAAAAAGTCTTGATTTGGATACTCTAGTATCTTTAGCAAGCATGGCAATGTATAATCCTCCATCTGACGGCAGCAAATCTTTAACAAGCCAGCTTGTTTTCTTAGGTCCCTTCTCTATTTCAAATGATATATGTGTAGAAGTTTTAAAATTAATTGCCGATGTTTTAAAGTTGTATTGGATCACCTTGTAGCCTGGTGTAAAAACAATGGTATAAAGTTGAATTCGAAGCGCCATTTTACCATTTTCAGTAGATCTAGATGCACGGTTCTTGCATTGCATTCTCAAGTCACGGATTTGCTAGATTGACTTTTATACCTCGCGTTCAAAATTTAGTCTCAAGGCCTTTGCAACTCCTAAGCTTTGTAAAGCGTATTACATATGACTTCAACAGTGTTAGTGCGGTCAAGCAGTTATATTGTTTATTAATTAGCACTCGTTTAGAGTATTTATCTAGTGTATGGAACCTTTGCTGCAGTGTACATGTCCAAAATGTTGAAAGAGTTCAACATAAATAAACCAGAACTGACTTACTCTCAAATTAAATCTCATCTACACATTAAAACTCTTAAAGATCGCAGAAAATCGATAGATCTTAAAGTTATTTACAAAAATTTACATGGTGTTTATAAATGTCCTTTTCCATTAGATAAAATAGGCTTGAATGTTTCTTTGACTGGGAGTCGTCTTAAGCATACTTTTTCTGTACGAACACACAGAATCAACTGTGGATGTAATAATTTTTCTTTTCAAGAAGATCAACGTTTAAGAAAATGTTGATTGTAATTTAAGGTTTCGGTTCTTCGTTATATATTGTACTATATTTATTTCAACTTTATTGCTGTGTCGATTATTAGGTGTTGATTGTTAGTTTTTTATTAGTATTTATAAGTATATTACCTTGTATTTCACTCTATTTTTGGCTTAAGTATTATTATATAATGCATTCTTATATATAACTGGGCTTAGCTCTTTAAATAAATAAATATTTCATGTCATTTGAGAGCTATTACAGTTATAGAACACAGAGCAACAGACAAAGAGACCGTCAGGCTACTATAAATCGGTGGCTGTATTCGTCATGATATAAGAACCATGAAACGTGAAGAAATACAGAAATATTGGAGAGTGGTTCTTCCCCTTCGGCAGCGGAAGCAAAACTGGTCTTTCATACATCTAAAATAATCATTAACAAATGTTCAATTTGCTTCTCATATATATATATATATATATATATATATATATATATATATATATATATATATATATATATTCTGCTTTTTTCGGGTAATTCATTTCTGTAGATTGGGTACAAACCTTGCAGAATTCCTCTAAACCTTTTAAAACAATTACCGTGTTTTATGTAAATAGTTTTATTGAAATTATTCCTATAATTAAATTGAAAATGTTTTGTATTAATTATGAAATTGATAGAATTAATTGACAATTACAGGGATTCCCCAGCTAAATATAAATATGCGCTTCGGTAAATTTTCATATATCTGCACTGACCGTCCAAATGCAGGAATTACCAATATTAGAAATTAATCAGTTGGCATTATTAACAAATGAGAATTTTGCAATATGTTGTGAGTTATTGGTCATTAATTTAAGAGAATATTTTGGTTATTAAAAATTCTAATATGTCCAAATGTACGAAATCGAATTTTTCTAGTTATTTTGACATGAGTAAATGTCCAACCACACGAGTACGAGCATTTGCCCCGAGAAAGTGCTAATATCTTTAGTTTTTTTATATTTATACTGGAAATGGTATTGTTTGTCTGAGACCCCCTTAAATCAACTAAAAAAAAAACGTCCAAGTGCAAGTCGGACTTGCGCAATTAGTATTCCGTACGGTGATTGCTTTTAAAATAAAAACTGTTTTGTTATGGAGGTATAAAATGATCAATGACTTCACAAAACACACTCCAAATGAGTTTTTAACAAAGTTATTTTCTGAGCTTTGTTGAAAACTGATGACCTTGATTTTTTTTAATATATCAGATGAATTATTAAAGGTAATGCACTCGTCATAATTTTGGTTCAATCTACATCTTCTGGAAAATATTCCAGAATTTCTTCAAAATTTTTGGTTTAGTACGTTTCGAGTTAACAGGGGAACTGCGATTTCTCGCAATTTTTTAAAAATAATACAAAAAAAAGTGGATAGGGCTTTTTGGACATTTATTTTTAAATAATACAAGAAAGTACACAAGTATGACATCACATATATTTTTGTACTCGTATTTTCACAAGCTTTCATTTGACACCCCACTGGATGACGTGCTAAAGAAAATTTGTTTCACTTCCGATTTCACCCTCCATCAATTTCTATATTTATGCCAAATTTCAACTTTGTGTCAAATAGTTTCGGAGAAAATCGGGTATGACAGACAGACAGAGAAAAAAAAAACGGACACCAAAGTGATCCCATAAGTGTTCCGTACGGAACACTAAAAATTAACGGCGCCTGTTTTCACATACCATACATAAACTAAGCAATTTGTAGTTTTCACTGTGTAGCGAATTAAAAACGATCCAATAAAAGAAAATATTATTTTCCTTCTAGAAAATAAAGTATTAAAATTTGTAGAAATTCACCGGTCCTTAAATTTCATAAGAATCATACCATGTCTGTTCGATCATATTTTTACGCTTTAAAATGCTTTTAAGTTGGTGTTCATTTAGGCGAAAAACGTAACTCTAATGGACATCGCGCACTTTTAATCGATTTTGGAGCCCTGAGAATTTCCATCAAACTGGACAGTATACATGGTCAGTCGAAAATATGATAAAAGTTTGCATTTAGGGCACCTTTAAGACAGTGATATGGTGTATACTGTAAAATATAAGGAAAAATAAACTGCTAAATTAATTAAAGGATAAAATTTTTTTATGTCAGACGAGAGTTTTTATTTTCAAATTTTAGTATTCGCCATATAATTTTCTTTTATTACTGTGGGTCACGGATTAAGTAAGATAAAATGAAATATAAAAATACTATTTTTTTAATATTTTCAGTTGAGATCGCAGGGCTGTAGAGGAGAGCAGGATCGAAGACAGTGTAATATGCTAAATAAGGACCATGCTCTGGATGAGTATAGCTTTTGCTGAATTCATTGAGGGTGGTGGTAATTAAAAGACATCCACAGGGAAGGTCACTTCCCAGTTGTTGTAGTGCCTCGTCATTGATTATTATTACTTATCATATTAAGCGAGGTGAGCTGGGATGTATAGGATGTGACAATTCTTTGTAGAGGTGACAAAGTTGAACTCTCTATGAGTAGATGATGATTACGAAAATGAAATGGAGATGGAGTTGGGCAGGACATATTGCAAGGGATAACGGTAATAAATGAACATCAAGAATAACCTTTTGGCGGCCTTGGCAAACAAGAGGACGAGGAAGACCGTCAACGGGATGGGTACACGATGTGCGCAGAATAGTTGTAAAATATTGGTGTCGGAGAGTTCAGAATAAGGACGAGTGGAGGAGCCTGGGAGAGGCCTATATCCAGAAGCGGACAAGAAGTAGCTAATGATGATAATGATGATGATGATGATAATGATCTCAAAAGGCTTGAATCCGAACAAAATTGATCTGGTTCTTCTCATAAAGGAAAAGAAGCTGAACACACTATCGAGACTTACACTTCTAGGCAATATGGTGCACTATAAAGAATCAGTCATTAATAGAGATTAAAATAAAGAAAGCTAAAAATGCGCTTTGCGTGTGTAGTCCTGCCTTTAGTTGCTCTTAGGTACTGCGACCGCGAATACTAAATTGGATATGTACGCTTGCGATAAGCACAAAATTATCATATGGAAATCTGGTATGGTGACCCATTCCAAACGGAGAACTCATCTGGTATAGAGATGTAAATAAACAGAAAATGGGTACTAAGGTAGGCGAATATATACATGTATAAAAACTGCAAAAGTCCTTGATAAGTTATGCATCGATTTTCCAAGCAGAAATCTATGTCATCCACATGTATATCTGGGAGATAGTGAAAAGGTACATATCACCGAGAACTGAGTCCATTTGTGCGGACAGCAAAACCTCCTTGGTAGCTTTGAGACAGCTTAGGGTAATCTCACAATTAGTAGGGGTGTGTAAAGAGTTGCTGGCGTTGCCCCATGTCACCTGAATCCTTTTTGGAGTGTTCCTAATAATAACAACTGAACGATAAGTTCGCGAAAGACCGAAACGGAGTCCCAGATATGATAGCACCTAAGATTCTCATAGGGAGACCTATCCCTGAATATACCAAGTATCCGCTAAAATTATACAGGAAGGACTTGAAAACAGTGACAGGGATCCTTACAGGATATCGATACCTGATCCTACTTGCATCGGGGTTAAAGATTACCCAAATTGCATATGTTGGTTGGTGGAGGAGAAGACAGCTTTTCATCTTATGTTTTGCAAGGCAATCACATGAGCACGACAAATTCTTCTGCGATTCCCAATAACTTTGGAGGACGATTTAACAGAGATTCAACCTAAAAGGCTGATATCCTTTATAAAGGCTATTGGGTCTATCACAACCCTAAAATAAGGAAGATGCACCACGGACGCTTAAGAGACTTAGGACTGCAAGCAATTAAATAAATAATTTCTCTCTAGTCCACGTCTCTATGAACGGAGGGTATGAAATCCAAAATGATTAAAAAAAAATTACAATGTCTTAATTCTACATACAACGCCTAAAAACGTTATCAAAGTACTTCGATACTTTTTATATAGAAATTAAGAATCTGTTTTCAGCAGACTCTTTGTTTAAAAGAATTTTAAAAACTATTTAATAACTTTTTTTTAACTAGCGTTCATGCAATATTGTTTACGGTCATTGGTCAATAGTGTACGTCGTTTATTTTTTTTATAATACATCAAAATAGATTTTTTTTAGAGAAAAGAAAAAACAGTTTTAGTAACTTCACTAATTATTTTTCAAGACTAAGGACACATTTTTAACCGATAACTTAAAATAAGGGTAACAAAAAAGTAGCACGTGGTAATTAGCAGGGTGAATTTTATAAATTAGATAAGAAATTCCATATATATTTACTAAGTTTTCAACATCCTGCTTGTTTTATCGTTCCCCTCCAGGGCTCCATAAGGATTACCCCTTTTTACTATATGGGCGGCCCTAGCTCCGTGTTTATTCTGTCCGCATACTGTATCAAGGGTTCCTAGTTCCAATCCCGGCAGGACAGTGTACTTATTTAATAATTTATTTAAGTATATTTGGCTAGGCCACATGCGTGGGTAGTAGTTGTTGCAGAAATGTAATAACGCCCGTGATAGCATTACCGCGTTCTCTAAAATTGCCCTAAAGTATAAATGTATGGTTAGGCATTTAGACAGTGCTGACGGATATTATGATATCTTTCCAGGGGCTGAAATACAGACAGTTGAGTTATTGTAGCGTTATTGCATTTCTACATTACCTACTACCTCGATACCTACACAATACCCAGCCGCTTGTAGGAAACGAACTGGCGACTATTGGTTTACTAAGCAGGCTCTTAGCCCACTAAGCCACCGGAGCCGGTGGAACGTGTAATGCTCTTAAGTAAATTCTTTCATAGGTAGATAAAGAACAAGCATGGACCAGTGCAGAAGCTTGACTATTTTACTTTCTTGTGAGGGCTATTTATATTAAGTAAATATCTGGAAAAAAATAGAGCACTTACCCTTTTACCATTGTTTTCAAATTGTTGTAACTTGTCTTTCAACCACTGCCACTGTTCCTCGGCTTCTGCATCGTTTTCTTGCCTTTTCATCAAATTTGTATTGAGTACTACAATTTGTAATTGCAAAGTTTTCCTTTCAATTAGGTAGTATCCTCCTGTAATAATTTAAAAGAATCAGTTAGTCATATTTAGTAATATAATAAAAATGTGAAATCGACCAATGGTAAATAAATTTTGTAATTGTGCGTTGTTTCAGCTTTAAGCTTTCCATTTTAGAACTTGGCTATATGATACCGATGTAGACCAAAGTCCCTGAATTATGTTTATATCATTATCTTTCCAGCATTACCAACTTAGATATTTTTCTTTCCATTTTGTTAAATAAAATACAAGGGAGCTTTAATTTAGAAAAATAATAAGATAGTTGCAAATATTTTTGTTCCATTTTCGTGGGCCAAATAATGCATTGTAATATATATATATATATATATATATATATATATATATATATATATATATATATATATATATACATATATATATATGTATATATATATATATATATATATATATATATATATATATATATATATATATATATATATATATGTGTAATATATATATATATATATATATATATATATATATATATATATATATATATATACGAGTATATATATATATATATATATATATAAATATATATATATATATATATACGAGTATATATATATATATATATATATATATATATATATATATATATACGAGTATATATATATATATATATATATATATATATATATATATATATATATATATATCTATATATATATATATATATATATATATATATATATATATATATATATATATATATATATATATATTGGAATAATTTGCCCAGCGCTGTGTTTCCCACCGAGTACAACTTACAGCGATTCAAGAACAACGTGAATCGCTTTTTCCGCACGCGTGCCACTCCTGAAGCGCTTTATGGACTTCCCTGCAGAATGTGTTCTACACCCATAAAATATATATATATATATATATATATATATATATATATATATATATATATATATAATTGGAAGAAACAATAACGGGGATAATAGCAGACTACCAAACAATGTATAATACGTAGAGGAACACCCCAGAATTAGGGCCGAGAGAAAAAAATATGTAGTATTCTCTGTTATCTTACTGTATTTTATTCTCAAAATCTAGCTTTCGTCTATTGTTATAGGCTCCATCAGGAGATCTACAAATCAAAAAGAATAAACAATAGGATCAGTTAATATTAACGTTCAAATATTCAACTACATATACAGGATAGTTACAGTATGTAGTAAACCTTGAGAAGAATTGTGGGCTTTTTTATCCTCTCATCAATCACAAACTTAAATTCACAACAACAACTGTCTTTTTTTATATTATACAGGAACTAATAAGAATCAATCAAACAACACTGAAGTAATATTCCTAATACATTTGAATTTAAAACTTTCAAAACTAAAATTACGTTATTATTCTTTTTTTCGAAAAAGAAAAAAAAGCAAGCCTCTAATTTTGGGGTGATCCTATACGTATTATACATTGATATATATATATATATATATATATATATATATATATATATATATATATATATATTTTTTTTTTTTGTTGTTGTAACTTGTCTTTCAACCACTGCCACTGTTCCTCGGCTTCTGCATCGTATATATATATATATATATATATATATATATATATATATATATATATATATATATATATATATATATATATATATATATATATATATATATATATATATATATATATATATATATATATATAAATAGAGGTTTTCACGGATGGTGGAATGTAATACATTTTTCCGGGTTTCAATCCGGTCGTCTAACAATGAATTTGCAAAATATTTCTCAAAAATCCCATTTGGCATTTTCAAGTGCTCTTGCTGCTGCTGCTACTCGATACTGTGATCTTACTGCTGCTGCCGCTCGAAGCTAAGTTAGCTTCGAAAATTACTTAGTCATCTGGGTCAAAAAATTCGATTTTTGGATTTCTAAATTTTCTTTTAGTATGACATCTTAAGGGTATTTCCTGTTAGTTTCATAAGAATCGGCTAATAAATGGTGAAGTTATAGCAGTTTAACTGAAGTGCCGTTGCATAGAGTTTTCGGAGCAGGTAACGAACTACTGCTCTCAGGTCAGCCTTCGCCAAATTTAACTTGATTTTAATATATTTTAAACTTTGTCTTTTATAATATAATACAAAGAGATGCTTCAATTGTCCTTTTTAGAAGGGACAAGACATTCACATGTGCTGTTCTAAGGTTCTATATTCTAAACTGGGAGTTTGATCACATTGTCATGACTCAGTAGAAGCTATGAAGGAGGCTATTTGGTCAAATTATTATCATTGCAGTTCGACTGATGAACATCCACAACACTAATACAGTCCTAAAGGAGAAGAATCGTGATGCCAGTGGCAACGCGTATATGCACAATCCGAGGATAAAAATAATATCGATTTTTCCCACGATTATGGTATAACCCATTTCCATCTGTTGTTCTTAAAGCCATAAAACCAACTTACGAGGACTTGAGTAAAGAAAAATTTTTAGAGCGATGTCTCGGCGGATTTATTCAAAATAATAACGAAAGTTATAATCAAATTACTTAGAAGATCAGCCCAAAGAACATTCCTAGTGGCAACAAAGTTGTTGAAATGGTTGCTTATATAGTAACAGCATGCATTTTTAATGAGGGGACAATGGCTTTATTAAACATAATGACAGGGGAGTTCATCGTTGCCGAAATGCACATGACTACGCAGCTAAAGTGGACGGAGGACGAGTGGACCTGACCGAGCGACAATTGCTACAAAGTACAAAAGCAGCTAGAATGGGTCATAGACAAGACCAAATTAGTATTCTAAAAATTCAAATAGTTGATGAAGATTCCGCATATGGCCCTGGAGTCGATCATTCATTTACAGGTAAGAATGTATTTTTGCATTACTCTTTTTTGAAGTACGGATTAAACCTATCGTTCTTAATTGATACTGTTTTAGGGGAAGGGGGTGAAAGAAGTTGGAATTTACTTACTCTTTATTTGAGAAACTCAAATTCAGTACTAACCTGAACTATGTGTTTGCAAGAAAAGCATTGGGTAAATTACTTTACGAATTGTTAATGGAGCTATTGAAAGGATAAATTAAAAGGTAAAATAAAGTGGACAGTGACTTGTCTAAGGGAAAAAATTATATAGGAGGTTGTAATTTTTAATGATGAAGGCCAAGGAATCATTCTTTCGGCTATATAAAGATAAGAACGAACTTATAGAAAATGTGTTGCATAAAAGAGGATATCTCTCTCTCGCATCGTTGCTCGGCTCCGAGCGTCGTGACCTCGATTGCGACGTTACACAGAATTTACAATAGCCCTCTAGGCTTCTCTATCTTCGACATTTCTCATCATCTTCGGTAACTCCAAGATGTATCTGTTGGATGATCTACCTCTTTTTCTCCTACCGTAGACTTTTCCCTGGTTCAGCAACTTTTCCATGCCATCCCTCCGTATTATGTGACCAAAAATTGATGCTATTTTTCTCTAAATCGATGGTAACAGCCGGTCACTATTTTGGATGTTAAGATCTCTCAGAACAGACGTATTTGTCCTACGAGCTGTCCAGACAATTCTGAGAATCCGACTGCACTATTTAACATTTCAGCCCAACTCTTTACATAAATGAGTTAGACGTGTGATCCCGTATTCCAACCTTAACTGTTTCTGGCAAATCTATTATAAGAATAGATTATCAACATAAGAGGGTCCCGGCATAAAACCGGGTTTATTTCAATTTATGCTAATAAATATTTATAATATTCCGGGTAAGAAAATTAAAATTATTTTAAGTAACTCTGTTCTGTTATATTTTATTTTAATAAATTATGAATAAATCGTGAGGGTAGACATACATTTAAAGCCGAGCATGAATAATAAATGATAAAAAATTACTGATGTATGTAAAGTACTCTTGAAATTATTAAATGAAAGTTTTAATATTTATGTTTAACCTTTTTACTTATAGCCAGTTGAAATTTTACAATACTGTAAACAAAAGAGCTTAGATATATTTAGAGCAACCAGTATTTGGTGTGAATAATTGTCTTCTTAAATAAATGTTGTTCATCTCGCCAAATTCTGGTTGCTAAATACATCTACCATTCATCCTTTTGTTTATAGTGTTGTAAAATGGTCTTTTTCTTAATTATAAACGCCCGTGGATGATTATGATGAGTTCAAATGCTAAAGTTTATAATTTATTTAGGTTTTCTTAATCTCATATACTTGTAAAAAACGCTGCTACTGGGACACCGTAATGATACTGGCCGTTGCCAGTAAAATATTCAGTCTTCCGGCTGAAATAATTTTATATATGTACTTATAGGCACACAGGCTTACCGTGGATTGTTTGTGTGTTTTGTAACTTCCAATTTCCCCACTTTAGAATTTGGTTACATGCAATTGATGAATACCAATTACTTTGAGACATGTGCACTTTTCTACCTTTCTTGTAATTGCAAACTGCTATATTTTTGTAGCAAAAGTAATTAAAAAAAAAAAAAAATTAATAAGTAGCTACCCTGTGGCTTCGTGACGTAGTACTTGCTTGCGGTGCAGAAAGTCTCGGATTGCTAATCCCGGCATGTCGGTATACTTATTTATCTAAGTATATATGGCTAAGCTACGTACATAGGTAGTAGTTGTTTGCAGAAATGTAATAACGTCCGTGACAGCATTTCTGCGTTGTCTAAAAGGTGCCGCGAAAGGTAAAAATGTATGTTTCGGCACTTGGGCAACGTTAAAGGGTATTATGGCATCCCCGCCGATATCGTCAGGATATGAAAAAAGGTAAAATCCCTACTCAGGCGGGGAGGTGAACAATAAAAAAAATACCCTCGATAATAACACGTAAAACTGACCCAAAGAACGCTCAAACTTCTTCTTATAATTTAATTTTTACATCGGATCGTCGGATGACATGGGGTCTCTAGTATAATTTTTGCTGAGTTAATTTTCTATTAAAAGAGGTCTTAACCTTCTGATCGCTGCCCTTGTCTATATGACGGTGAAATGGAAACTTCTTACTGATGCTTATTTTACTATTGCAATCAGTTGAGTGTTTTCTTATTTGTATGCTCACAAGCAACAAGTTGTTTCTTCGTTACAATTACAAATTTCCTAGTAAACAATGCGTTAAAAATAACAAATATAGATTAAAATTTCACTGAACCGTTAGAAACACCAATTATCACTAATTTTCAGCAACATCCCTAAATCATTAAGGGTACTTTTGGCGTTATACATTTGCTATATTTGATGAACAAATATTTATTTTTGCAATATTTCCATACATGAACATTTAAAACTTCTTTGGTCTTCCATCGACAGATGTCTTGGGGATCTATCGTCTCTCATCAGTCCACTTTTAAACCTGCCCCTTTCTCTCTTTTCCCCACGCTCATTTTAGCTATGTCAGTAGCGTATAGTATTAGGTGAGTCTTCAGCTGATTCGAGAAGTCATCCATTTCAATATATTAAACGACTTTCATAACTTATATTTTCTGTCTTTTTAGTGCTCCATACGGAACACTATAAGATCACTTCGGTGTCTGTTCGTCTGTCACACCAGATTTTCTCCGAAACTATTTGACATAGAAAGTTGAAATTTGGCACTAATATAGGTATTGATGGTCCCATTAAAGCCATGTAGTTTTGAAAGTTAAATTTTGACTTAAAGGGTTAGTTTTGGGGGGTGAAATCGGAAATAATTTTTTTTTTTTACCAGGTTATCGAGTCAAATGAAAGCTTGTGAAAACATGAGTTCAAAAATATATATAATGTAATACTTGCGTACACTTTTCTTCGTATTATTTTCAAAAAATTGCCAAAAATCGCTGACTCCGCTTATCTCGAAAAGTACTGAAAATTTTGAAGGAAATTCAATTCAATTTTTTAACGAAGATCGGAAACAAACTTTGTTGAAAACTCATTTAGGGTGTATTTTATGAAGTCATTGATCATTTTATACCTCCGTAAAAAAATTTTTATTTTAAAAGCAATCAACAATGGACACTAATTGCGCAAGTTCGACTTGCACTTGGTCGGTTATTTTTTATACAAGGCTTAAGTATATTGACATAAATATTCTTGCGATTAGTGTACAGTGTTTTACTTTTTAATTACTTGACAAAATTTTATATTTTGAAGTCACATGATATATGCCCGTATCATTTCTATTCTAAACAACAAGAGTTGCCATAAACTTGTTTTTATTTTATTCATTACATAATTATGTTTTCGGAATATTGACCTCACAGTGTATTAGCCGCAAAATATTAAGATATTTAGATTATTATATAAATAAGATAATCGACAATGGTGAAATATATATATAAACGCTAATCTTGGTAGCTTCGGCTTTAACTCACTATGCAAACGGTCTAATAATATTGCATAATAAGAGCCAGTCACTGTTTTCCAAATGGTCAACGATAATAATACCTTATGAGTGCCAAAAATACTTGCCATCACTTTTTCAGCGGATAAAACTGTTTTCGCTTTTATGGGTGCACTTTCACTTTCGCCAAC